>MU376944.1:0-572620 GCA_022495195.1 Xylaria digitata | reverse complement strand
ATTTTTCCGATTTTTTTCCGGCTTTTAATTAATTTATCAAAAAAGTGGGGTAATAACAGATTTATATGGAAACTACCCTATAGTGCCGATAAGTGCAAGTGGCCCGCAGCCGCCCGGCCCGTGGCTAGTGAGGTTATCTTATCTAGATTGGTGTTGCCACACCAATAAGACAAACAGCAATTGTCTAAGCCAATGAATGCTTAGCCCGCATGCAGCAGCGGCTAGGGATTAGTTTTATCTGCTCATTTTCTTATTTTCCAACCCTACTATCGCCAAAACCTCAACACACTACCCGTCCAAGCTATGCCCAATCGCAAGCAATGATCCGGCCTACATTAGAAGGAGAGGTAGCCTTTGAGGCCCCTGGAGCCAACAAGCCATGCAAAACATGGTACAAAATCATCGGCATCCTAGACTCCAAAGTCACCCCCTTGATTGCCCTCCATGGGGGACCAGGCGGAGGGCATGAGTACCTGACTCCGTTGGATGATCTTTACGAGAAGTATGGGATTTCTATCGTTTATTATGAATCAGGTAGGATGCGGCCGCTCGACTCATTTTCGTGAGAAGATGGGAGACGACTCGTTCTGGACTTTCGACCTATTCGTTCAAGAACTCGACAACTTGGTTGATCACTTGAACCTCCGGGAGAATAGATTCTATATCCTTGGCCAGAGCTGGGGCGGCATGTTGGGCAGCACGTATGCTAGCCGCCGTCCGCAAGGGTTGAAGAAGCTGGTGTTAGCAAGCTCCCCAGCCAGCATGCCTCTATATATGAAAGGTTGCAAAGAGCTGCTAGCGAAGCTACCGCCGGACATTCGCGATATCCTCGAGGAATGTGACCGAAAGGGCGACCACGAAAGCGAAGTCTTTCAAAGCGCGGCTTTGGTCTTCAATAAAAGGCACGTCTGCAGAATCGACCCCATGCCCGAGCCAGTACAAGAAGCCTTTAATCATCTTCAAGAAGATCCAACCTCATATATCACCATGTAAGCGCATCCCCGCTACACTCACTGTATCATCGGCGGAGCTAAATCGGGACCATAGGCAAGGGCCTTCTGAGTTCGTAGTAGTAGGAACTGCCTTCAAAGAATGGGAGGGCTATAAATTTGGGCATGAGATTGAGGTGCCGACGTTCCTCATTAACGGCAAGCATGACGAAGTGAGAGACGTTTGTTTTGAGCCGTGGTTCTGGACAATTCCAAAGGCCAAGTGGGTAACGCTCGAAGGCTCCAGCCACATGTCGCATTGTGAGGAACGTGAGAGATTTATGCAGCTATGCGGAGCTTTTCTCACAGACTTGCCCTGAGCTACCATATTAGTCTGAATGATAGGTCCATGGTACTTCCTCTTCTCGGAGGGCTTATACCGTACATCACATGTGGACGTTCCATAAGTAAAATCTTTGGTTTATTATTCTCCCTTTACCACAACTCACACTACATAACAATCTTACTAGGAGTTTCTGCTGTGGTAGAGATATGCGGTATACTATTGACATCAAGAAAATAAACTATCTAGTTCCCAGGCTTAAAAGTCAAGATCGTTGTATATTATTACATGTTGACCGATATCGGGTGTGGAAGATTTCACTGTCCTTGTTTTTTTTGTTTTTTTTTTTAGCAATACAACGAATTATTGCACCGCGCAACCTCCTAGTAACACGTTGTTAAGTAACAAGTCAGTTACGAGGCTGTAGATGGTAGGTAATCAGGTGGAAACTAATATCACCCAGCAGAGTAACAACAAGCCAGAGATGAAACAGGGCGAAACCCAGAGAAAGCTGATGCGGAGTGAGTGCAAATCCTATATATGCTTCAACTCATTCGATCATTAATTATTGATTTGAAATAGCTGCACTTAAAAACTCAGTCAGCTACGAGGCGTAACGTAGTAAAATGCTAATATAATGTTAGGCTGTGCTGTTTCCCGGAGTTAGCGCGTATGCTCAATAAACTTCTGTCGAGTCATTACGTTAGGTAGCCAACGGTATATCAAAGACCTCTAAGAGGAGCCCTATTCTCCATGGGGCTACGGCTTTTTTACAATACGGTGTGTTAGGAGCGAGCAGATTAATGTATGGTAGAACCAGAACCGCAGGAAATGACCATCCCATATTGCCAAAAAAAGTATCTGCAGATCTATGGCCAGCGGCTGGAAATGGTGATTGAAATCGTTCTGTTGCCCTTGCATTACGATCTTCCTACCAGCTACACTACCGTACCGCAACACCACAAGCCTACCCCCGGCAACCCATGTTATCCAACCAAGATATCGCAGTATATCTAAGACACTTGTAATGGCTGTTTGGCACGGTCCCAAATTCTTTGCCCACAGCAAACACGCATTTACCTAATCCACCTCTAGGGACATGAAACGCGGTTATGATTTGGGGGAGCAATAGGTACCTAGGTAGTAGGTACTGTAGGATGTGTCAAATTTATAGACTCAGCACTTGATTATATTTAATTCAAGGATAGTAAGTGGTTATTAGGAGATCTCCTTTATTTCTTGGAGATGAAGCAGACGATTAGGTATCCAGATTCTTCCTAGAGACAAATGTGTGCCGCTTACTGTAGGTTAGTGTAGGAGTGCAGAACTGAGGCACCCGAACCTGTGGGCCCTATACCGGACCGACCCGCCTGAGATTCTCACGCCAAGGCTTCCATTTTAAGGGGCTTGGCACTACCGTTTACATGTACCTAGATATTCTGTTGTCTTGCCAACTTGAACACGCGTGTCACCTAAACACGGGCAGTCACAATATCGACCACATCTAAAACCCCAACGTCACTACTCAGCCAACAAGGGCACTTACCTCCACTCAACTATATCTCCATGAACAAGTCAGTAATTGAAGTATGGCTGCAAGGTGCTGCGGACTATTACGGATCGTCCGCATGTCCTACAGCTGCTCCTTTGTCGCCGCCGAAAAAGCGCAAAGCCCTGGGCACTATAAGTAGAAACACAATGCCGAGACGGGGAAATCATGGAGGACGATCGAAACTGCACCCCGATGCGACTCCGAATGTTGAAGATTTAGACTCCAGCGATGGAGCGCCAACACCGAGAGCGATGCGGAGCCACGCGAGAGCGACTGAAGAGACGGGCCTGCCAGAGGAGCTGCCACATGGTTCGAGAACCAGGACTACGAACACTCGAGCGGGTAGCCCAACAAAGCGCAAGACCAAACCACCGCAAGGCCAAGATGTTTTCGTAGACGGCGATCGCGATGCCGAGCGCGATGCACTCTCCAAGCTTGCTGCTACCGGCCTGTCCTCGCCAACGGACGTTATACCAGACCCCCTATTCTCAACTACCACTTTCTCTATGACTAGCCGCTCGGTCGTCAGCCTTCCGTCTACCTCCGCTCGCTCAGCCCACACGGCCAAGTCAGGCAGGTCTAAGAGCCCTGTCAAGACTTTGGCTGACCTTGCTGTAACCTCTAAATCTCCTACACTTCGATCTCTCGATAGCGGAGTTCCCGGGGATGCACAAGACCTCTTCGAGAAGCTACATACAATTAGCTGCGGCGAGAATCTGATCCCAGCAGTAGTTGCCGTAAGTCTAGAAATTATTCAATTCTTGGACAGACGTTGACGCAACACCATTCATAGGACCGGTTTAAGTGTTCTCATGTGCCTCTACGCCCCTGGCAGATTGACAATGTCACCCCGCCTAACATCGACCAACTGGAGTATGAGATTAATAGGGCACAAGAGATCTCCGAAAGGGCCAATAACCTTGCCGAAGAAGGCCATTCCGAACCATCATGGAATTGTGAGGTACACTCTTCGATCCTAAGGTTGGGACTTGCGAGACTTAACCGAGTCCGGCATTTCAATATGTGAGCCCTATCACCCATTCAAA
Organism: Xylaria digitata; assembly: GCA_022495195.1. Taxonomy (NCBI): domain Eukaryota; kingdom Fungi; phylum Ascomycota; class Sordariomycetes; order Xylariales; family Xylariaceae; genus Xylaria; species Xylaria digitata. The sequence continues at coordinate 568,750 of MU376944.1, read as the reverse complement.
TTACGCCCCTTCACATCCGTTTCGTGCCTCGTTATTGACTTCTTATTCAGCACCACAGCTACCCTTTGTCCCAGTCTATTACCAATAGCTGAAAAGAGTGGCGAAACCCTGCAATCAAAACTGGTTGACTACTCTCTTAATCTCGTTCCTGCTCATGATTCCCTACTTGCAGATGCCATCGATAATTTCGTTGACACCCAGTCACCTGAGATGCGTACTATTTCTCCAACGATGTACGACCCGGTTCGTCGGCGGCCACAGGCCGTAGCTATCGAAACGAAAGTCACAAGCTCACCTTCCGATCCGTTAGTTCAATTAACGGTCTGGGCTCAGGCTACTTTCACTCGGTTTCGTCAGCTAATAAATAGCAAATACGGTTCCGACGGGGTATCTCTACTTACCCTACCAGTTATAGCAGTCTATGGGCATGATTGGCATCTGTGGTTTAGCCATGATACGGCTCATACATTCGAACTTTGCGGACCGTTGAAAATTGGCTCCACAGAAACGTTGTTGAATACATTCAAGTTAATTCGGTCACTAAGAACACTAGCCGAGTGGGTTGAGACGGATTTTTGTATTTGGATGGAAAATGCTTTTGCACTACCACCGCGCATTAAAGACACTAAGGGGACTACATCGGTATAGGGGTCTGAGGCCTCCTAAATGTTTGAGAAGGGGCTTATAAATTACTAATTACAGGTACCTTTTACCTAGCAGCGACTTATTTATGTGCCATCTTTACTCTGGAGCTTAATCCTATGACATGACTAACAACGTAGAATCGTTGATAAAGCTCTGTTGATAAAATATTTGCGTATGCAAGCATCATGCGTCGCCTTGGTGCTAATTAAACCTCTGTATCAAGATATCTGCAGAACACAGCCCAACCCTGTATTTATGCCCATTTCATGCCCCTATCCGCTCTTATCACTCCCTATCACGTGCATTTGACTTGGTAGCTTCATAGCTGCAGGACGTAGTACAGATGAGGCCATTCCCGGAGACTAAGGGGTAGCAGGACAAGGCGTGGGCACCGGGACCCGAGCCTGGAGGTGCATTACACAAGCCCAGCGAGTAATGAAAAAAGGCACACGATGCCTGACTCGAGAGGATCACATTGACGGTAGGCCATTTTTGCCTCACTAGTTAGTTAATTCAGCAACATATAAAAGCTATACAGACCTAGCTATATGAACCACTTACTACCTACGCAGTTTATTGCCATGGAAAAGTAGATCTTAACAGATCTTAATAGGTAAAAGAGATCGGTAAAATAATATACCGAATGATCCTTTGTATAAACAGGTCTATTTTGTTACTGGTTTACAGCTTAGAACTTGGGCCTTAGATCATCTAAATACACTACTATCTAATCGCTCCTAGAGAAAGCACTAGTTCTCTCCTTATTGAACACTCTTCACACCTCCGCGAGATCTATTAACTAGTATATAGCTAGGTCTGTATGGCTAGGTTTATACGGCTTAAGCTACAACTAGAAGGCGTAGTGAGAAGTCTTCTAAGATAATGCTTGTTAAGAAGCCCTCTTGGACATGACGTCGCGGAGATATCGTCGGTGAGAAACCTTCGCGAAGACAGCGTTTTCGGGAAATACGTATTGGCGATTCCAAAGGAAACATAGAATAGAACACAAAAGAATTAAGAGACTTTTTGCCACTTTACCTGGCCTACCAAGAGCCTTTAATAACACTGATATACCTACCCAAGTAAGTTTAACTAAGTATTAAGAGACTTAGCTAGAGTTGCCGTTTTATTATACAACTACTTACGCAGGTGTAGTGCTAATAGCCTCCCTTTCTCACAGCGTCTAAGCCTTGACGGGGCCTACAGCCAACTAAGCTAGCCAGCGGCTGTGGCCAAATGGTAGTACCTTTTGCAACACCTTGCTCTTTAGCGCTCTAGTAATGCAGCTAGAACTATTATATGATATTTACCTGCAGCTTTAACCGCAAAAGGCTTTTGCTGCTTTCGTTCTACTACTTCAACGGTATCCGGCATTTTTGCCGAAAGCGATATAATTATAGTCGCTAGCGAGTTCCGCTCGTCGTTACAACGGTTAAAAGAGCAAGCAGCCCAGCAAGCACTAAGCAGCATGCGTCAGAATTAGCTTTCCTTTCATGAAGGGTCAGTTGGTCTTACACGACGCAGTCGTCACTACATAGGACGCGATCGCCCAGGCCGTTTGGATAGTCGCTAGGTCGGTCCAGTCCCGCGAGTTGAACCAGAGCCCAATTACGAAGCTGAGCGCCGTGGGTATCAGCAACGCAATCGACACACGTGAGGGCGACCAGTCGAAGACGACCTCTAGGGCGTAGTCCTTCTGGTTAATGTTCTTGGCGATCCAATCTGCCCACTCCTTAGCCAATGTGCTCGGTACGCGAAGCCTTTTGTAAGTCTTAACCAGCTGTCTCATATCCTCGGTAGCATCGGCGGGGAGGTCGATACGGCGATGAAAGCCTTCCCCGGGACAACACTATTTCCGTGAGCATGGCTGCGTCAAAACGGATGAACCACGAACCAACCTACCTGGTACAGCCGGAATGATTTCACAGACTTCAGTGACAAAAAGGCGGCGCGAAGACCTCTGAGGCGTAAGGTCCCCCACTTGAGTTTCCAGAAGAGGTTAGCCCTATTCGTCATGTCTACATCTATTTCCCTTGGCTCGCGATCAAGGGAGTCGTAAAAGCCAACGACCAGTGTATTTGAATTTGAATGCTTTCCGTTGCGAGGACAGTAATGAAGCGTACGTTCACGTTCGTAGGCGAAGCCAGCTTCCGCCATCACGCCCTGAAACGGCCCACTCTGAACCACCGCCCTCACCTCTTCGTGAACGGTTCGGTGCTGGCGTGAGGATGGTGCGCGCTGGGAGAACGGTGATGGTGGCTGTTGTAGCGGCCTCGCCGCTTGTTCGCCACCTCTGTTCATCGTAAGTCTTGACCTGAAGTCAATGTGGCCAGAAGTTATCCGTACTGAAGTATAGAAAAGCCGACGTTAAGTTTGAAAGATAGGACTCTTACAAAATCAGAGAGGGGCAGGATGTAGGGCGGCTTACCCCTCCCCTCACGGCGCGGCTCACTCCTATTATTATACCAGGGTAAATAGCACCCTTTCTACAATCACATAATTCCCAGCTATCGAGCGTTCTCCCATTTACTTAAACTTGAAACACATTCTAGTATTAGCAACCCTTTATGTCAAAAGCCAATGGCTCAAAAATAATACGAGAGTATCTTCAAGTAATAGAAGAATAAGGGGAAAGCATCATCAAACTCAACGGTAATTCGCATTGAGCACCAGTGCCGGATGTAAAGGTCCCTATCAGTGGAGTGGCCGCCACTATTGACGTCGTTGCTGCGGCTGAAGCCGTAGGTGCCGGGGCTAAAAAAACGATAACTGGGTGAATAGGTGAATAAATACTTCATCAACAGTATAATTACCGTTATGCGTGGTTCTACTTATCTCCTCTGCGGCTGACAGTGATGTTTGCGAGCTGAACAATATACTGTTTGAAACTCTCGACCCTTACTTCGTTACTCGAGTGATAAGTTTAAACACAAAGAGGTGGGACCTAGGCAGGAGCCAAAAGAAACACAACGGATTTTTCTGCTAATCCCTAAGTAGGTAGTATCAAATATATTCAAGATACCGGCCCGTGCCATACTTAATATGGAAGCAAGGGCCGCAATACTCACTCTACATCGAACCCTTCAATTCATATCACTGTATCGGCTTATGTTGTACTCACTCTTACAAGCACGTGAAACCATAGGAATCCGGGATCGGCGAAAAATCTACAAAGGACCCATTGGAGTCCTTATTGAGTATATCTAGAAAACGCCAACGAAGCTATACCCCGGCGGCGACAGCACCGGCGCCATCCGCGGCCACGCCTCCCGTGCCGACCTCAGTCGCAGGCACTACCACCATCACGGGGATTCTCACTGATATGAAGGTGTATAAGAAGATTAATTAAAGTCTTAAAGCCAACTTAGATGATAAGGTCTGAGACGTTGTCAAGAGCGCTATGGAAGCCAGAGTAACTGATAATAAGATACCCGAAGTCGTTAGTCACGACCAAGATGGCTGGCTAGCTTCCCGTGATAGACTTGCGGTAACCAGGAGTTATCTACTTAGTTAGGTATACAGTTGATTATATCAACCCTTAAACCACAACCGGGCCTAATCTATATGTACATACCTACACAAGCAAGACACACATTACCGTATAGACAAGCATTAAAACATGGGTAGGTACCTCTGTACCCAAGTATTCAAGGCAGCCTTCCAGGTCACAAGAACCGTCGACAAAGTTGGCACCTACCTAGGTACCTTCCCCTCTGACTCCGGATAGGCAACTGCCTCATAAAGCCACAGACGCGCGGATGTAGATGCATGTCACCGATCAAGTACATAGTTAGCCTCGGGGTACACATATACATTTATACATGTACTTTTGAACGCGGGCAAGTACCTCAAAAACACTTGCCTGTGTAGTATGGTTCTTCCTACCAACCTTGAAGAGAGGGTAGGCACAGCCACACAGGCCGTGGAAAGGATAGTACATCACCTACACAAATACACAATCAAAACAACACATCGAACACGATACGAACAGATAAGATGTATGCGATTCATTTATTAAGACGCCCCTATTGCAAAGCATGCCAATTCCAGACAATTAACGAGCGAGAACGTATGTCCCAAGGACCATGTGCGGTGGCTATTTGAAATCCCCAATTTGTCACCACTAGTTGCCAACCACGAGGACACCAGAAGTGGTGCGTAATAGGAATTATCCCCACGCATACAAATGCCGGGCACGAATAGTCCTATATTGACTGGCAAATCTAAAACAAACAAATTCTTTATCCGGGATTATGATTGGGCATTAGGTGACGAAACGGTTGGGTCTGAGGAAGCGGTGGCTCTTGAGTCTCTCATGAATCCATCTCACATGACAGGAATTAAGCAGATTCATTTCGAGCAACAATTCGATAGAGAATACCGCAATCTGGGGAGTGATCCAAATCGATCAATTCATCTATCCGTAGTCGAAGTTATCCGTGATCATTCGCAGTCAAAGTGACAGAACACACGTGAACCCCGCATTTGCCATCCTGGCTACCTGCATGTCCGTGTTGCCAGTCCGTTCTAGGAAAGTTCAAATGCAAATGGATGTCAGGCACATGTCGTGTGAGAGGGTATCATGGAGAACTCGAGCTTAGCAGCAGCCACCGCTGGACGGGTTGGCAACGTTGTGACCGGGACCAACTTGCACGCCGGGCTTAGTGTTGGCAGTGGTCTGCGAACCCTGGCGCTCCTTGATCTGACGGGCCATGGTCAAGAAGGCCTGCTCAACGTTGGATGCGTTCTTGGCCGAGGTCTCGAGGAATGGAATTCCGAGGCTGTCGGCGAACTCCTAGAGGGCGTGTTAGTAAAGGTGGGTTCGAACAAAGCGCCCTCAATCTTCATGTATGAAAATTGAGATATTCGTGTGCATGCCGTACCTTGGCGACCGTGTACTCGACCACCTTCTTGTCCGACATATCGCTCTTGTTGCCCACGAGGAGCTTGTTAACGCCTTCGGTGGCATAGCGGTCGATCTCTTGAAGCCACTGCTTCACATTGTTGAAGCTGTCCATATCGGTGACATCGTAGACGACGCAGATACCATGGGCGCCGCGGTAGTAGGATGAGGTGATGGTTCGGAAGCGCTCCTGGCCAGCAGTGTCCCACTGATAGTGTAATGTTAGTTACATAACGTGGTGCCTCACGCGCTTGAATATCTTACGATTTGCAGCTTCACTGTCTTGCCGTCAAGCTCAATGGTTCGAATTTTCTACAAATTTGTCAGCATGGGTCGCACGTACTTTTGGGGAAGGCGGCATGACGTACGAAATCAACACCGATTGTGGAAATGTAAGATTCCGTGTAGGTATCATCAGCAAAACGAAGGAGCAAGCAAGACTTTCCGACACCGGAATCTCCGATGAGGAGGAGCTTGAAGAGGTAGTCGTATCTGTCGTATCGCGGCATCAGCTTACACTCACGCTTGAGAACCTCCTGGAGCTTGGCCGGATTGTTGTAATGCTCCAGACCGGGGATGTAAGGCTCGCGGGAAGACATGGTTGTGGATGTTGATGATGCTCAATCGAAAATTGTTGTGGGTGGAAATAGAGGCAGAAAAGGGCCAACAAAACCAGGTTAAAGGGTAGAGGGAAGAGGAGAGGAGGAGGATCGTAGAGAGTATCGTGAAGGTGCATCTTAAGCAGGTACAGGCGAGGGGCGCCAGGGAGGGTAAACAGACTAGGGAGGATCGAGGATCGAGGGGCGAGGGGTCGACGAGGGGTAGACTCTATTGACAACAGTTAGTCAACGAAGCCATCATCAGGGGCGATTCGGGGCAGGCTAGGGTGCCGGGAGTCGACGATGATACATACTACTCAGGATTCATGGTGATGGGCGATGCGGCGGTCGAGGTTCACAGAGAAAGGGGACGGGCGGTGATGGAAAGGGGCTGAAGGTAATCAGCAATTAAATAAAGCAGACAAGTCCGATAGATGGCTATAGGATTGCTATCGAAAGGCACAAGGACTACGGAGTGGTCGGGGGGAGTTTGATGTTGCTTTCGTTGACTTTGGGAAAGATGATGTAGAAAGAAGAATTAAGACAAGGCGTCGTGGTATCTGTAGGTAGGCTGCTATGGTCGTCACGGAACGTCAAGGGGTGTAAGGCCGGACTGGTCACGCCAAACCATTAATGGACAAGAGGTGGGTGAGACAGGCAGTGGGCAGTGGGCAGTGGACGGGGGACCATAGTAGGGCTCCACTGAGCCAGGCATTTATATACAGTACTTCAAGGCTGGTTGAGTATTCTATAGTGGTTATGTATAGTAGGTATGTACTGTAGTGATGAGGTGCACTACTTTCAATACACATGTTAGAGTGTACATACACTGCCTTATATACCACATCATGTACATATGTATAGCTAAGGTAATGTACCTTGACCATGAAGTAAAGTAGTGTACTATAGTGTAGGCTGCTGCACGCACAGACTTGCACGCCTCACTACAGAATACTACCATGTCCGGATATGATTTCACACTCTACTCACCATGCGCCATTCCCCTGGTTCACACCTCGCACCTCTTGTTATCTTAGTACTTATCTAGAAACATTGTGTAGTACCAGATTAGGTATTATCTAACCGTTAGTAACCTAGAGGCTAATAAGGTTCTCGAGAACCTAACTTGCGACGTTCTGCCTCTGTATATCTAGGTAGTGTACTATTTCACTGCACAACTATAATGTGCCGGTATATAGGTAGTCAATACCACCAAACTTATATAGATTTCACTTTACTCTGTTTATTAGCCAAATGATCTGCTGAATAATATGCTGGATGAACAAAGATAGAGTTCAACCAGATTTCAAATAGCGGTAGATAAAGGTTTGGTAACGTGGTTGAATGGCTCTTATCTGTCTTGTGCCCGTGTTCACATGATGCGGCTGTTTCCTATATCTTGTCATTGTGTATCACGCGGAACTATGACGGTCCCTCGCAATCCAAGGCTTCTTACATAAGCTTATGATGCAAGGTATTATACAGATATACAGCAGTGTACAGCAGCGTACATAGTATAGTCTGCCTAATCTGCATTAGCGCGAGGGACACTAGCACCTAAAAAGACGAATCAGTTTATGGTAGCATTGTAGTGTAAGACAGTCAGGATGCTGGTCTTCTCTAACGGACCGTTTTGATAGCACAGATCAGGTACCTGTCTTTTGAATACAATGTGCGAATAATAAAATCATAAAAATCCAGAGTGTAGGATGGGAGGAAACCCAACTAAATACAATATCTACTTGAGTTGCTACTCCTCCTAACATTATGAGAATGTTTAGCCTACCTAAACACATATACCATGTACAATGGTCATTAACTTGGAATCTAAGAGAGGCCTAGACATGTTGAATCGTCTGTACACTCGTCTGCACAGTTATGATAAATGTCTTTTGATTGGATAAATGTTTCCACTACTACTATAGTAAGGTAGTGATAGTGGTCTGGAGTAGGTAGTCTATGCCCCGTCAACCCTTCCTACCTAGGCAGTGGAGAACGTTTTATGGTGGATCAGTCAAGGTAGTACACTAGGTGATGGGGTCCAATTGCTCGGTTCAAGCCTTGTCTAGAATTCTACCATGTACCATACATAAAAGCCATCTACCTATAAAAGCCCGGTTGAAAAGAAAAGATATCTCATATATCATCCCGGTATACCTACCTAGGTAATCCTCAAAACATCCATCGAAAAAAAGTTGACACCGCTAACCAGTCTCTGCTTCAGCCGACAACTATCTACACCAAGTACCTATTACAGAATTCAGAATCCCCGCCAGCAATAATTTGCACGGCTCTTACTCTTCCTCTCCCCTCTCCAATCGAATTCATGCCCGACCCCAAAACCACCTTCGTGGCCCTGGACTCATGTCCCTAAGCAATAGTATCAGTGTTGCGCGCTCGTCAACTCATATTTTGACCTCAAGAACCACGCCTGCTACCCTCTCACGAGTCACCCTTCCTACGATATCCCACAATGCCGCCCCTCTTCCTCAAACATGTTCAACACGGCCGATTAAAGCTTCACAATCTCTTGGTTCGATTTCGGTTACGTCACAGCCGACATTAACACCGATATGGTTCAATTCAACAAGCCCCCGGCCTGACCTACCAATACGACGTAACAAAAACTCGGAGGAGCCCGAGGGTGAGCGTAAAGTGAAGCTTGGAAAGAGTAAGGAGTGGCTCTAGATAATTGAAGAAGTCATTCTCTAGCATCGGGCTAATGATAATCGTAATAGCTCTTCGCATTCTACAGGAACGTCTTCCAACCCTCCTACAATCGCCCTTACCACAAGAGATCCTATCCCCCAACATCTCTCTCCACCTCTTCCCCTCGACACACCCGTACCTCCCAACAGTCACCGGTAGAGTCGGATACATCGCCGCGCTATGGACATCACCGATTGCATGGAACCGCGTGCCCATCGTAGGCAACCTACGGCTCGAGATCCTCTCCGAGCGCATGGTCAGCCAACCCTTACACTTTTCGCCGCGGCGGCCCGGCGCCTACGGGGAGCAGCTCGTCGTGAAATGGCGGACAGCCTCCTCGTCCAGTGACTCAGACGGTGATTCTAGGCTCAGCCTGACGGAGCAGGGCGAGCAGAAACTCGACGCCCAACTTCGGGGCTCGCAAACCGTGGGCGAGAAGAAGGCCTTCACGGGTCTCTTCATCTTCGAATTCGACAAGGACGGCCGCATCATCAGCCACACCATCGAGCACGTCGATGAGCACGGCGAGTGGGAGAAGGGTGTCGGCGCTCGCGTGGTTGGCCTGACCGACTGGCTGTTAGGCGGCATCAAGGGCCGCTCCGAGGGCGGAGGCGGGGTCCCCGCCCTGTGCGAAATAGCCAGAGAGAGGGAAGCCAGAAAATGACGACGGTGAACGCACGGCGGATCTGTATCATCAAACACGGCGTTTCACGGTTTAGGGGGATGTAGCATCATTCTGTTTTCGGATTTGGAGACTCGGGCAACTTTTTCCTGCTTTTGGCGCCGGAATCGAGGAAATTGCATGCATGCAAGAAAGAAAGGGCAAGTATTTGTACAAATAAGTTCACCACTCAATCCTCAGAAAGAGGTGTAGAATTATTAAGCAGCTCTTGTACGAGATATTATACATTACACACACGCGGTCAACGACCTATGTTTGCTTTGACCCCTGATTCCGTGGCATTGGCATCTCCTTTCTTCTTCTTTTCTTCGCAACCATGAACTCGTACACGTGGCTTTCGAGCTCCTTTTCGGGGATCAAGCGGAACCGCAGGTTCGCCAGCGGCGACGTGACGATGGCCCCGCGGTACCAATCGCGCCAGATCTTCTGAACGACATTATTGCCTTCGTCGCCGCGGTTCGCGCTACCACTACCACCATTACTACTACTACTACTATTACTAAAGTGCCGGGAGTCAACGAGGGCCGTCTCGTTGCCCATCATGGCATGCGTCCACTCGTCGCGCTCGGTAACGCAGACCAGGACCTCGCCATCGCTGGGCGCGAAGCGGTCCACGACGTGGAACAGGGCGCCGAAGATCTGCTGGCCGCCTGTCTCGCCGTAGCGGAGGGCGCGGAAGGAGACGGCGGCCTTGCGCACGCGACACGCCGTCTGAGAGGGGATGAAGTACGTCATCGGGCTGTTGAAGCCGAAGCTGTCGCACGGCTCGAGCTCGCCAAGCAGATGGACGGCGTCGAGGGCGAAGTTGAACCAGGTGCGCGGCGGCGAGCTCGTGCGCCGCTCCGGGACCGTGCCGTTCTGCGCACCCCCTCTCCCGCTTGCGCTCGGCGAGGGCCCCAGGAGGTCGTGGTAGGAGCTCATGTGCGACAGAGAGGGCGAGTCGCTGGCTGGTGGTGAGGGCGGCAGGGGAGGCGGTGCCGGGGCCGCGAGAATGGGAGACCGCACGGGCACTGGGGGGTGCATGTCTGCGCCGGCTAGTACTCGCGGCACCTTCCACTCGAAGCTCAGCTCGTAGTGCTTCAGCGCGAGCGTCCGCGTCTCGCGGCTTATGTGTAGCAGCACCGGGATTGAGGGTCTGATGACCGGGTGTGAACCCCAGAGTTCATCGCGCTGTAACTCGACGGACGAGGCGCCGTCTTCTAGATATACTGTTTTGCGGCGGGTAAGTGGGCGTTTGTATGTGTATAGATCAAAAAGGGAAGGGATGTAATAAAGCGGGAATAGGTAGATAGGTATTTATTAAGTGGTATGGTTGAATGAACTTACAACATGCTATCCCCACGATCCGCGGCGCAATCAGGTACTCCCAGACCCCGAGACGGAGTTCCGTAGGCAGCGTGGAGAAGAGGCGAAAGACTGGGTTATTTGCCTTGTGCCATGTTGTCAGGGGTAGATTCCGGACTGTGTCTGTCTCGAGGCCGTCGCTCAGCAGCCTGAACTCGAGCCAGAAAGTTGGGTGTGAGAAGGTATCCAGCATGGTATGAGAAAGTGATGACGAATTGGAGTCTATAATAGGACCAGGGGTGCTGGGGTCTCGTAGTTGATAAGAGGGAATCGAACAGGCAATGAGACAATTGACCGCGCAGGTTTGTCGTGGTAATTATTCAAGGTCAGACAAGGTGTCAACCCCTTCCCTATCCTCTCATGTCTACCGTGTTTGCCTCGATATGTGATGGATGCACGAGGCCGCTAGTTGTGAAGTACCTATCCCAATGGTACGTCGCCGGTTTACCTGTACTTTTATCGGAATAACCGATCTTATCGAAAGACAATAATCTAGAAGGGAGCTGATGTAAGGAAATCAACTCAAACAAAATGCATCTAATTCCCCCGGAAGTGTATTTTCGATGTTCATCTCAAGGCTGATTAAGAATTCAAATTCTTGAATTTGACTGAGACAAGGAGATGCATAACTTGTTGTCGCTTGAGGCTGATGTCGTCGCACAATGTTTAAGATTATCCACTGGTTGGAGGAAAGACACTCCCTGCCCGGCTTGGCATCCGATTCTATTCCCCGATAAGGTCGGCCTTACCCGGGCCGGGGCGTAACGAGCCTACATACAATCTGGTATCTACCTATATAAGTGATCAAGGGCGGTATCTTCCTTGAAAATCGCTATGCGATATGAGGCTCATCTTGATTACGCATTCTAGGAAGAGGATTGATGTTGCCATTGTATTTGAAACCCGTTGTGTTGGGAAGCCTCCCTGATTGCAACTGAAACCTTGCTGAGAATATTGCGGGGGTGAGTTGATAACTCGCCCGGGCATTATTGCTGCGTGTACGACGCGACAGAGGGAAACGCCAAGGCATGAGTATGAAATTAACTCCCGAGAGTACGAGAGCGAGTATGCCCGAGGCAGTCGTTTAGCCTCTTATATGTAGGATTGGAGTTTAAGCAAGCATGCATGCAGGCCGAGTGCAGAGATGGCGTTGGGAATGAATGAGCGAAGGAACAGGAAAAGAAATAGGCCATGGTAGATATTCTAAAATTCACGTGTATAGTAATGCGTGCGTTGAAGCAGTGGCGCAGTAATACCTACGTATCACGCGAAGCCAGCTGGGTTTAGCCTATCAAATGCCTCGTTGCGTTCCACGGTACCTGTTCAAGGCGGTTCAGATCCATGATCATTAATCGCGAACAGGCATGGAAGGGTAGAGTTGATCGTCTGCGAAATTCATGTTCACAATCCTAATTAGCATCGGTTACCTAGTGTAGACGGACAGATAGACAGACCGATTCCAACTCAGCCTGGATTCTATCAGGACGCAAGCCGAGCTTGAAGCTCAGGTCTTCACCTTGAATGATATTTCAGTAATGATGCTCAGTCAGCGACCGGCGGAATTATAGTATACCTACCTCGGGATTAATACTCTGTATGCTTGACGCTGGAGGGTAGTCGGGTAACATGTATGCACCGTCATCTGCAAGTGAGGAAAAATGACTCTCAAGGATTCTTGGTTTGCTATTCCAGTCGCCAAGATCAATGACGTTCCATCATGCTGCCGTGTCTACGAAAGCTGGAGAAAAAGCCAAGTCTCCCTATCTCCATTATTCAATTTATTACTTCTTGTGCTTATCTAAACCAAGACCCGGACCAATGGATTCCCAAGTGCTTGGAACGTCTGCACGATGAACGACGACCTTTATGGGTGCAAGGTGTAGGTACCTAAGTAGGCAGTCCTGTAAATTAGGTAACGAGACAGGTCAAAAGTGCCCCCTAAACGAGGCTTGGTACCTACCATACCCTGCCTATACTGGTAGGATACAGGTAGTCTTGGCCCTATTAAACAAGCCCTGACCTGGATGACTAGACTGTTGGTTCTTGGGGCAGAATCCTGGGCGCTGGGGTTAACTCCACTTTCCCCTCGTCCTCTTGTTCCAATCCTACACACATTGAAGGTTGCATCATTGGCTGGCTGTCAGCTCAGCAGCCTCTTCACATACATTCATTACAGTCTGTTGATCTGAGTTTCCCGTGTCTCCATCGCATACTTATAGCCATATATTTGCAAGCGCTAAGATTATAGCATTTTGTTTATACCGGCGACTATTGGCTTTGCAGACTATTGTGGCAAGATTGTCGCACGGGGCATTGGCGCCGCTAGCAAGAGACGCTGCCGAGTTCATTTCCATTCACAATACAAACAAGAAAAAAAAAGAGGCTCATCGTATGCGCCGTTCCTCCGAACTTGTCCAACCAGAGCACATCCACTTGTCCGAGAACGACCCACGCAAGACCACCTCGCAGCAAACATCGAGCTCCAGATCTACACTACAGACCATAAACCCATCAAGGGTCCCCCGTGGGGTTCACAATCGTCATTCTTCATCGCTGGGGCAGACCTCAGGGTGGGGGGTTTCAGCTCATTGCTGTCTAATTTTATCTTTTCATTTTCCCGACGGTTTATTTTCTTACGTAGGTAGAGTCCATCAGTGATCTGTCAGTGAGCCATCAGTGAGACCCAAGGTCATGCTGCAGTCCCAGTCACCGTTTTGGTTAGCCGTTTCATCACCGTTCAATGTTGCCCCCTCGAGTCCTCATGACCTAGGTCTACTCACTCAACGGGAAGGCGGAAGCTATAGTACTATCACCCATCCAAAAACCCGAACACTACCGCAGTTACCGAGTCATATTTCCATCTCCTGGCTGCTAATTCATTCTCCTCCAAAGAGATAGCAACGTGTGTGCGCGCGTCTTGTCCTCGTGTGCTTGTAACCTCTCTCGCAATCCCGGCTCTTCCGTTCTCCATTCTCCAGCTTCACTCACTGAGTACCTAGGTTAGGTAGTGTCTGTCTTCCCGTACCATATACTACTGTATGCAGTAAAGCTGTTCCAACTCTTTCTAGGATTGGCTCGGTTATCTCATTCATTTCATAAGGTGCGTTATATTTTCCTTTCCCTTTGTCCTCTGTTGTGCAGGAAACCTTTCTCCACGATTCTCTCGGCAGAATTGTGTACCAGGTTTCCGCGGTCGTGGTAGTCTTGTGCGTAATATCGGCTCTGCGGATGGGCAGCTAGGCCATCATCCCACCTGGTCCAATCACGTTTCTTGGCTGCGGCGACGTTCGAGGCAGCATCCCTTCCCACCTGCCATACCCTCCTCCAGCTGCGCATGTGATAATGGGGCCTCGCGCCTTGGACTCGCGTCTTCGTGGTATCGGGGTGCTTAGCCGTAGATCCACCAAGCCTAGCCATAGCATGCCATCGACCAACCTTGTCTTTACATCATATCCTCTACCCTCTACCGTGCTGTAGCCGATTTATAGGTTGTTTCGGCCGTCTCATTTATCTCTCACCCTCTTTCCTTCTCCGCATGGTTCCATCTTATCTCGGTCAATCGTCATAAAACTCGGTATAAGCTCCTATATAAGTTCCCGAGTGGAGATTCTCATGGGATGCCCGCATATTGTCTTCACGATTGTCACTACTTCTACCGCACCGCCCTACGCGGCCTGAATATCTGCACCTTTGTCTCTCCTCTATACGCTTGATAAATCTCTCGCATGAGCTAACAAGATGCCTACTCAAGTTCGAATTTTTGCTATGCCCAAGTCTCTTGGTGAGACTCTTGCAGCTACTTCACCCACATCATTACCTAAGCGAACAGGCCAAGCCACCAAAGGGGACACACCAGGCCTCAAAGTATCGCCCTGCATGTCGGTGGCAATGGCGATCCCCGAAGAGCCTAAAAATGGCGGTATCACTTTTGCCGTCCAGGATAGTCTACCCAAATTGCCCATCCCCGACTTAGAGAGCTCTTGTCGGAAGTATCTCACCGCCCTAAAACCTTTACAAGGACGTCGGGAACATACAGAGACGAGGTTAGCAGTAGAGGACTTCTTGAAGTCAGATGGACCGGACCTCCAAGAAAAACTCCAGAACTACGCGCTCGGGAAGAGCAGCTTCATAGAGCAATTCTGTAAGTGTGCATCGTCTATGATTGGCAGCATGGTACTAACTCTCACCTCTAGGGTACGACTCGTATCTGAATTTCGATAATCCAGTTGTTCTCAACTTGAATCCTTTTTTCTTGCTGGAGGACGACCCGACGCCTGCAAGGAATAACCAGGTGACCCGTGCAGCATCCCTTGTAGTGTCAGCATTAGAGTTTGTTCGCGCGGTGCGCCGAGAGGAATTGCCGCCAGACAAAATCAGGGGAAAACCTCTTTGTATGTATCAATATTCACGACTTTTTGGAACGGCCCGTGTACCTACAGATCACGGCTGTCAAATCGAACAAGACCCAGACTCGAAGCATATTGTCGTGCTCTGTCATGGCCAGTTTTACTGGTTCGACGTACTTGACGACAACTCTGACTTGATCATGAGTGAAAGAGATGTCGCAATCAATTTACAAACGATCATCGACGACGCGGTCCAAACTCCAATTCAAGAGGCTGCGAAAGGAGCACTCGGAATTCTTAGCACGGAGAATCGGAAGATCTGGTCGGGCTTAAGAGACGTATTGACGAGGGAGGAGCACTCCAATAATGCAGATTGCCTAGGCATTGTCGATTCTGCTCTGTTTGTGCTCTGTCTAGACTATACTGAACCCGCGACGGCAGCCGAACTATGCCAGAATATGCTGTGCGGCACAAATGAGGTGGTAAAGGGAGTACAGATTGGCACATGCGTCAACCGATGGTACGATAAGCTTCAGATTATCGTCTGCAAGAACGGGAGTGCAGGGATCAACTTCGAGCACACCGGCGTCGACGGCCATACAGTACTCCGTTTCGCCAGCGATGTTTACACAGACACCATTCTCCGATTTGCTAGAACTATCAATGGGCAGGCGCCCAGCCTTTGGAAGACAACGAGTCCGGATCCTTCAAAGCGAGACCCCGAAAGCTTCGGAGACGTCAACACCACCCCTCATAAACTAGAGTGGGACATGATACCAGAGCTTAACGTTGCAGTGCGGTTTGCGGAAACGAGACTGGCTGATCTGATTAGCCAAAACGAGTTTGAGTGCCTAGATTTTAGTGGATACGGCAAGAACTTCATTACCTCAATGGGATTCTCGCCTGATGCATTCGTGCAGATGGCGTTCCAGGCTGCTTATTACGGACTCTACGGAAGAGTAGAATGCACGTACGAGCCCGCCATGACAAAGGCCTACCTCCACGGTCGGACTGAGGCTATCCGCTCTGTGACGAGCGAATCCGTCAATTTCGTCCAGACCTTCTGGGCCGACAATCCAGCTGAAACAAAAGTCGAAGCACTCCGAAAAGCGTGTGAGCAGCACGTCAACAGCACTAGGTTGTGCGCAAAAGGAGAAGGATGCGATCGCCACTTGTACGCGCTATTCTGTCTATGGCAAAGATATGTGGACGAACAGACTAGCCAAGTACCAAGCAGTGATGGATTCTCAAGCCCCACGGGCAACGGCTCCACGTTGGAGTCCGTGGTTGGGAGTCCTGGCAACGACTCCATTAACTCGATAGACATAGACATGAGTCCGCGTCAACGAGGGTACAGCACAACATCAAACCCTCGATCGCGGGATTTCCACCCTGTGCCGGCCGTGTTTGCCGATGCAGGCTGGGACAGGCTGAACACGACGATCTTATCGACATCTAACTGCGGGAATCCGTCACTGCGGCAATTCGGATTTGGCCCGACATCCGGCGACGGGTTTGGTATTGGCTACATCATCAAAGACGAGGGCATCAGTGTCTGCGTCTCGAGTAAGCATCGGCAGACCAAGCGCTTCGTCGACGCGCTCGAGAGTTACCTACTCGAGATCCGCCGCGTGTTGCGCATTACCGGTCGCAAAGCGGCCAGCGCCAAACAGACGCGGGCTCGTGAGATCGATCCCGCCAAGGTAAAGACGAGTAATCGGCTCAAGGCCCGCGGACGTATGATCACGGGGTTGGACAACAACGCAATGCGCTTACGACTAACGAACGGGTCGTCTACCGGCACACGGTCGCCAACCGAAGAAAGTCTCCTAATGAGCGATGATGAATTAGGCGGATGTAAGTCTTTACCTTTACCCCCTTTATTAAATGGTTTGCCTCGGAGTTATTACTAATCCGCTATTCCTCATTCAGATGGTTTCTTCGACGCAGGCATGCTCCTCCAAGCTCTTAAAGCCCGCGGCGACGCGTTCGACCCTAACGAAGCGAAGCCATCGGAGCGCGCGGCCGCTAACGCGAGAAGGAGGGACGTGGGGAAGAAATTACGACTTGTCGAATATTGATATGCAGACATTGGACTAACGGCGGGGGGTTTTTGGGCGGCTTTAATGTATGGAATTTACGAATCGCCGGTTATATGTAGTTGTTATGTATGCTTGGATTGACTAAACGAGATACCATGAGATAGATGATGGAAATGTATACTTTGACGAAAGCGCAATTCATTTCATTCGGCTCATTTAATGGAACTCTTAAGTCATTTTAGGTTTGCTTTGGGTTACCACCCGGGTGACGACTTAGTATTTGTCATCGTGTGGTCTCTTCCGTGCGACAACCTCCCAACTTCGAGAATTCCCTCCCCGTATTCCCGCACGGGCCCATTCCTCGAATTAATTCTAGTTCATAGGAGATATAATTGAGCAGTTCTATCTATCTTGTACATTTCCGTCATTTATTTCCACGCGCGACGCCCTCTCGTGCGGTAATACGGTAATGATCATTAGCATACCCATGCCTATGCAGGTCTAAAGTCTAACGATTAGGTAGTCAGCCACAAAGTGAAATAGCTGTTATCCGCGGAGCTACCATCACTAGATCCAGGCAGATTCGGCGCCGTAAAGCCATTGTGAGCGGCCGCGGAAGTCAGCGCACTACGGTTTCTTACTAGCAAGATTGGTGGGATACATCTTAGCCTAACTAGCGTATAGAGAAGTTCCGGATGGCAACCTCTAACCCGCTTGTAGGATTCACAGCGTTTCTTGATGTAGTTTGAACAACAGTTAATGTTTTTATGGCTGTATTCCGTCACTGAACCTTATAAGGCCTCTTAGCCCATGCTATATAAACCAACTTAGCAGAGGCTACTAGCATGGGTAGAACTTCTTTCAGTTACAAACTATCCTCCGAGATGCCAAAGGTCCTTGAACATCTTCTAAAGCCTTCAGATATGGCCCTAGAATTCTAGGTCTAATGGAAATGTAACACCTGACTACTCGGGCGGGGGCAGCCAGATATCCATACATGTAGAGATAGGCCGATCCCTGCATTTTCACATGACGTATTTAATACACTAGAAAACGAGGGGAGTGATTTGATTGCGATATAATTGAATATGGAGAATAAAAATCTTTCCAATCTTGTTCTAATGTGTTTTGTGGAAAGTTGGGTTGTTTCCTCTCCTTTTTATCTGCGGTTCCCAAGGAAGAGGGCGTTATATATGTTATTTTTCCTTATAAATTTCCTTACTCTCCTAGGCCATACTTATGTGGTTTCACTACACTATGTACTCACGAAGATATCGGCAATCAGAGTCTACAAATGCCGACTTGCCTTAAGTATTACAGCCAGTTTTGCATATTTGCCTTATATCAAGGTAAGCCCTATGTTAACTTAATTCTAACATCGAAAAATCGAATCTTCTCTATATTGGAGTCTAAGACTCGGAAATTAATGGCAGTTAGGTGGGTGTTCACTGTGTAAAGTGCCTTTGACGGCTAGTTAATGAATGGCCACGAACAAGATGACTGCTCGAGGCCCCGGCTACTTCCACCGACGGTCTTCTCACGCAGGAATGTAGTTGCGATCTATTGGAAGAATTGAACCAGTGCACTCTTCAGAGTCGGTCTTCAGTAGTATATTCACATGACCTAAAGTCTAAGTTCTTAATTACAACAGCGAGAATTGAATAAAGCTATTTTGTCACACGTTCTAAGCTCCGACAAGAAGGTGTTGTGTACATAAGAAAGGTATCGGTCCAGTTAATTAGTATTAGAAACCCCCGCATAACAACAGGTGTTCGTCATCCCCCTATACTTGGGCCATGACATATTTTATACAAGAGATCACTCGAGCTATAGTTCAACCGATCCCTCCATTTGTAGAGATCCACTTCTTCGCGACAAGTCCGCTTTAGCGTTTCGTCGCTTGGTACAAGTCCAACATTTGGCGGCCGCAGTGTCTTTACAGCCCTTAACAAGCTGTTGTTGTTGGGGGTATGGGCAGAGGACACGGGAACCTATCACTTGGGAGCCAGTGACGTCCGTGACGTTGATGGGGCTCGTCTCAGGCGCCTTATCATTTTCTACCCAGAGGCGCAGCTGCTCGAAGAGGCCGGTTGGCTGTTGGCTTCTGCCACCAAAGCAGTGGCCGAGGCCCGGGACTTCGAATAGCCTGTAAAATTCGTGGATATTGGGTGAAATCGACGCCACCGCGTTATAATACTGCTGGCTGCCTCCTAGGGAAATAATGTTGTCTTGCTGTAGAAGGCACAAGGGTCGTTAGCATTGGGACGAGGGCCGATACACATTAGTATGCTGCAGCTTACCACACCATGGAAAGATAGAATTTTCCCTCCTCTTTTGCTGAAAGCTCTCAAGTCTGGGTCGGCAGAGCCGACTAACGATCGATACTGCTGCCCGCCCGAACGGAACAAATCGTCCCATTCCTCGTGTGTGAGGTTTGACACGTCCAAGGCCGGGTTTTTTGAAACGAACAGTTGCGTCCACTGGCCTAGTATGTTTGAGATGCCGACGCAAGTAGTGCCAGTGCAATTTGTTGCCGCAACTCCCGGCGCATATGACGTTGGAGCGTCACCGGTGATATCTGCGCCAGGGTTCAATCCGTGCCAGAGTTTTGTCCCATCCACAGCCCGTGGCCCATGCCAAGTCTCATTTACGAGAATGGCGGCTGCTTCAGTAACACGAACCGTGCCGTTTGTTTGGGCGCAGTTGATGGGCATACCTACCAACTGGAAAGGGTCGAAATGAGCTAGGCATTCGTTAGGACGGCTGATTATACCATCCTCCACCTGATCCAGCTTGTCACAGGCTTTGATAGCAGCGTCATTAAGTGCATCCGTCTCGCAATTGTATGGATATTGACCAAGCATGCTCAATACTTGTTGAGGCCAGGTAGTACTAGGAACGAATTCGGTCCAATAGAAAGCAGGGGCGCCAGCTGCGATACCATCATAGGCGTCCGGATAGCGTTGCGCTAGCATCATGCCTTGGCGGCCGCCTTGAGAGCAGCCGTTCCAGTACGAGTACCGCGGTCCTTTGCCATAGTAGCTCTTGACGAGCTGCTTTCCGATGATTGCCTATCGCAGTGTTATCACTCGGCAATAGTAGAGATGGAACGAAGCGAGCGAGTTTGCTTACCTCGTCATTCAATGAAACTGACGCCAGGTTCTGTAG
Source organism: Xylaria digitata (assembly GCA_022495195.1). NCBI lineage: Eukaryota > Fungi > Ascomycota > Sordariomycetes > Xylariales > Xylariaceae > Xylaria > Xylaria digitata. Next base: position 548,312 of record MU376944.1, on the reverse strand, counting down.
ATTGTACAGATTCACATTTCCGGGGCTGACGTGGGCCCAAGGACTTGCATCCATGGCAGATCCTAAGCCGGCGTCGGTTGTGATGGTCGCATATCCATCTGCGAGAGCACCTTGCATACCAACATATGACAAGTAGAAACGGCCGGCAACCCAACCTCCTCCACCGACAGCCTGGAAACGCTCGTTCCAGTTGTTCGTAGGAAGCCATGCTTCGACACGGATGTCGTCATTCTGGCCGGGATGGGTATAAGAAACCGTGACGTTACAGAACGTGGCATTGATCAATTGGGTGCTAGGAGCGGTAAATCGATATGCTGAAGGGACAGATGCGCTATAATTAGAAACCAAGGTAGTCTCAAGAGAGGTGATTTCTCCACTGAAAAGGCTGAGGCCGCTGAATGTGGCCGGTACACACGCCGCCAAAAGAGATGCATACATGGCGAGCAAGACGATAAACTAAGCAAGTACTTGAAGTAGGGGAGCTAGCCAAGCTTGAATGAGATGAGGACAAGAGACGGTCGCTGGAGATTACCCAATGTGAGACCCTACCGTGGGTTTTATAGTTTGATGGTAACTCAGGCATTGTAATATATTCACCCAAGTGAACAGCAGCTCATTCCTCTTGGGACTTGATCATACTCCATTGGGGAGTGCCTCGTATGGGCATACGAGTTGTTGAAGACTGGCTGACTGGGTGTAGAGACGGGCTGTGATGGGGCCCTCATTCACATCACCAATGATAAGAGAGTGTATACGAGTATTTCAAGAGCGTATTAAATTGGACAATGGGGCTATTTAGGGAGATGACAACTATTGTATGGGAAATGGTAAAATAATAATATTGATGGCGCAACGAAGAAACCTTGAAGTATTACCAAGTACGTACTTATGTGCCTTCATAGTGGGTGGTAGATTAAGTACTCACCTAAGCACCTACTTACCTAGGTAAGCACTGCTTAGCCTCAAACGACACCTAGCCAACCAATGGGAGCTGCAGGAATACGGTTCGACTTGCGCTAATACTCGGTACTTATATGATGGCAGCCTATCACAGCAATGTATTTCCTTGGATTAAGTAATCTCCACACACCAACCCACTAACCTACCATGTAACCCACTTACTCAGTGTATAGGGCTGTCTGTCTTCAACGAAACTTTCTCCCCTTCGCCTCGGAATGGACGTCGTTTACGCGGCAAATATGCGCAGACATTTGTTCATCCTAATATGCACAAGATGCGACGGCGATCCGCCAGAAAATCTAGATACGGCTGCAAAGAATGCAAACGGCGCCACGTAAAATGCGACGAGACTAAGCCGTCCTGTGCCAATTGTCTTGTCCGGGAGTTGCCATGCTCCTTTGCCTCTACGTCTAGTCTACCTACTCTACCAAATATCACCACTACTAGTCTATCCCCAGATGCTCATCTCTCCGGAGCCTACCGAAGAGATGAAGATAGGGATGAAGCCCAACACAGCAATAGTAGTATGCTACCGCTACCATCACGTCGCGGAATGCCCAACCCCACCACCTATGATGATGCATATGAACTCGTCCCCCCTTTATCCCAGGACAGGGTAATTCTCGCGCTTCCCTCCCCCGTCAACTACACCCTTCCGGAACCGACATTTCAGCCATTCCAGCTGTGTCACCTAGAACTCTTCCATCATTTCGAACACGATATGTGGAGGGTTGTATCCCTCGATGATGTCATGGGAAAGAGATTCATGGCCATGGCCAGCCGCCAAGCTATTGCGATACCTTACTTGATGGACCAGCTATTGGCTTTTTCTGCTCTGCACATGTGCACCTACAGGCCACCACACCAGGCCTCGTTCTACCGCGAAGAAGCCACTCGTCTACAAACACGCGCCTTGGGTTTATTCAATGCTGCCATGGCCACTGTAACTACAAGCGACGGCTTGCCCGCCTTCCTCTTTTCCATCCTTCTCTCACACCACGCACTCTTTGACACCTTATCGACTCGAACCGATTTCCCCACGTTTCTCGATAAGCTGGTCGCCTGCTTTCACCTCTGCGCCGGCGTGCGAACTATAGCGGGAAAATCCTGGAACTCGATCATAACGCAGTGTCACCAGCAGATGGGCATGAGCCTCTCCAACAAATGGATGCTTGACACGGGTCCTGAAACCATCTTTACGAAGAAATTGGCCCATCTGAGAAGTCTTATCAAGGATACGACTACTGATCCCTCGATCTTCACACCATGCACCGAAGCTCTGGACCTTCTCCGGAATATATCGAGCGTCGGAGATACCTTTAAACCCGGGACCTTTCGAAACATCATCGTACTTCGTTGGGCCGTCGTCGTGCCGCTAGACTTTGTTAAACTTATTGAGCAGCGACGGCCTGAAGCCCTGGTCATAACCGCGTACTATGCGGTACTCATACATAATGCAAGGGATTTCTGGGTTTTTGGTGACGCTGGAGCCTTCATCATCCACTCTATTACTAGATTCCTGGGAAGTTATTGGGCTGAATGGCTTGCATGGCCAAATGAGCTTTTGGATGCGACGGGCTGTGCGAATGAAGTCCAGTTGCACTCGTGATATTTACACGTACGTGGTGCGAAATCACCAAAACTGCTATAGATCTGGCAGACCTTCTTGAAATAGTCATCATCAACACGTAATCGAAATACGACGCATCGGCCGCTAGTATCGTTAACACCGCACCGCGATTTCTCATCAAGATTGGCGGGATATATCTTAACCCGAGGAGTGTACAGAAAAGCTCCGGATGGTCATCTCTAACGTCAGATAGCTTCGCTTGTAGTATTCACAGTGTTCCTCGAGCATGTAGCTCGAACAGTAGTCAACGTTATTGTAACTATATCCCTAGTGTGTCTTATTCAATTTGGTAGATAGTAATGAAATCGCCGCCTAACTGTAAATACCAAGAGGACGTGATAAATCAACGAGAACAAAGTGTAGGAACTAAAATCTTACGAATTCTGATATGGCCTGAACCCAATAATCAGTCAATGCTGGCTGCCCCATCGAATCTCATGACAAGACGTTGGCTCATACTCAATCCTAATCTCGCGCCAGCCCCAACCCTCCAGTGCCCAAATCCCTACTGCCACCCTCCTCCACATGCATCTCTTTCTTATTTCTCCTGAGCGCTAATTTCGGCGGAGAAACTGACTTCACTTTGCGTAGATATTTTGGAATCCAACCAAAGTTTATGTGTCGCTGCGATTTGTCCAAGTTGAAAGCAACGCCGAGGAAGACGGCACTCAGGGGTAACGAAACCGATACTATCAACCCAGACGGTAATCTCAAGATTAGTTTGAGCATGCTCGGCGGATTGCAGAGGACAGGCATCGAAAAGTAGTCTTAAAGTGGTGAGAGGCTTACATATAACTGTCACAACCCAGCGAAGTGGTAGCTTATCATCACCCCATAGAAACTGCTTAACATTGAGAGCGAGAAAGCTAGCCATGAATGATACAGGTAGCTTTAAACGTATCATGTTAGATAAATTCGAATAAACGAATGATTAACTCACAAAAATAATGGTGACGACTGTGAACATCATCAGCGTCTTGCCCTGTTTGTCTGTAGCTTCGTTGATATTGTAGGTCGCATTTGTTAACAACAAATCTGCTTGTTTCTGTTTCAACTCGAGAAGCTGTTCAATCTGTGTATGCAGTAGTTAGCATGGCTAAATTGGCTCTCATAGAACGGGCCATCTTACTGCGGCAGCAGCCCTCCCGGCAAATTGGTCTAGTCTTTCCACCTCCTTAAGGTTCTTCTTGACGACTGCTTTGAGATAATTAAGTGATGTACTTTGATCGTGTTGCTCTCGAGATGCATTCTGAGGCTCGTGTCGAACTTTTTCCTCTTGTATATTTTGATACATCTCTTGCGTCACGTCTTCTTGTATACGAAACACGGAAGCCATCATGTTCAGTTCGTCTTGGATATCCTTGACTTGGCGCAGATCTTCTATATCCTCTTCAATATCCAAGAGGCTCTTTAGCAGGTCTCTGATGCCTGGCGAATCGGCTTCTGTAGGCTTAGCTTCAGTGCTTTCGCCTTGCACCTCCTTGGGTGGTTCTCGCTTCCTTGCATGTTCGTCGCCTTCTGAGATACCAGGTTTTACCAATCCTATTGCTTGCCTTATCTTTCCAATCTTTGTCTCGAAACTGCTGAATCGGCTAGCATCATTATCCATCTACCGCGGTACTATCAGTATCTACTAGATAAAAAAGATAGACAAAGTCACCTACAATCTTCGCGATTGAAGTTCTGTATATTTCCAGAAAGCGGAGTAGCTCCTGCCGGTTGTGCGTGAGATCGAAATAAATCCTAGAACACTCCGCCGCAATAACCTCAGCCACTTCGTAGCAAGATCGATTGGGAAACTCGCCGCACCTTGTAAGAATAGAATTTACCAAGGCTGTCCGCCACTTTGTTTCACCGCCTCTATTACTTCTCTGAGGAAAAGCTGTAATGATGGTTGATGGTGATGATCCGCACTTTGGTAAGACCCACATCCATAATTGATCCACCATCGTTAAGACCGGTTTGAGGTCGTCGTCGTGGGTACCACGGCGGTCATAGAAGTATCTCAAGGTGGTTTGGTCCTCGTCTCGTTTTCCTAGTTGCTGAGAGTCCGGATAGTAATACTGGTCGAGTGTTCTTCGAATATGGAGTGGGTGTTCCTCATCAAGGTACATCCGAAAAAGCTTTTCTGTCCCGTTCAACTTCTCATCCGATGCCTTGGACCCTTTAGCCGGTAATTCTTTAGCAGCACCTTTCCGGCTTTTTGTTTCGAGTCCCTTGTCTCCTTTTTCTCTTGCAATCTTCTTGAGTTTTTCGAGTTCCGGTTTGATTTCCCAATGCAGGTATGGCATCTGCATCAATTAGTAAGTTCCAGAGTGCATTGGCTGATTTTCACATACGAACAGGACCAGGCCCTTTTGAGGCAATTCTGGATCTCCAACACTGGCCTTTGTTTTTGATTGCTCGGATTTACTACCCTTCTCTCTAGGGCCCGGATTTATATTATTAGAAAGGTTGAATGTCTCCGCCTCGCAACCATTCTTAACTTGGCCAGGCGAATATGCTTCCGTATCCAAGGGCTTAGCTGACTCGACTTCTTTGGTTTCCTTCTTGGATGTAGGCTCGGGCTCTAAGTTTATCACTATGTATGTGTGTAAACAAGTGTCACAAAGCAATACAAATGGGATGGAAACCTACTGGGGGGAAGCATATGAGAGCCTGGGAGCATAAATCGCCCGTGATAGAGCGTCTTTTCCTGGGGAATATGCTGATTGTCGGTCCACAACCTCGACCTTAGAACAAGATTGCATCTTCGGCCATCTTGGTCACCACAGCCCTCGTAATGCTTTGCCATTAATATCTTACGCTAGTGAGCTTAATGTTTTGGAACGAATCTGGCATTCAAAAATTACTGCTGTACATACCTCAACCCATCTCATCTTCAATTCACTATTAGCTAACTAAGTATACACACTGGAGATAAAACTTACATTATTAGCTGGGAGATGAACCCACTTCAAACGGGCTTCCCAACTTGGAGAAGTTACTCCATTATCGAGAAGGTCGGAGACAGGTATGCGCTTAGGTTCTAATTCTTTGTCTAGGCTTCTCGGGAACCATACGGCCATTGCTGAGAACATCCTGTCAACTGCGTCGCTATCTCTGAGGCGTTTCGACAGTAGCGAGAAGTATGGCTCTAGTAACTTGCGGATTTCACGCTGAGACATCAAGTTGCTAGTGGGACCTAACGACTCCGTTGTTTCTATTCGAGTTAGATGATCAATGAGATCGTTACCATTGACATCCTTAGCGGAAGCGTTAGCACCACGCTCCAGAAGCGCCTTAGTTGTCTTAATGTGGCCACCCAACGCCGCATACCATAGGGGCGTCTGAAAGTTATCCTTGTCTTTATTTTCCAGAATATCTTGCCAAATGCCGTCTTCATTGGATGTATGGTGTATCTGAGGGGCTTCCATTCGAAGCAATGCCCTGACAATGGCCTCACTTCCACTCTCTGCTGCCCAAGAGAGTGGTGTGCGATCGTTGCTATCCTTGCTATCCGGTTTCGCACCACGATTGAAGAGGAGCCAAATGGTCTTTTCGCTCGCACTTGTTGCTGCCCACGAGAGTGGTGTGCGCTTTTTGACGTCCTCGCTGTTCACATTCGCACCACGATCCAGGAGAAGGCTAGCAATATCGTAATGTCCACCCTCTGCGGCAAAAGAGAGCGCCGTGCGCTTTTCTTTGTCGGGCGTATCAGCTTCCAAATATTCATTTCCAAGGAGCGCTCTCGTGACATTTTGGTGTCCGTTTAATGCGGCCAACGACAGAACTGTCCGGCCTTTTTCGTCGGTAGCCGCCAAGTACCTTTTCTCTTTCAAGATCCAGTCAATAGGGTCTAGCATATCCCAATTACAAGCGCGATATATAACTTCCTCTATAGCTGACACTCGTGGCAGTCTTTCAGATGCCGAGTTCTCCGATTCTTTATCGAAAAAAAGCCGCAATACCTCGGCGTTGGCAGCGCATGCCGCCCGCTCAAGGGGAGGAAAATTCCCAATATGTTCAGAATAGATGTCGCAACCAGCCTCAATTAGTAGCGCTACAATCTCTTCGTGGCTTTCCTCGGCTGCATAAGACAGTGCCGACCGTTGGTAGATACCATCCCTAATTTCTAGGTTTGCCTTGAGGACGAGGAGAGTTTTTGTCGAAGCAACGTCACCTTTCCTTGCGGCTAATATAAGAGCGCTCTCTCCTTTTCCATTTAACACGTCAACGTTGCCACTGCCCTCTGAAAGTGCCTTGATTGCCTCCACATGGCCGCCATCCACAGCCAGGTGAAGGGCCGCCAATCCATCTTCGTTTAATGTGTCGACTTTGCTACCCAGTCCCAATAGTGCCTTAATTGCGTCCACATGGCCGTTCTTCGCAGCTAGGTGAAGAGCTGTCCATCCGTCGTTATCAGTGGTTTGGAGGTCGGCCTGGATGTCGCTCTCCTCACTCGATCCCACAGCCTTCAGCAAGGTCATCAATGGGTCCAGACCCTTGTCAGGCCCTGCCAAACCAAGAGCTTCCAACTGTTTAGTGTCTAGACTCTGCAGTGCCATCAATGGGTTTTGGATAGATCTTGGTACACGAAGCTTTTCTAAGAAGGGCATTATGAGTTGCGGTTTCCCAGTCTTGAATACCCAATATACGGGCGATAACCCGTTCTCATCAAGCACCCCTGGACCCGCGCCACTAGCAAGTAAGATTTTGATAATCTCTTCGTTGCCTTGGCGTACCGCCGCAAATAAGGGTCGTCCCTGTGGGTGAACACCATTCGCTTCACTGCCCGCGTCACATAGCTGCTGTACAACTTTAGGATGGGCCATCTCTGCGGCAGAATAAAGCGGAGTGTGTCCATTATTATCGACGAGGTCTATAGGCTCATCATGGGCTACCATCCATTCGATCAGCTCCACTGTCACTTTACTTCCGTTTTTTGCTGCTGCATGAAGAGGAGTTGAGCCGTCATTCGCCTTTTGACATACGTCCCCCTTGGGAAGAAGAGGAAGAAGTGCTTGAACCGCCTGGGCCTTGTCATGTTCTGCAGCCAAATACAGCGGGCTTCTCCCTAGCTCGTCCGGTAAATTGATATCAATGGACTTTTGATTAATGAGGAAGTCAAAAATTTTCCATTGGTCAAGCAATATGGCGTAAACCAAAGGTGTTAAACCATATAACATAGATTTCTGGTTTATTTGGGCCACCGATTCAACGCATTTCTTCGTTTCTTCCAGATTTCCGTCTCTGATGTAGGCAAATATGTCCATGGTTTGGTAAAGTAGTATTGGCGCGATGTATATAACTAAATGGCCAAATGACGTTCATCAAAGGTGTGCGCAGTGGCAGGACAGGGCTAGAATACTTGTATATGAATATCAAGCAGCTAGAAGAAGAGCACAAGTATGGGCATGGGCGTAAAATAGGTGCTGAATTCTGGAGAGTCGAGTATGGACTATGTGCTTCCCACCCCAATCCATCAGCAGAGATTAATTGTGCGTCGATAGAAAGGCATATATAACTCAAGGGTGACGTATGGAAGCCAAAAATGGGCCTTGTGCAGCTACCCATGAAGTGTACTCGAGTCTGATGGGGGCCAAGGCAGCTGAAGGCAGCTGAAGGCAGCTTTCAGCTCTTCAACATAGAATCTTCAGATCCCTCCGTCCTACTCCTGTTGCGCCATCAAGATGATTGGTCCGGTGAAGGATGTTGGAGGCTTCGGCGACTTCGCTACCGAATTACAACCTGCATCATGACAGCAAGCAAAGCCATAAGCAATGCGCTCGTGTTAGGTTATAAACACCCACACACGCGAACGACCCGCGGTAACATGATAGTACTCTTGTGTATAGCTTCAGTACATCGTAACTGTGACAATTGGGTATGTACGTTGTAGAGAGAGAATAGAGTACATTGAGATACCTGGATCCACCGTGAACGGTTAACTGTATCTTCTTTAGTATAGCTATGTCAATTTTCTGATTGATAAAGCGTACTTACCTGCCTCTTTTAATTGCGACGAGCAATACAAGGCAGGTATTTGTGATGGTCACTAACGCATTACACATCAGTTGACAGGTAACTGAATTCAATTGGGTGTCAATGATCCCAGGAATGTGACATCCTTTGCGTGATTACTATGTAATTGGTAATGCGTAATACGTTGGGGGCCATAATGAGGCTCTGCCACCCAAAGTTCTCGGGACCTGCCCCCAGAAGCTGAAAAAAGGTTCTTATCGTTACCACCTTATTTACAATACCTGCTCTGCTCGCCGACTTCTCGAAACAAGAGATATTACGTGATAAGCTCTAGTAAACGATGAATTCGACACGTTGGCCGTACTCTCTCGAGTCCGAAGGTTTGAACTCCTCTCGCAAACGCCGAACAAATCAAGAGATGCAATTCTTATCTACTTGTCGCCGGATCTTAACCCTCGTCCCGAACCCTCTGATAAGCGTGTCGCAATGGGATCGGTGAGTATATTTTATAAGTAATGAAATGATTAAGCCGAGATTCACATTGGAAGGCCCCCACAGACGCCCTGTTCGCTGTATTTCTCTGAGATAGCACCAGACGAACTTGGAATACCGTACTAACTAGCCAAATTCGCAAACAACGCCGTTGAGTTGGTAACTTGGCAGAGGGTCTGCTGATTGCCTGATTGGATAGAGAATGAGAACATACCAATTATATCGGGCGATAATTGATCTTTAGGTCAATAAATCCAACGGTGTCGTGTGTGGGTTTGACAGGTTAGGACGGTACATTGAAGAGCCATGACGGAGGGGTGAGGTATCAAGTTTATTTAACTAAGCGCGACAAATACATGACTCTTATTAGCACCCCCCAATTCCAAGAATCCATATAGTCAATGATGCCTCTCGAACTCCGGACTCAATGCTTTCAATCCAATAAGATGCCCGCCTACCCCTAGGTCAGTAGGTAGAGGGGCGGGGCACTACCGCAGGTGTGAATACAACCCATCCGACCTATACGTAAATACGTAAGTCCACAGCACTTATTCTATTGTGGGCTTCTATCCGTATTCAGAGTTGGGGAATTGAAGAAGTATTATATTATTATTTTTCCTTTGATTAGAAGCGGGTATTATCCCATCTCGTGGAATTGGCCGTGATGATTTGAGTTGTAATCTCTCTGGCCGACGACGTTTCCACCAGCCTCATGGACGGTCGCCGGTACGTTCAGAGGCACGTTCGGAGGTACTTGCTGACCCGGCTGTGGACCCCAGTTAGCGTTGGTTGTAGATGCCGGGCTCTGAGGCTGGACGCTCTGAGGCTGGACGCTTTGTCTAGCTTCGGAGAACTGTGAGACAGGGCTTGTAGAATCGTGGCGGTCTGGCACACCGGTCGGTGATAGAGTGACGAATCCAACGGGCTTCTGCTCTTGTTGGGGGTAGAAGCCTTGCGGAGAGATGGGCTGTTGCTGGTATGGCTGCTGTACATATGCCTGCGGAGGATAGCCGGGAGCACCAGGTGGCGGTCCCATACCGCCCGGGACCGGTGTCTGCTGCATCGGCTGTCCGGGATTAAGAGGGCCGTTGTTATTCTTCTTCTTGTTATTGTGGCGAATGATGAAGAAGATGCCGAGGCCGATGAGCGCGAGACCACCTACGCCGCCGACGACACCACCAACAATAGGGCCAATAGGGGTCGACGACTTCTTATCGGGCTCGTTGTTGCTGCTACTATTACTACCGCTGCTGCCGCTACTGCCGCCGTTTCCACCAGAGATCCCGGTGCTTGAGGCGGCTCTGGATGAAGACGAGGGAATGGTGAATGAGTTGTCACCAGTCACGCTATTGAAAACTGAACCGCCGTCAGATGCAGAATCCGTCGAGGTATAAGTGAGCGTTTGGAAGCTTCGGCCATCAGTCTCCCCAATGTACGTCGTAGAGAGCTGCTGAGGTGTGGAGACGGGGCGGTCAGCACAGAGATAGTCGACGATTCCACTGAACCATGTGAGTGTGCCACAGTAAGGGGCACTCGTCTCTGTACTGTGAGAACGTTAGCAGGCCAATTTGAAAGCCGAAGCTTCTCAACTTACCACTTCAGAGTGAAGGTGTCCTGGAGACATCCATTATCACACAGGCTGGTCGAGTACACTTGCTGGTAGTCTAAGCAAGTGTCACGGATGCCGTAGTCACCGTCGCTGTAACAGCCACCACGGCCATAACTATCGTCGTAGACAAAGGCGCATGTGTAAGCAGTATTACACGTAATCGGGGCGCCTAAGAGGTATTAGCATGGATACGCGTGATACGAGTGAGACAAACTTACCGGCCCTTCCAGAGACATAACCGCAGGTGTTATCTGGCCCGAGGAGAATAGTCTGTTCACCTTCGGCTCTCCTCATCAGTTCCCCTATTTTAGGGGCTTCTGTGATCTCAGGATGATGGAAGGTAGCGTCCGGGACGACCGCGTTTGTGGCCCAGGCCGGCTTCCCATCAAAAGCTAACGCCCAGGCGGCGGTGACCAGTGTTGCGGCGGCGAGGAGCCTCGACATGATGTCCGTTGTATTCTTTCTTGACTCCTTCTAAAGCTCTACGATCTCTACGATATGTCTAATAGAGCGAATAGACCCACTGGCGATGAGGTGAAAGGACAAAGTCACTCGCAATACACAACGCGTCGACGAAAAAGAGGAAGAGGGGGTAAACACCGCGACTACGGAGGACATGGAGGGCCATGAATGCTTATGAGGAAGCCTGAGCGTTCCACAGCACAATGCCTAGCTCTCGTAAGGCATACTTCTTCTCGCCTCCAGGGGCTTGGCGCACCAGGCGGCCTGAATGCATTGCTTCTAGCTTGCAGCCACAACGTGACCAAGGCTATGGACTGCCCATTTTACGAGTCAATGAGCTGGGGAGGAGATTGCACGCCAAGAATCATGGATCATAAATGGCCAATAGTAACGGAGGCGTTATGGCCGGCTGCACGAGCTAGCAAGAGCTGAACAGCGCAAAGGGACGCTAAGACTCTATTGAGGACAAGGTTCGCCATGAAAAAACCTTTGGAGGCTCATGTTTGGTGTGAGGCTCTGGGAATGGAACGGTCTGGGTAAGCCAGCGAAGGGGAAAGTGTCAGACTACTCTGGTAAGGCGTATGTCAGTCGTATGTCGAGCGTATACACCATTAGTAATCCGGACCCTTCCTCTGAGTACTGTAGACATAAAGTTGAATCAATCAATACTCCATTCTATCTAATTTAGCTTGAGGTAGACACTGAAGTTTGAATACCTAACAGAGAGTCCTGCCCGCAGCTAATGGTGCGGCTGTGATGGCCCTAGTACTAGTTTACATTAGCCATTGGACCGTCATTTTTTAGTGGTGCTGCTCGGTAGCTTTGTAAGACCTGCCTAAATAAGACGGGATAACTCCAACCGTTGTGCACTTTTAGGTTGGGGTAAAGGGGGGCAAAGGGGGGGCCAAATGGTGCATGCTCGATCTCCTCTCTGGCAGATTTGTGCTTCTTCGGTGACAGATTCGGAATGGTCGCTCGGCGAACACCAATGAGAATCATGCCCATATGAGCAAATAAAGAGGAGCGCAGATATACTACCCAGTGTACCCGGATATGTTTCTTTGCATCCAAGCCAGGGATGAGTTGTGGAAATAGAGGCGCTCAAGAACGGCTAGGTGTTCGGTATCATGCATATAAAGATTGGGATGCCATGTGCTAGAACAAGTGGTTTTCGACCACCTCATGCTCACACATCACATCATGGAAATATGATAGATGTATGTTTCCGCACCTGTATCCAATATCTAATGAGATGTCTCAAACGCACATGCAGACCTGATTTCTACAGCTGTGGCGTAGCTGTAGCTGCAATGTGCACTATAGGGACTGATTTATGGCAATCTCGCCTAAGTATGCCCGCATAGGTATAGAGATGATCGGCAGCTATTTTTAGCTGGTCAAGGTTGCGGTGTCAATGTGATGATACGTGGGGTACTTTTGTGTCGGTATAATTAGTAAATAAGTTAGGGACCCATCTAGGCCGCTACCTACACCAGAACACATCAGTTCTCCGTCACAGCTGACAACAATATGAAACAGATGTTATCAGGTGACAAACTTGCAACCTCTCATATCCCTCGAAACTCACGTGCTTCAACATCAGAAAAGAGTACATCACCAGAATAAACTCAAAAAGACACACCCGTCTCACAAAGGTCCCTTTCGAGGTGCTCCCGGGCTCGGCACGGCGAAACCACAAATGCAGCAGTACTCATGACCGACCTGTCCCAGGTGCTGCCGGACTTCCCTGTCGCCCAGTATGCGCGTCTGCTACCTGCCATCGAGAAGAACCAGTTGACGGTGACGGATCTACTCACTCTGGAACTTCCTGAGATCGGGAAACGCACCCATCTACCGCTGCTAGACATCAAGCGGTTATGTAATGCGATCCTAGCCGGCCTACACGCCGACCTCGGCGTAAGCGGCGCGAATGAGGGCGATGAGAAAGAGAAGCAGAAGAAACAGAATGAGTCCCGGCACAGCAAAGGCACTCTGAGACAAACCGGCCAGGAGCTTCTAGCACAGTCCTGGCACACCATCAGCACGCTCGACGCCTCACTAGACGCAGCTCTCGGCGGCGGTGTCCCGGCAGGCTACATCACAGAGATCACAGGCGAGAGCGGCGCCGGGAAGACGCAATTCCTGCTCACGCTGCTCCTATCCGTACAACTTCCCCCACCGCATGGGCTCGGGCGGCCAGCGCTGTACATATCGACGGAAGCAGCACTCTCCACAAAGCGGCTCTCGCAAATCCTTGCACAGAACCCGTTTTTCAGGACCCTGGACACAGCCACGGCGAAGCCGTCCCTAGACCGCGTCATCAGCACCGTGACGCCGGATCTCGAGTCTCAAGACCACATCCTCACCTACCAGGTGCCGGTCGAGGTAGCGCGGCGGAACATCGGGTTGATCGTTCTGGACTCGGTAGCCGCGAACTACCGCGCCGAGTTCGAGCGCGGCAGCGGCGGCTCTAACATGGCGGCCCGCAGCGCCGAACTCGTGCGTCTGGGGCGCTTACTCCGCGAACTCGCGCGGAAGCACGGCCTCGCCGTCGTTGTCGCGAACCAGGTGGCGGACCGATTCTCCAGCTCGCATCCGCTCTCCTCGTCCATATCCCACCGGCAGTCATATTCTCCCGCTATTAAGAACAGCGGCAGCGCCCGACCGCAGTACCGAGGACACGTCACGACGAGCCATTTAGGGGCCATGCCGCAAGAAAGCCCGCTGGCATCGCGCAGCCGCAACATAAATCTAAACCATCCGCTCTCGACGCAAGACGCGGAACCGACGAGCAGCATGGCCGACATAGTCGTGCGGTCCAGCATGCCGGAGCCGCCGCCCGAGGACTTCGTTCCCGCAGCGCCCGCCGTGCTATCTCTCGACCACCAGCAGCGCTGGTTCACGGGGTGGGGCGACGACCCGTACCAGCACCACCACGAGACGCTGAAGACGCCGAGTCTGGGCCTGGTCTGGTCTACGCAGATCGCGGCGCGCATCGCGCTGTTCCGGCGTCCTGCGTACGGGCGGAAAGTGGTCGTCGACGAGGGTAACGCGGGAGCAACATACGGCGACGGAGACGATAGTGCAGGCGTGGGTGTGAGTGCCCCGTACATTAGATCGTGGCGCAGGTGGATGAAGGTCGTCTTCGCGCCGCATGTGCCAGGCACTGGCCCCGGGCTTGAAGGCGCCGTCGAGTTTGAGGTTGTGGCCGGCGGATTGAAGGGGGCCGAGAAAACGAAGAACAAGAAGGTGAAGAGCGAAGCGGCTGAGTGAGTCGATGGGGGGATAGAGGGAGGTTTAGACACACAGGTCCGCGATGGAGAACACTGCGCGTGGAGATATGACCGGCAAGGTCTGTCAAAGGTCCGATATGATTATCCGCAGGGCCTGGACGAAATTTCAGTAGCAGGACCAATGTACCGTAGTGTATTGTTAATTGAGTCGACATTCTCACCACCGTCTATACATCTCAATTTTAAACCCCTGGATAGACAGGACGGCGATCCTAACAGACACATGATAGGCATGCATGCATATCACAGAGAAGGAATAGTCTCTTTTATACTCCGATAGTTAAATACAATTACTACCTAATACACTCTCGCCACTCCACGCTTGTACAATGCAATCAACCAAAGAACTCGAATTCGAAAAACGCCACGCGATGCTGAAAAACATACTTGGCGATGCTTTACGTAACACGTCATCTCGGATGAGGGAACTCGTCTTCTAACTGTAGTCGTACACCCACATTCATACTGACCAACTCCTGCACCAGTAGCTTCGCAGCATAGGGCATCGTCATCTTAGCGACTTGCTGGCTCGACCTGCACGTATTGCAGTAGCCCTTGGATCCGAAGAGACCGCACCGCTGACAGACGTCGAGAGTAACGGCATCTGAACTCGTCATGAGGCGCTCGAGGAGGAGCTGTGAAGCACCGTAAGCGACGAGACAATCGCGCTCCATTTCTCCTAGACGCAATCCACCGTCTCGTGATCTTCCTTCCGTAGGCTGGCGCGTGAGAATAGCTCGGGGTCCGCGCGATCGCGAGTGCATCTTGTCTTGAACCATGTGCTTCAGTCGCTGGTAGTAGATGGGGCCGTTGAAGATATACGCCTGGAGAGGCTCGCCTGTGATTCCCGAGGTGAAGTAATCCTTACCTTCCCACGAGAAACCCGCATCGACTAGCTCCGCGCTCATCTCTTCGAGGGGATGAGAGCGGAAAGCATCTCCGTAGCCATAATCCCTCCGCCCTTTGATGATAGATGCTTTTCCCGTCAGGCATTCTAGTAGCTTTCCGACTGTCATACGCGAGGGGAAACCGTGAGGGTTCATGATAATGTCAGGGACTATCCCCGCGTCCGAGAATGGTAAATCTTCTTGATCTACGATAATGCCCACCACACCCTTTTGTCCGTGACGGGAGGAAAACTTGTCGCCTATTTCAGGCCGTCGAGTCTGCCTAGTCTGGACCTTAATGAGTTGTGTCTCCCTGTCTGTTTGGGTAATCATGACCTTGTCGATATAGGCCGGGTCTGCAGCCTTGTAGGAGATAGGAGTTTCACGGAATGCTTCTACCCTGCGTTCCATCCCTATAGTTGAGCTTGTGGTATCCGAAGGACTCTCTTTTTTAATCATGACCTGGCCCGACTCCACCATCCAGCCAACATCTGCAAGGCCATCTTTAGACAAAGCCTTGTTCTTCTCAAGTTCCGGGTCTTTGTCACCAATGCGTTCGCGACTCCCATTGGGATACCTTTGAAGATCGGCAGCATATTTCTTGAATACTTGGGCCCGCCCAAAGCCACGGTCCAAGGACGCTTTATTGAGTACGAGGGCATCTTCAATATCATACCCTGAGTAGGACATGACGACAACGGTAGCATTCTGTCCCGCAGGTAACTTGTCGTAGTGAATGAGTTCTATCGTTTTGCTAATGACCATTGGTCGTTGAGGGTATACCATGGTTAGAAGGAGGGTGTCAATACGGTTGAATTGGTTATATGCAATGGCTCCAATCGCTTGTTTACCCATAGCACACTGATAGGTATTTCGCGGCGATTGGTTATGGTGTGGGAAAGGGATAAGTCCAGCAACAGCTCCGAGCAGTGTGAAGGGTTCGATCTCAAGATGGGTAGTCGCTTTAGTGATATCTTTCTCGCTACCAGCAATGAGAGTATCGTTCTCTTCATTCGCGTCGAGATACTCGACCACACCGTTTCGTAAGAAGTCATCAAATGTAACCTTCTCAGCCTGTAACATCCTCAGTTGGCTCTCCTTTATCCTCGGCTTTCCATTCTTAACGATAATATACGGTCGACAGATTCGGCCTTCGTCGGTGGCTATGTGTACAGCTGATAAATTTTCGTTAACATTGATACTCACAAATGGGGATATCCAACCCCGTCGTCTCATAGTGCGGAAATTAGCAGCAAATTTCTTGGGAAATCGAGTTAGAGCGAATGGAGTTCCGTTCATGTGTACGATGTACGTTCCCTTTTTGTGCATTTCCGCACCTGAGAAGTTTCTCAGAGGCTCTGCTGGAGGCTCCAAGGTGAACGCCCATCTTTTGATAGGAGTTTCATCGGCATCAGTCGTGATGTGTGTCATCAATGCCAGGTTCTTGACAAGGCCACATGCCTCGCCTTCAGGTGTATCAGAGGGGCAGAGCATACCCCATTGTGACGGCTGAAGGGCACGAGGACCACTGACTTTGCGAGTCTTCTCGAACTGACTGCTTATGCGAGTCATCATTCCAAGCGCAGCTATATAACTAAGTCTGCTCAGCACATGGGTAACACCGGCTCGGTTCATCCTAAATCGTTGGACGGTCCAGTTTCCCGTCTGTATTGCACGATTCAATCCTTCTGTGATGTGTTTTCCCTGAGCGCCGATCTGCAGAAGAGGGTCTGCCGGGATGGCACGGTGCTGTTTTTTCAAAGTGTTCTCGATATTGAATTTAAGAGAGCTTAAAAAGTTTTTAAACAGATCCTCAAAGAGAAGTGAGAGAAGCTGGCCTGCGAGTTCAAAACGTTTGTTTCCCACAAAATCTCTATCGTCGACAAGTTTTGGATTATGGCGAACCATCAGAACTCGTCGCGTCATCATGGCGACATAAATAGCTTTAGGATAAAAGTCCAAGCCCTCGACCGGAATGTGTGCGATGACAATATTTGCGAGGGCGTCGAGACCCTCTTCGATGACACTACGGCGTGGCTGAGGAGGGCCTCCTCTAGCCGGTCTTCCTTTCATCCCCATCTTGACTCGAGCGCCGATGTACTCGAGCGCTTGTTGCTGGGTGAAGACTTCAGCCACCACGGCTTCTGAAAAGTTGATCTCGAAATCGTCTTGATATCTAGCGTCGGAACCAGCAACCAGCTGCATTATTTCGAAATCGGTAAGACCTCCAAGAGCCTTGAGGATGATGACGATTGGTATCGGCTCGGCTAAAACGTTGTGCTGGAGGTTGATGCGCTCTTTCTTGAGAGTAACGTATGTCTTGGACTTCCTCTCATGTGTGGAACTAGTGACGGACGCCGTGATGATACTGTTCTTATCGTCGGCCTCAATAATGACACGATTTTTACTGAGTTGCTCCTGAATTAGAATGACCTTCTCGGTTCCTCGCACGATGAAGTATCCACCTGGGTCAAGGGGACACTCGTTCATGATCTCCATTTTGGCGTTGTTGGCTCCGTAAAGGTGGCATTTATTACTCCGTAACATGACAGGCATGCGGGCCAGTTCGACGTTGCGGCGGATAATCTTTTGCCTCTCTCGAGTATAGGCGACATCGACAAGAATGCGCGCGGAATAGGTCGTGTCTCTCAAGCGGCATTCTTGGGGAGTAACTTTGGGGTTGGTAATTGACCCATTTTGGCCGACACTCTCTGGACTTTCAACCCTGATGTCGAGAAATTCGACCCAAAAACTACTATCGACATCACTTTTTACGATTCGATTGGCCCTCACAATTTCTTTAATCTCATGGTCGACGAAGTAGTTGTACGAATCGATATGTCTAGAAACAAGTCAAAAATTTGGGACAAAAAAAGTCAACGCACGCATCTGACAAGGCGAGGGGACATACTGTTTCACAAGACCTAATAACGAGAACATTTTTAGCCAGAGCACATATGTGTCTCTCAATAAAGGGCCTACGCACCTTTCACCTTGAGGAAGGCAGGAAGCAATTGATTCTTGTCTTCAACGGCAGAGATAGGATCTGTCAACTTTTTGCCATTGTAAAAAGGCTTTGTGAGAGCCTCGAACCCATCATCTATGAACGGCATCGTGACAACGAGCTTGCCGAGTGGTGGCAACTGTAGTTGGTGAGAAGAGAGATCGCGAGATGACTCGTCGCAATGAGCAACAACAATGTCTGTCCAAGCTCCCCCACCATTGCTCCTACCTTGGATATTTTCTGGTTATCTCGTTATCGATAATGATAGAGGCTCAAAATTTAAGGTTATCGTTCAAGGATGCCTGCAGCAAGGACAATTGCATAAGCGCCCCGATATATTGATTTTCTGAGGTGGGTTTCTCCCGCCGCCGCAGCGGGGCTTTAATGCTGAACGGTTTAGGTTAGACGGGACGCGTCTTGTCTAACCTCGCAAGGTGTATCGCGAACTGGTCCAAATACCAAATACAACGTAAAGACAATATCACGGTTTGACCAATTTTCAGCCATATTTCTTCGAACCTTTTCATTGAATACTACTGCTTAGTGCAATTAAACTGACTGGTCAGGATGGAACGTTGCGGGCCTCTTTTATCTCTGTACTAATACAATCGTATCAATTACCTAGGTAGGATAGAGTACAGGAAATCGTCGGGTCTTTTCATTTCTTGGCAAAAGGGATTGGACGGTGCAAAGCTCCAATGGAATTAGTACGCTCCTCCTGTATTTGCATTCTGTCTTGCATAGTTAGTTGGGTAGCTCGGATCAAGCAGCAGGGTACTATACCAGCTTGTTGGTATTCTTGGGAGATAGGTACTCAAACACCATGACACGATGCACGTCGCAATGCCCCCATTCACAAAGTTGACTCCATTCTAAAATATTCCTAGTGTTAATTGTCTCGGTGTTCGTCCACCGTGTCCGAAAACTTGAGGAAACGACCTACAGTATATACATACATGCTGTCTCACCCTGTAGTCAAGACAGCCAGTCAGTGAACGAATATAGGGCCCTCTGCCAATCTGCTCAACACTTTGTGACGGTGGAGCCGAACTAATGTAAGCCAACCCCTCATTACCCCTCCATCATCCTTCGTTGCCCCTCCTTTTGCAACTCAGCACTGCAGCTGGTGCGCATATCTGCTGCGGGACTATAATGTTGCGCTGGCACTTGAATCCTTGCGCGTCAAGCTTGCCAATGTCGCCTTCGTTGCCCTCACCCGCAGCAAGTTTCATTTGCAAGTAGGCCAAGACTGGGTAGAAAACCTGTAAAATGTAACACTCCATCCTATATGGATGAAGTGGCTAGCCGTCCTTCCCTATAGCTCCAAAACTGAGCTCTAGGTAGGAGAGTCAGGGTTGACAAATCGTCTATCTCTGTAGGAAGGAGGAGTTGGGGGGGTCCTCTTAGACGTTTGAACGACTGTAGGACATACGGTATCATCCACTGCCGCATGCATTTTCTGCGGTTGGGGCCTAGCCTGTAGCAATTTAGAACCAGGTGTTTTGTTTACTTTTTTTTTTTTTTCTCGGCTTGAGGCACATGCCCTAGGTTTTATATCTCCCACAATTTAATAGGATACATGAAAATGGGGATCAGCGTGCATCTCAGGTTATCCACGGCAGTATGATGTGGATGGCAGATTGGGGCGTGATAGAAAATGGGTTTCAACTTGGTGCGGCTGTTGAAGCCATCTTAGTCAGTTGAACGTTTGTGCTCACCTTGTTTGAAGTGAGAAGAAACAACTTGCCGTACATGGGTAAAAGTCGGTGAGCCGCACAAGGATCAAAGCAGTCTTTGGTTATCTTACAACAGTTACTAGTCTGCAAATGACGACATCTCCTATATATAAGTAGCCGTGGAAGTGACAAACCTGCTTCACTACATGCCGTCTTCGCCGATATTGCCACCGACGAGGTCATGTCCCTATCCCGGCAGCCAGACGCATTGAGGGACCTGAAATTATTACACCATGTGAACCGGAACTCCCTATCAGTACCTACTATGTAATGAGCTGGCGCGGGGATCTGTCGTGGTACAGGGGCAAAAGATGTACCGACAGGGTTCCGATACTAGCTACTAGAATACTAACAGCAGGCTGGGACTGCTTCCACGACATTGTGAGGGACGATTACATCCCGTAGTCTACTCAGTACCTGGGGGCTGAGGTTTTTATAGTTAAACAAATCCAAAAGCCATTATTGCCTTCTAATGAATCTCAACTAGAGTGACATCCACATTAGGACTTAGATTTCTGATTGTGACTGCGCTAAAAATCGCTTCAAGTATACCGAGATATGCGGGAAGACCCTGAATTGGACATTCCAGTCAAGCACGCCACACCAAGTGATCTGTACTGCAGCTGAGATCGCGTGTAACTGTGGAGAGACGGAGTGGAGTCATATTGTAGTAGTACAGTAACATAGGTACCCAAATTGATGATCACTCGTTAGATCCTGGAGACCTGGATCATTAGCTATTCATGTTGACCTAAATCCCGTGAAGATTTATTAGTATATTCGCGTGGTCTGAAACTGGTGAAGTGGTAGTATTTCAGAGGCACTCATATTTCAACCAAGCTGCACACAGCTCGATGAAGAGTCGCCGCCCTTTCACTGTTAATATCACTCGATACCATCATCCGGTGGGTTGGGAAAGCCGTATCTGTGATTATTGGGCGGCATCCAAGATCGTTTATCGGATGAATTGTATGTCGCCCAAGTCTCTACCCTCCAACTCGGAGGGGAAAAAAAGGGAAGATCCAGAAAGAGCCACTAGCGCTTGTAGTGTGATCAGATAGATGCTCTGGAAGATTGTTGACGCCTTCTAAAGTAATATGTCTATGGCCTATCAGATGCCAGCTACGTGGGGCAATAGGATGGCGAGGGTTGACTTGTCCAACCACAGGTACCTACTAGGAGCTAGTTCATGGATCGGTTCTCAGTGATTGCTCTTGGAGGAGGCGAGAGGGCAAACTTGCATATACCTCCTACTTACCCAGGGAGCCCAGGCTGTCGTTGAGCTTCAGTTGACAGATCACAGAGAAATGAGAGATAAGCCCCTGCCAGAGCCTGGCTACATGTAGGTAGTATTATGACCATGAGGAGCATAAGGACATGTAAACGTGCGTCCGATTGCGGGTTAACAGCGCTGGCAAAGGGAAACCGAAATAATAATAATGTATAATGAATAACTAAATGAATACATAGGTACCTAGATAAACAGAACCAAAAACCCCGAGAAGTCCCCTATTGTTGATTATTAAACTACATTCTTTGGTACACTACAGCTATACATCACTACTAACACAAGGCGGTAGTGTACGGCATGCTAATAGTGGTACCACAGTACCGTGTATTAACTTGAAAGGGTAACACGATTTCGTGCAGATGGTTCGGGAGCTCCCCGCACTAATGGACACGCTTATCTATTTGGCCTACACTAAACTGCTATAACCAACCTAGGCTATTTCGATTTTTTTTGTTGTTTTTTCCGCTCACCGCTTCGTTGTCCTAAGCACTTATTCCACTTAGTTCACGGCCCCGCGAGCACACCTAGTACATTCACTAGAACTGTGAAGCAAACTATACTATAACTCGCATATAATAAATACAGTATAGTTTGTTGTGTTGTTAGAAAATAATTATGGCTTGTTGATAAGTTCCCATCACGAAAGTTTGAAACTATAAAAGTCCCCTGGTGTACTGCAAGTTTTGGTAATCGATCCCTAGCACCCAACGGTTTGGAGAGTTCAAGGCCGGGTGAGCCCGCCACTGCTACCTAGGTACCTAAGTAGGTAATGTGCCTGGATAAGCCCTGAAGCCTGCATCTCTCGTCACTATACTATCTTTCCGATCGACCTATCTAGGTAACCAAAATAGGGGGATGAAGAAAAACAGTAGCAGTCTTTTAAGAATAGCTGAACTTGATTGTTTATCAAATAGAAACTACACTAATATCTAGGTAAAGATCAAATGAGAGTAAACAAAACAGAAGAGATGGTATACCTGAACAGGTAGGTACTTAAATTAGATAGTGTAATAGAGTGATTATACACATGGCAAGGTACCGATCCGGTTAGTAAAGTACCAGGTACACCACAATACTACTGGCAATACCTTTGGCGAGCACGGACGCCAAAGAGAAAGCTAGGATCAACTGAAGGCGCTGGTCATTATTTATACTGGGGAAGGCAAGACATTGACACGGGATAACAAGAGATTTACTTGCCCGTTGTTACAAGTATTTAGTGTACCATTTGTATATAGTAGTGTACAGAGGGATTCCAAAGTCCCCCCGGCACCGCACGAGACGGTAGTGGCAACGGAGCAGGGGTAACCCCATTACCACAAGACAGCACTACAAGAGGTAAAACGGTTAATTTTCAGCAAGGTTTGGTGCTGGCAGCAGGCTCGGCGGATACGGCAGCGGCCACAGCACAGCACAGCACAGCACAGGACGGGACACGGACACAGGACACACAATACTGTGCTTGTGCTGTAGTAGTAGCCTTAGGCAGAAGTACCTGGGGTAGTATAGGATCTACCGCTGAGCTACTAATAGTTATCAACCGCAACAAACCGTAACCGCCTCCACGGCTTCGCTTTGCAGGCGTTTTCCTGCTTCCCACAGGCTCCAATACCTACTCCAATACTACATATGTACCTCTCTCGCTCCCTCTATTGCAAAGTACTGTATGTACCCCTACACTCACTTAGGTACAGTTACCCCCCGCCCCCCCTAAGTAATATGCGTTAGATAGGTACCGTTTCTCCCACCACCACCACCACCTACCCAGTAGGGTAGGGCACCTAGAGTAAAAGTATGTACTACCTTGCCTGTGTGTGCCTGTGCCAGTAAACCTCCTTTACCCTGCACTGCACCACGTCCACTTGCCTTCTAAGAATTGAAACATTGCTCTTCTTGCACTTCGCACAACTCCACTCGCTTTTGTTTCTGTGATTTGCAACTTTTCCCCCTCATGCTGCCGCCCCTGGCTCTCCAGGGCTGCGTTCGCATAGGTGCTGTGCTTATAATTGTTATTCTCCCAATGTAAGTCGCCAGGAATTCCACGTATTCCACCCCCCATCATCCATCGCCTCGCTGGGCGTGCAAGCATGCGTTCCCCCCTCCGTCAGGGGAACAGGCATCGTCAATTAGCTGGTCCAGCCAGCGCGATCTCCGTCTTTGGCAGACGTTTGTGTGGCGGCAGCACGGAGGCGGTGGTGGCACTACGCGCAAACCAATCTCGAGCTGTTGCGCTGCCATTCCACCCCCCCTCGCCGAACCGAGCCATTATTGTCCCCGTGGTTGCATTCGCCGTGTCCCCCCGACGTAGAATGACGGTCCGACTGACTGACTGGTGGCCACGCAGTCTATAGAATCCGACGACTGCCAATTTGGCGTGTACGAAAGACCTCCGCGCGTTGTAACGATACAGATAGAAGCAGATGGATGATTACCGGTTTCGCTCTCAGCACTCTCCGAAAAACGAAGCGCCAATGAATTCCCTTGTCTCACCGCAGCGAAACGGCAGAATGCCTTCGCAAGACCCTCGAACCACCCTACCCCGACGATTCACGACCGATTCGGGGCGTGTACCAACATTGTCCACTATATCCACCACCCAGGCCCAGGAATATGCTTCAGTCGTGAGTCTCGCCCATGGTCCGAGCGTTGATCGGTCCAACTCGCCATGATATATAGCCTCGCTAGTCTCTACCTAGCATGCCATGTTTCAATTTACGAATCAGACCAGATGTCTTGCTATTGTGAGACCGTGGGCTAACTATATATAGCTTCCAACCCAGTATAAAGTCCAACTAGTAAGCTATCCCTTTGGCTATGCTGCATAACTTTGAACAATTCGGCGCGCCCTCTCTAGAGCTTGAACTTGAGTGGAAAGCGTGTGGTTATTGACTAAAATTTTCACTGCCGCTTATTACGAACACACGGAGATGTGATGAATGTTAATACTGACCGCTGTTGGTAGTTGGAGAAAAAGAAGCTCGAATATGAGAAACTTCGAGAGCAGAAACGGAGATTCGAGGCGGAGATGCAGAAGTTGGATCAACAGCAGCGGGAACTGCAAGCAGACTTGAGACCAGTTCTAGGCTTGACAGGCCATCAGTCGGAGCCGACGACCCCTCCCGAGTATCGGGAGACGAGTACTGGCTTTCCAACCATGTTCTCGCGGCCAAACAGATACTCCATGTCGAGCCTCGTCTCTCCTCCAGGACTCTTTAACCGACCTGGGCGTTCCGGCTCACTCCTCACGTCTCCGCAGTCAGGCATCATGCCACCTCGGTACCATGATGAATCGTTGCCATACCGTTCAGTGCCCACCACCCGGCGAAACAGTGACGAAGATGAAAAGGAGGAGGCTCTTCGCCAGGACCCAACTAGCCATCTCTCCACGAATGCGTAAGTCTTCGATATTTTATGTGACTTTTTTCTCGGTTATTATTCATGAATTATACTTTACCCATACTACTTTGATGACCTTTATTACCACTGCAAATTTCACCTACCCTTGCAAGTGCTTTCCCACATAAACGCCGTATAATGGGGAGTTATGAATCGATATTGAGGGTAAGAGCATTCATCAGGATGTCATTCACATCCAATATCCCGCCCGCTTTGACAGCTATTATCCAGATCGCTTCAAGTTAGCCAGTGTTAGGAGCATTAGATGTCTACAGGTACCAAAGTGTACCTCGTTAGATGCCCAAGGGCCGCCTAGCACCACCATATATAACTTGCGATTAAACAACCGCGGCATTCTAATTTTTAAGGTTGATTAAACACACTCTTCCAAAGTTCCAAGAGCCAGTCAGCCAGCCATCTAGTGCCTGCTGATTATACATCCGATCTTGAACTTTCTCCCAGCTAGAATACTAGCCACTCCCTCTCTCCTTCTCTCTCTCTGCACCTGCACTCGGCGTACAACTGGCCTACAACCTACCTACCTACCTGCCCATAGTCCGTGCCTACCATTTGTACCCACCGCCGCGCTCAAACAAACATTTCAACTCAGATGCATACTTTCTACATCCCATTCTGCAAACACAAGTACCCCCTCTAGCATAGCCTACCTACCTATGTATCCTCTCTCACGTCCCCATGAGCCGTCTTGTACAACAAGACCTTGCATTTCCATATATTTCATACCTAACTCACAAGGACCTTCTCCATACACTCATTCTTGAAGTTCACACCGATCTCCGGAAGTCACGATCTAGTGTATCTGCATATCTGAATTTTAGCAGCGTCATTACTGATCGAATTGATATCTACATAGCCGGAATAGGTATTCCATGCCTGTAACCCGCAGAGGGAATCTCTACGAAAACATCGACCAGACCAACACGACAGGATTTCTCTTCAGAGACGACGACACAGCTATGGATTCTGGTAATTACCATGGCGCGGATACAAACGAGGACCATTTCCCCCAGCTTCGTGCTCAGAAGGGTAATCCAAACGTGGTGAGTAAGCATGAAATGTTCAAGATAACTTTTTTTTTTTTTTCGAATTTCTTTAGAATTATGGGAAGCACTGGTGCCAACGTTATCGTCCTCTATATAGCCCAACTCCCTCCCCAAAACCTCCTCCTTCGATTCTTAGCTTCTATAATGTTATTTGCGGTCATCTAAAAAAGGCATCTCAAACAACCGTAATCCCACTGTTGTTCGCACCCTCACCGCCAAAATTCTGCCCCTTTCCAGAATTCACCTACACAAAATCACGCTGTACAACGGCAATTCCCCTGCCGCCCTAGCTTCGTGTCACCTAAGCAGCCTTCACTTCTGTTTTTTTCTTCTTTCTCATGAAAAACGGGTTGACCTACTTCAAGTTATCTGGTCACAGTATACCGCTATCAGTGATGTGTCCAGCGCTAACGTCTGTCCCAATTCACAGCTCTCTGCATCAACCGCCGCAATGGACTTGGCGTCCCAGCTTGGAGGTAGCGAAGGAACTACCACAAACGGTTGGGGCAATATCTCTCGCCACCGCCAGCAACAGAGCCTATCGACCCTTCCCTCCGCCCAGATGTCAGACTCTATGAGCGCTATACAGGCCGACACCAATTCCATCGGACCCCGTCCCTACCGTCACTCTATCGACCTAAGTGCAGAGAGCCTTCCTTCCAACATGCCATCCTCTAACACACAAGTCCTATCAACTCCCCCGAAACTACAGAACTCATTTTCTACCAACGATGTACCAACGGTTAAGGCTTTGTCTAGTGCCGGAGTATCCTCTGCCAATGCTCATGCCCAGCAGCATTTCCACAATCATAACGCTAGTATTGGCCGCATTCCTCCCGGTGCTATGAAGCGGCACAGTCGTGAGTTGTCTGGCGATGCCCATGCTGCCGTTAGTCAGCCCGGAGGGCCATACCCCTCCATCGGATCCCAGTTGCAGGCCAGTGCACCACCCTTTGGCCCGATCACCTCAAGCCAACCCCCTGTCCAGTCTCCTGTTTCTGCGGGTACCAATACACCGTCGTCTTCCTCAGCGGGTTCCTATCAGTATTATCAGGGATATAACCAGCCCAATCCAAGCGGCCCCTACAATATGGGAATGCTAGCGATGGGTATGCAGAACATGAATATGAACGGGTATCCACACCAAAACTACACTGGCTATGGTGCTGTATATCAACCTTCAGTTCAACCTCGCGATTCGCAACAGCGTATCATGCAGCAACGTCGTGCTCAGAACGATGACGGTATGCCCCTACACTGATGCTTTGATTGCCCCCTCAGCTAACTTGATCGCCAGCCATGAACCGCTACACAAACCTACCGCTAGAGCAGGTCGCAGGCACCATCTACGATCTCTGCAAGGACCAACATGGCTGCCGATACCTCCAGAAACAGCTAGAGAATCGTATTCCCGAACATGTTCATATGATCTGGATGGAGACCAACCAACATGTTGTCGAGCTTATGACAGATCCTTTTGGAAATTATTTGTGCCAGAAGCTTCTGGAATATTGCAATGATGAAGAACGTACTGTGCTCATTCAGAACGCCGCCAAGGATATGATTCGTATCGCTCTGAATCAGCATGGTACTCGAGCTTTACAAAAAATGATCGAGTTCGTAACTACCCCAACTCACGTTCAGATCATTATTGATGCCTTACGCTATCGGGTTGTAGAGCTGATCCAGGACTTGAATGGAAATCACGTCATTCAGAAATGCCTAAATAAGCTCGGCTCAGCCGATTCTGAATTCATCTTCAGCGCTGTTGGCACACACTGCATCGAAGTTGGCACCCATCGTCATGGGTGCTGTGTCCTACAGCGGTGTATCGATCACGCGGGTGGCTCCCAAAAAGTATGGCTGATCTCCCAAATCACAGAACACGCCCTGCGACTGGTTCAGGATCCTTTTGGCAATTATGTCGTCCAGTACATTATTGACCTGAATGAGCCCAGTTTCACCGAGCCTCTTGCTCAGAGGTTTCTTGGTAAGATTGGATTGCTTTCTCGCCACAAATTCAGTTCCAATGTAGTAGAGAAGTGCTTGCGTTGTGCTTCTGAGGATTCTAAAGACAAGATGGTCAAGGAGCTTCTCGTTGGCGGAGAGATGGAGCGACTCCTCAAAGACAACTTTGGCAATTATGTTGTTCAGACCGCTTTAGAACACTCTTCCGTGCAAACGAAGCACCAGCTAGTCGAGGCCATCCGCCCCATGCTACCTGGGATTCGTGGAACGCCTTACGGACGACGCCTTGGGGCCAAGATTCAACAGCATGATAGTCAGAGTGGCAATAGCAGCGGCCAAACTACTCCGTCTGAGCCCACACAGAGCCAAATTGTACTCAATGGTAACCAAACCCGCGCTATGTCCAGCCAGTCGATTCTCGCTCCTGGTGTCTACACTAACGGACTAAATGGCACTCGTGCTCAAATGACCTACCCGACCCCGGCGAATATTACAATGCCGAATCCCCCGAACGCACCCCCGCAACCCCCTCGAATGAATACTTATCAGACTTATCCCGGCGCTGGCGGTAATCAGGGAAATGGCGAAGGCACTTTCTTCTAGAGCACCAAACATTACCCACTATCCCTGTTGTAACGGTACGATACACGAACTCAGACGACATGTACCTTGGGCGGTTTTCTTTTTTTTTTTTTCTATGGGTTTTCTGGCCTTTGATAGCATGAGTCTATGCTCTCTACGACCCTGATGACCTCATTGATAACAACATTGTCTTCTACTTTGGGCACAGGATTTTTTGTGCCATCAACATACACCACGGAACTACCTCAATAGCACCTACCGTTTTACAGGCTGCTCTGTATACTAGTCGCACCGTGGTGTATAGCACCTTATTGCCTCGGTTATCCGTGTCTTGGAGCCGTTACGAGATGATTCCCATCGCTGACGACGGTCTTGATGCGGAGTTTCAGGCAGTTTCATGTACTTGGATCCTAGCTCGATCTCGGCATAGACTTCCTTTTCTTTAGGTTTTTTTTCTTTCTTCTTATGGTTTTCTTTCGCACGGCAGACCCTCCTCAAGCGGCCTATTACCAGCTCGGTTTGCACCAGCTCGGTTTGCACGAGCTCTTAACCGAAGTTAGAGGTTCCATCGTGGTGCCTCCTCAGTAGAGCTAGCTAATAAGGTACTCGAAAGGAGCACGGAATATGGTATTCATAGTATCGCTCGATGACAAGCTCGAGTCGGATCTAGGGAAGAGTAGCTGCTCTAGTGGTTCTCAACCATATATCTCATCATGTTATCGACCACCCTCTCAGTGGCACGTTTCATGAGCATGGGTGCTTGATGATGATGAGTAGGAAGTGGTGGAGCTGACTGCAATACCAGGGAGGGTTGGTGCATTGTGTTATCTGATCCTCGACATTTTTCTTCATGATATCTTCCCTTGCGATAGTCTTCTTCACTTCATGTGCGTGGTAGATCTCTGCGATTTGGCACCTGGGCGCTTTTCAAATGCAACGATGCGTTCGCCTAAAAATTCGCGGTCGAAAGATCTGACTCGCTGTACCGGCAGATACGGAATCAATCAAAATTCGCTATACATGTCGTTCCTTTCTCCTAGTGATCAACCAAATCTCGTAGGCAAGACTTGGGAATACCTTAGCTCATCATCATTTTCATCTGTTGTACGCAACCCGAACCCACTAATTAGGTGAGCTCGTAAATTATATCATGACTATCTAATATATGACTAATATTAGTAGCTACAAAAGTGTATCTGTTGCTCCAGACGTCTTTTCAAATTAAGCCTTTGAAATTTATGTGGACGCGTAACCCATTCTCACATAAGGATAGGAATGACTTTGAATATAACCATGTAAAGAACACGTCAAACCCCCATCTAAATGCAAGAAATATTTCTCTCTTTTAGTTGCGAAGGATTAGCTAAACTCTAGGGATGAGTGTTGCAGAGATCTAAACTTGGGGCAGTAGTAACATTACTGAGAATTGCGAGAGTAAATTATACGTGTACATATGAGGATAGTGTAATGGTAGTGATGTCCAGCGAGTTCAGATGGATACCTACCCCTAGCCAGAGAACGGTGACGAGATGCGTAGTTGAATGTTTAGCAGTCGGGTAGAGTTAGATCAGTTTCGGGTCCACCATTTAGGTAGTATTTCGTGGCTTTATAGATACACTCAAGCGTCGTAATATGAAAACGCAGATCCCGGTACCCGATCACCGGATACGAAACTTGAGAGCTTCAGCTCGGCCCGCGAGTCTTCGGATAACCCCTATTCTTGACACGGTTGGAATTCTCAGGCAAGACCTTGGCTAATGGGTTTTTGTGTCCGCATATCGGCATACTATATATATGTACTGCAAACCGTAATGATAAGTGTGAATAGATCAAGCACGTCTACCGAGACCTTTTCTACACTAGGTTGGGAGCAGGGAGTTAGAAGCCACAGGTAGGAGTTTAGCTACTAGCATTCAATATGTGCTTCTAGCCGTCGTCACGGCTATTTTAAAATTTTACGGCCTGAGAATTGGCGATTCATTGAATATCTGAGTCATTCACCTAACCTTACAAATAGCCGGGATGGGTAAGATGAGTAATGGTGAATATTCCCTCACGAAGTAGCAATAAAACAGAGTAGCGATCCGACTTGAGGTGGCCCCGACTTTCTTCACCTCAACGGGTTTAACAGTAGGTCAGCGAGTCCAGAATATGCTGTGCCGATACTCCTAACGTAGCGGGCCATTCTAGATGAAATAAGGAGAAAAATACGGCACTCTGTGACAATTTTGGATTTCTAACACGCTGACTGATATTCTCTCACCTTAGCCATGGTCAGATACGTCGAGGAGTTAGGCCTCTGTCCTAATATTTCCCGTCCCAACAATAACAGGCACGATCCAGGAATCCCATCACCGTGCTCTAGAGTATAAGAGAATAGTAGTAAAGTTAATCTCCGTCGCCAGTCTAGGTTAGAATAAAGAGGGATGTCGAAGAAGACGATGGTTTATAAAAGACAAATTTCCACAACCGGAACAGAAAACTTAGAGACCCGGACCAGCAAGTTTTTATACACGCACGTAAAGCCCACGAAGGAGACGGCCGAGCATTCTAGGGCAAAAGCGGTTTCCTAGGTAATGGACTTCGCCAATCTAGATAGACGATAAAATGTCCATTAGGAAGCTTAGGATCGAAGCGAAGCAAAGGTAGTTCACCTTTACAATAGGTTTCCTTTTGCACCCACCATATGGATATATTCCAGCGCAAGCAATATCCAAAGAGGTACAATCAAGGTCCGTCGATCTTCCCCGAACAATCATGAGATGAAAACTCTACCACGTGTTACCATACGATGAAAATAGAAATAGGAGGCTAACGTAGGTGCCATGGCCCACTTGAGCCAATACAAGATACTTGAAGCCGTGAGGCATCTTTCCTGGGCCGGGCAGTATCACTAGCCTTAACTGGAGTATTCTAATTCCACTGGAGTACTATGAGCTCTCTTATGTGATGTCGGACATCCAGCGTTAAGATTGCTAGCAGTAACCTTGCTAACCCCATCGGAATAAGAATGTGGTTCCGTCTCTTCCTCGTTCACTCCCAATCACATATATATCACACTCTGTATCCTGAGTAGCATCCACAGGTGATCGTGATGGCCAGAGAATCCTCTTATACTACGTATCTTTTTCATCATTCATTTTTGAGTGTATGTATGACGCTAGTAAGGCCCAGCCGTTATAGTAGATGCTATACCTTTCAGCCTTGTAGCATATGAGTAACAGCAAGAACGACCATGCTTAGTATCTCATCTCCCAACGATATACCTGCATAAGCAATGCTTCCGCAAATACGCATCCCCAATTTGCGCTACCCAGAGAATAAAGTAAAGCAACTACTAGCCATATCCCAGATGCATACAGATAACATCACGGTCTCCGGGGCTTTAGAACATTGAGAAGAACTAGACATAACCAGACCAAAACCCCGAGTAAATCCGTGACTAACTTCCTATCCGTTGCGACGCTGAACTAACTATCGAATGTAGTTACAAAGGTAATAGTAGTATGGCGAAGTAGAGGTCTTAGATACAGCATGTGGATCGTAAGCATCAAGTATCCCAGCCTCCTTGTTTTGACACTGGCCGCCGGCAGAACACGGATCTATAGCCTGACACAAAATCCAGTATGTGCGCGAGACGAAGCGTAGACTGATACAATATAGGTAATACCTATTCAGCATAAGCCCATACTAGCATGGGGTAGGTAATCACAAATACAAGTTCTTGTATCCCCCTCCCACGTCCCCTCCCTTTCACGAGGCAAGAAAAACCAACAAGATATAAATATCTACCACTATCTATAGAAAACCTGATCTCAACACGAGCGATGTAAAATAAATGAAAATGCCCACTTTATATTCAATGAGTTGATAGCCAGTAACGACTCGTTCGGACGAAAATCTAGCCCAAGTTATACATACAAAGACAGCTTTTTACCGAAAACTCCTCTTTCAGAAGCCCTCTTCCGGAAGCTATCTCACTGTCCTTAACTCCTTGTAATGAATTAATTATCTCGAGTCTTTCGGCGGACCGCTAAACACACATATCCCTATTCTCCTGACCTCCTCTTCTCCTAGTCCCTGCTTAGCTATCACATACAAGTTTACGGTATAAGGAGTACAATCCGGCTAACTATGTAGGCGATTATAGCCCTGAGAATAAAGGAACTACCGATTGGCGTTCCAACGAGTCTACTTACCACCAGTCACTGCTGACCGAAATAGACGTACAGTTCACCATGGCTGGAGAAAAAGCACAACAACAGCTAGATACTGTGATGCAATGGTTACGACGAGCAATATAAAAGCACACACGTGGATGAAAGGACGAAGAGACCTTGGTAGATTGATAGACAAACGAAATGATATCACAGTCATAAAAACGCAGCATAACATCATAGCGAGGAAAACTTTTTGTTCCTTCTCTCACTAAGTAGCGTAACTCCCGGCAGAATTCATGAGCCAGACACACGCCCTATTGACCGTGAAGCAAGACCTCACTCCATCCCAAATCATGAATAAGCTTTTTCTCCCCTTAGCCGTCACCGCGACTATGGCCTCTAGCAGCACACGCTTATCGGTAGCGCCAGAGAGAGAGGGTGTTGTGTCTCTTCCAGGTCTTTCTGCGGCCAGCCCGGGTCTTGTTGTAGCGGTGACCCTTGTTGAGACCGCGGGACTTCTTGCCGGTGGCGGTGAGGCCACGGGACTCGCGGTGCTTGTGAACGGGGTTGACAATCCAGTTGATGCGGGGATCCTGGCGGATGGCCTTGTGCTGGGGGTCAACGAGGATGACCTCGTAGTACTTGTAGGTGGAGTCCTGGTTGATCCAGTACGAGTTAAGGACGCGCAAGTTGGCGCAGCGGCGACCGACACGCTCCTCGGCGGTGGACTTGAGAGATCGCTGGTACTTGAGCTGGTTCACACCCTGGTTGGTGGGCTTGCCTGTGGTTCAAAGTATGGTCAGTCGCAGGCTTCGGGTGGTGGCATCTGATATGATCTGATCTGGTCAGATTGAACATAGACGAGAACTTACCGTAGGTGGCACCCTTGGGCACAGGGCGCTTGCGACCACCGCGGCGGACACGCACACGGTAGATGACATAGCCCTGCTTGGCCTTGTATCCCAGGCGGCGGGCCTTGTCGGGGCGGGAAGGACGAGAGGCGCGGTGGATGACGTTCAATTGACGGAGCTATATTAATGCACTCTCAGCTAATGTTCAATGAGTGTATAGCAAAGACACGCTCTCGTGAGAGAGAAGACAGCGTCCACAGAATCCACAGCATCCACGTCTCGGGTCTTGATTGTAGATATTTGTGTGTTTGTTCGCGCGTCTTCGGTGTCGGATAGGATTCGAAGGAGGTTTCAACATACTTCCCAGCAGCGGACTCGGAGAAGGAAGAGCAGGACATCAGACTGCTTCTTCTTCTGAAGCTCTTCGACGTACTTGAGGGCACCCATCTTGACTATCGGAGAGCAATGACCAGGGTTAGCTGAGTTTGCATACCACACATGCGCAGATACGAACGCAAATCGAGAATGTGGGAGTTAAGAGTCTCCGTTATCCTTTGTATGGAAGCAGTAACGTACCAGGTTGGGAATTG
The DNA here is from genome assembly GCA_022495195.1 of Xylaria digitata. Lineage (NCBI taxonomy): Eukaryota > Fungi > Ascomycota > Sordariomycetes > Xylariales > Xylariaceae > Xylaria > Xylaria digitata. The sequence goes on along the minus strand of MU376944.1, from coordinate 514,373 downwards.
AGGCCTGCAACAATGGATAGTCGAGTGTCGTTGGTGGTCTTGTTGAGAGAGGAATGAAAATCTCCAAATCAATCGACTGGAAATTTGGTGGTTGAGGGGATTGTGTGGGCGGTTTGCTGGAAAAATTAAGCGATCTTGCACTAGTGCATATTTGGTATAGCCCTTGCAGTTCATTTCAATGAGCCACACGCACCGCCACATGCTAACTACCTTATATCCACACTATATTGTGGCTCATTGAGCATTCAATTTCAAGTCTTGCAATGTATGAGAAGTTTTTTTTTTCTTAGAATCTAGTTGAAGCTATATGTTGTATTACACATTGACGAACTTGAAGCATAACTCAGCGTACCTATCTATCTTAGTCGATCCCTCAAAATGTACATCCTAGCAAATTGAGCCATATGCTACATACTCGTCTTGCAAGTGAATGAAGATTCTGTTCCGAGCCCGAGCATTATTCCGCCTGTTGTGATACTTGTCCGTGGGATCACCCCTCTTCATCGATTGGTAACGCCCTTACAATGGCAGATATCTGTTTCACTTGATTTTCAGCAACGTGACCCCACGTCTCACCGTCTAGTAGTTTTCGACAGTCTGAAAAGAAAAATTCCTTGGCAAACTGGTCTTGCTCGCATCCAGTTGATTGGTCGATTTCTGGGCTGTCGGCCAACTCAGGCGCTAGTGCAGCCCCTAGAAGAACCTCTCCATATCTGCTACCGTAATGAAGAATTTCTTTCATTTCACCCTTATCTTGCTTCCACCTGGTCACTGGAAGCTCCAGTTTCTGAGTAAGCTGTTCCTCGATAGGATCGAGTTGCTTCAAAAGTGAATTTATATTGTCCCTCTGAGCCTGTGCCGTTCGGAATAGGGGGTGATCCTCCTTACACAAACGACCTGGTTGTCCATTTCGCTGGGCAGACAACTGTTGCGAGAGTTGGTTTACCCGCGTATCCAACGTTTCTTGGTTATCGGTACTAGTTTGGTCTAGTTAACATAAACACCTTCCACCGATAAAGATCGAAAGTTGGCTACTTACAACTCTTGCTCTTTCTCCTGCCAAAAAGCCTTCAGCTCTACGCCCCTCTGCTTCGTATTCTTTCGGAACTCCTTGAGGAAGGCCTTCGATTTACTATCCTCCTTCGTAGTGCAGGTCTCAAGCATGCTGGCTAATTTTCGGTATTTTCTACGCACTCAGGTCAATTTCTATTCATAACTACGAATACAAAATTAGGCATGTGCTTACTGGCTCCCGGCTCGCCCGGGATCTTCATCGTATTCCTCTAGACGAGAAAGCCTGCTCTTCTTGCCGCGTGATTTTGTAACAAACAGGCCGTCTGTTTCGTCTGCGTTGAAGCCGCGACTCGTCAACAAAAGAGTGATCGGGGCCAAACATGTTCACGCAATACTCACCATCGACACGATCGATGACTTGGGCTCTCGTCCTAGGCATCTTGACTCAAATACTGATGTAGAGACAGAAGATCAAATTGTAAACAAGTGACTTGATATAGGTGGTTGAAACAAATTAATACGACGTCCTGGTTCTAGTTTTAGAGATGATTTGTATATGGGAATATGGTGGCTGAACAGTGACGGATCCGGCAAGCCTAAACGGTTCTTGAAAATAGCGAGGTGATAGTGAGGAAGTCTGGTTGGTTACTCGGTCCGCTGCCGTCGTATATCAGTATGGGAGGAGGGCGGTACCATATTAAATGTCGGGTTGGCCTACGTAGTGTTTCTTGGTCGCTAGAAGGGGAAGGGGAGGTGAAACCTCGATTGGATTAGTGGTTTATGAACAATTCACACACAAGTATCAGGAAAAATGAAATCGTCGGATATGGAGACCGAGTTTGAGAAGAGAGGGTAAGAAAATGAGTAAGTGGCTAGGTACCTAAGGCAGAGAAAGGGACTGGTCTAATTGAAATTGGATAGATCTGGTTGCTATAAGAAGGCTCGAGGGATGCTGCCTCCTACTGATACAACTGCTCTTTCCTTGGTTTAGACCTGCCCACTACTCTTGTGACTCAGCAATTGATGAATGAGGGAATCAGGGGAAGTTGCGGTTAGGTGCCCTGAAGTTTGATATTACCTCCTACCGCACCTTCTTAACCACTTCTACATAATGGCTCATGCTATCTCAGGTACACGTAGCCAACATGTACATAACTTTAAGTACCACTAGCCCACCTGCCACGAGACAACTCAGCCGGCCTTCGTATCACCCAACATCTGCAATATTGATGTACATATAAGATGTATGTATACTCACTTAGCACTATGCCTGGGTGACACATCAAACTCTGGGACCAATATCTGCTGCCATTTTATCCCGAGGTTGTACATCTCTACCTACGTGTGCTATGGGCTCTTCGCGCGTGGTATTATTTATCGCTCATATATGATTAGTTTGGCTCACCTTTGATTAAGACTGGTGAACTATGCACTCGCCATTAGGACGAACCACGCTCACAATCTTATATTATTGTTAGGCAACTGGAGATAGGGGCCCGTGCAAAATAGGGAGCATGTAGAGGATTCGGGCTAGTCGGCTGTGTCTCGAGGGAAAGCAGAAACCATTATCTTTAAATCCGTATTCCCGGAGCGAGTCTACCTACCTACCTACCTACTCGAAGAGCCGTGGCTAACTGCCGTATCTTGTCCAAATGAACATGATAGCCAGGTTCCATACAATTTTTTCCCTTGCTGGTCGTACATGAATCCACCACCAGAATACCCAACAGCAACAACAATCGAAAAGTCCACGTTTTTTTCACATCAAATTACACCGGTGCCGTGCAACCATCTCAGTCTATATTCGCCTCCTTTGAATCCAGTGATAGTTTTATCTTGTTGCCAAGTCTTAATGCCGTCGTCATGAGTCAAGTGAGTCGTCAAGGAACAGAATGCGGGCTTGGACTAGGCCCTGTCCTGCGCCTGTAATTTCAACAACATCTTTAGCCGTGTAAAACAAAGTCCGGCCAACACCAAAATTTCATTGCCATCTTCTTTATCTGCCCTGTGTTCTCTGTGACTGGTATGGTACGAGTAAAGTATAGTACGAGAAGCGAATGTATAGTGGCGGCGCACGTCCACGTTGCGGAAACATAGATACTTTTAACGAGTGTTGAGGGATAACCCCTGGAACGCACCAACCCACTCATTCTGCGTTGTTAGGCTGGGTTGTGCTTGGTCGTGTGAAGGCGCGGCATCGTGCGGACTCGAGAACCGCGCCCGCATCGTCGGTGGGAAATCGCCGTTCTGCGGGAAACCCGCGCCATAGGCGTCCATGGTTTGCATCACGCCCGGCATATAATTCGCTGCTCTAGGGGCACCGCTATAGCTTGCGTATCCCGAATATGGGAAGCCCGCCGCCGCCGCCGCCGCCGCCGCCGGCGGATAGGCAGAGGTCCCGGCGGATGGCCTATCTGTTGTATTGAACGGCGTGGTAAAGGCTGGTTGGAACGAGCGACCACTCGGGTTGGCGTTAGCGAACGTGCCCTGTGATTCCTGAGCTTGGTTGGCTCGTCTGTCGGTGTTGTTTGAACCGCCCGCTCTTCCCAACCCAACAGCACCAGGCCCGACGCCACTCGGCGCTTGCAAACCGAGAGTTGGGCTAGCAAATGAAGCTGGATTGATAGCAGACATCCAGATCCTTGTCTTGTAAATTTTGAAGAGGTCGGTCACAAGAGAATTGAAATTGATGTACGAGTCCGCAAAATAATAGAACGTCAACTTCTTCCAATCCCTAAAACACAGTCAGCAAACGTCATCATCATAGACCACTATCACACTCACATCTGGAACTCGGCGTCGAGAATTTCCATGTTGAGCCCGTGCTCTTTTACTTTTTGCATACACATGCGCTTAGCCTTAGCCTCATTTCCCTCCTTATCGCGAAGACCGTGGATTTCATGGCTCTGCGCGAGGCGTTTGATCATCTTGGGTTTCAGCTCTCCCGAGTTAGGCTCCTGCATGTGATGTCCGCTCGGAGGTCCCATTCCACCAATAGCACTTCCTTGGAGGCCGTTTGAAGCAGCCATCAGACCAGCGCCAGTACCCTCTTGTGCAACAGCGGCGTTTTGTGAATACATAACTAACCACTTGTAGTGTTCCTCGGCATAGTGTTCTTTAAGATCTTTCGCAGTTTGCCAATCAACGTTTTCTCGGGCCACGGTTCCGAGGTCCGTTCCTCGATCGGCTTCAACGATGACTAGGTCGCCAGGTTTCACGGTTAAGCCAGTGCCTTCTTGGATATAGAATACATCCGCCCGTGAGCATTTGAAGAGTACAATATGCAATAGTTGATTGTGTCTTGGTTGGCTCATGCCATACATACTTCTATGTGGCGACGGTGGACGGTTGGAGTAGTTGGGAGTCAACCCATATGCTTGTTGGTATGGAGCACCATAAGCTGAAGAAGCAATGGTCTGATGGGTGCTCGGAAGATTAGATCCAGCAGAGTAATACGACACTTTAAGTAGAGTTAATTGAGTTACGGCACATTGGATAAGGAACCTCGGGGACTTACCAGGGCTAGTTGTATTGAAACCGGCGGTGTCAGTGAACCCGGCGAACTCCTGGCCCTGAGCTGCGTCAGGTGAAGTTACCTCATGTAAGGAAACGGCTTCTCCCATGGAACTGATAGACGGCTGTCGGGTGGGCACATCGGCAAATGAATGCCGCCGACTCTGAGGGATGTCGGATAAGCCCCCAAAACCTAAAGAACTCTGCCAGATTGCCCTCTTGACATTCTCAAGCTTTCGGTTTTCTACGGTATTATAAGGGGGTCGGTAAGGTCCTCCATATTCGCTCATACGACGAGCAAAAGCTCGCTTCATCGCAGGATCCTGGCCATCGTTCATTTCATCGAGCTCGTCCACTGCGTAATCCGATTCCTCTGGCACCGGATCATGAAGGCTATATCCATTCCCCAATCCATAATTGGCAGCGGTGGAAGCACGTGGTCTGAGTCGAGAACTTTGATATTGCTGTTGTCGTAATAAAGCATTCTCACGGGTAAGCATTTCAATCGTCTTGGCATCGGCGCTTTGTTGTTGGTGTGTCTGATGGCCCTGGTGGCTTTGGTGACTCTGTTGACTTGTTTGAGCAGAGTCGCTCGTGCTCTCTTCGTCGTCCTCAACCTCCTTCACTTTTCCGAGCATAGCACCTTCACTCGCCATCTCGCTCAACATACTAGGCCGGGAAGGGCGGTGTTGTAATCCCGGAGGCCCAACAGGACGTGGCCTCCCAGCTAATGTGGATGGCGAAGGTATCGTAGTGGTCGATTCTGGATCTAATTGCCCCACAGAATAAGACTGTGAGCGATACGTCTTCGGAGTGGGATGCAGTGGTATAGCGAAGGGAATCTGTGAGCTGGTTCCTTGTTCCCGGGGAGTGGGAGATGTTTGCGACATCGACGTATCATTGCCGAAAAAGCTTTGGCCGGGTGGTACAGTTGAAGTCGGCGATGGCAAGACTTCAGTTAATCGAGATGGTGGCTCCTTTCGCTCAGTAGTCCAAATGGCTGTTCCCCAGGGAAAAGAAGATGGCGCCGCCTGATGCCCGCGACCCATAGCTCCAGAAGAGGATGAATGTGATGCCCATGCACCAGCACCCCCTTCAGCTGATGGTGTAGTCGGATGAGACGTTGTGGGAGACATGGAGTTGCCTGCAAATGATCCTTTTCTGGGATGAGGAAGCGTGGCTTGCGATGTGTCGTTCAACCATGACGCACGACGGACAGGTCTTTGGGGCTGCATGGGAGCTTGCGGAGTGTCATGTCGATGGTTGTCGGGTTCGTCATCGGAGCTGGCAAGAGCCTCTGAATCCGGGGTAGACCTCCGGACGTTGAGTTTGTCAAGAAGAAGAGACTGATTGCTGGGCGCAAGGCCTGCGATACCGCCTTGGCCACCTTTCGGTGTAGATACCGACTTAATGTTGCTAGCGCTCATGATCCGTAGATGAACATGAATTCCCTTCAACTGTATTCGAATTCCAGCCTTTTCGCATAGATCACAATTTCGAGACTTATATACTTCTAGCTCGGGAAAATGAAAGGAAAGCGTACTTCGTAAGTGGATGGGTGAAGCGGGTGGATTGTTTTTTCTAAAGGAAAGTTTCCTGTTCGAATCTCGAAGGGTATGCTTTTATCGTCGTTGATGGAATCGTAAAGCTGCAGCAAATCTTAGTATATACTTTTAAAGCGAATCAGGTTAGAAGAGTTAAGCCCGCTCATTCGAACTTTCGCTAAGTGCCTAATTGGGCCTATTTTTCGCCCCAACAACAAAACCTTACAAGGGTCAAAGGACGAGATACCAGCCAACTCTAGCAAGTACCGTCGGTGGCTACGTTCGCAACAGTTGGCGGCAACGAGGGGCACACGTCGAAACAAGATGAGAAGGAGCTCAATATACTGACCGGTTTGAGTATTATTACGTCTATCATGGGGTATCGCGAATCCGTCTAGCAACCGACCAGAGATCAGGAAATAAAAAGAAAAGAGGATAAAAAAAAAAAAGAAATACCAGCAACGGCTACACTGAAGAAATCCCTGGTGCGGGACGGCAGCGGATTGGTCAAGGCCGCAAGACACGCCGCGACAAGGCCCCTTCTGCGGGCCTAAGACAAGAGGAATATAATGCGGAGGAATGTGTCAGCTGCGAGAAACAGGTCGCAGGACGTTTTTGACTTCACGTGTCTCGTGTCTCGCGTAGGACGGACCGGGTTGGCAAGGCTTGGATAATATTCGAATAACGAGTCTAGTACAATTGGGCGCGCGGACGAAAGGTATAGATGGGATTATAGCTATGGATGAGACGAGACGAGACAAGACGGAACGACAAGATGATGAATGAGATGAGAGGGATTCTGGGTGGGTGTTCGGTCTGTCTTCGTCTTCTTTATCTTTCTTCTTGCTTGTTCTCTTTTTTCTTTCTGCTCTTCTCTTCCGGGGTAGCTCACTTCGACGAATTGCGACGGCGCTATATGCGGCGGCCCATTGTCGAAAGGGGGTCGGATCGTCACAGAGCTGTTGGGGCAAGCGTGACGTGCCGGTGGTGCAGTAGAGAACGGGTTGTCAGCACACAACTTGAAGTTACGGCTAGTTGGAGTGGAAGGTTGCGACAAGACTCGGGAGACAAAAGGAATAATTAAAAAAAGGGGAAAAGGTGGGAAGAAGGAAGGCAAAAAAGAGAGAAGGGAGAGGTAGGTGATTTGAGAGCGGGGAAGAGAGTCGAAAGAGAGAGGGTGTCTGCGCTGAGCTGCAACAGCAGAGCAGTGCAGTGCATAGTAGAGCACAGCAGCCAGCAGAGAAGAGTGCCGTAGGGATACATTGCAACGCACAAGACCACCTGCGCACCTCCTTGTACCCTGGTTAGGTACCTACCTATCGTACCTACTATAGCTGTAGTGTACCTACTGTACTGCTAGCGCTAGCGCGTGTAGTGGCATGCTGCCGCTAAGACTCGCTTGCGTCCGCTTTTGTAGCGGGTGGGCGAGAGTGGCTGGTGGAGATCAGAGTTCACCAATGCATTCATTGGCGACGCTGAATCCATACTGTGGCCACCCCCGGACATTGAGTGACTTACACTAGCCATATACCTTAGCTAAACTACCTACCTTACAGTGGTGTAGAGGTGGTATGTAGCCATAACGTAGGTACACTGTAGACTTACATACTAGTAGTGTAGTAACTCATGGTCTTGAGGATCCTTGTTCTTTGTTCTGCCCTGTCTTCTCCACTAGCGTAGTCTAGTGTCTACTTAAATAGTGTACTAGGTATGTAAGGAAAGTCTTGCCCCAGGGTGCATGTTGGTTGTTGGAGACGGGAGGTAGTGTACTATGAGTGTAGTATGCTACCTACTTGAGGTACAAGTATGTACCGAGTACAGGATACTACGTCTCCCTCCTACTAGCAGGTATCCTAGGCACAGAAACAGAGGTACCTCCAGTCGTCCAACCTTGTTACCTAATAACGTATACCCTCAGTTGACGGGCATCACATACCGAGTACAACTAGCAACGATTGTATCTCGGACTCTCTGGAAATACAGAAAGTTCCATTTCTAGACGATTCCGATGATTTACTCGGTTACTTGATATCAAGGAGAAACGCTATTTGCCCTAAGAAATAGGGTCAGTTGTTCAAGAAATCCTTGGCTTTTTTAGTTGAGCCCTATAGTACATCTTTCTAGTGTATCTACGCAAGTACATATATGTAGCTCACTCACTCACTCACTTCCACTCTCATACTATGTTACAGGGCTCTTCACTCGGTTGCAAATACCCCATATTCTCTAACAACATCGCCTAAAGCTATAATAATATTTAGGTATAGCATCAACAGAAGACCATATGGATACTTGACAATAGGGGCTCGTATGATCCAACTTATTCCTCGTAATAGTCTAGTTGGAGACAACTCGAAGTAGACACTCCATATAGATTGTATAATGTGTCTTGTAATAAAAATAGACAAGGATGGCTCTAAGCCAAGTACCCTAGGTACATAGTTCGATCAACACCTTCACCAATAGGCAAGCTACATTTACAAAACTTCCTGGCATATACATGGTCGTTGTTGTATAGTATACACTACTATATATACATTCTATGCCTGAACATCATCTAGAGGTAGGTAGTAAGCTTTACGTACATGGAGCTACCGTGAGGTACCACAGTAGGTAACGTCGTAAGCCCAAACTTATTTATATTGATGGCGATTCTATAGTATGTACCCAAACATATTAGACGAACAAGGAAATAGAGGGCAAGACACACACTAGGTACACTACTCTGAATAGCACTGGGTATCCATATACATGCAGTCTACCTCTACAAGGCATAGGTACCCTGCCCCAAGGTTTTCCTAAGAACTTTAAAGTCTGCCATAGTGCATCCTAGATGCCCCAATTATCCTCTATTCCTTGCCTCGTCACAACGTAGTTTCATTCGCTTCCCTTTTTTTCCCCTCCTCCTTACTTCCTCTCGCGCTTTCATATGCATCCTCCTTCTATTTCTCTCTCTCGCAATCCCAAATGTCTCCAAATAATGTAATGCATGGTGCTGTACTTGTACTTACTCCCATCTCTTCCTCGTGGCCCAATTGGGTGTAGGGTTAATATGACTTTGGCGTACCCTGCTGCTGCAGGTGCGCTAAATTTGGTGTGCAATGAGATGAGTTTCTCGAAAAAAACAATAAGTTGGGTGTAGAGAAGAGGGTGGAGATCATTACTTAGGTTACTGTGTCCGACCAACGACGGGCATCGAGTGCTTCCTTAGCTCCCATTAATCTCCATTAATCTATTCTTCGAGAACGCCTTCGGTCATACCTCGAGACCAGCCAAACAAATCAGACCAACCTTCAAGTGGCCAATGACGTCGCAATGCAATTGGAGGAGTCTCTTGGACGGAACCAAGACGTCGAACGTGTTCAATCGCCCCTCAATCAGCTCCTTGTGCTGGCCATGTGGGTATGCAGCAGAGGAGAGCCACATCCGTCCCGTAGTTTTTGCCTGTGCCCATTTTGAGCCGTTCCACTACCACACCTACCGAGTAGGTGTGCTTCGAGTCTTCTCAAATGCAAATGGTTGTTCCTCTTGAGTAGGGCGGACACATTCGCAAGATGGCAGTCCGCCTTGATAAATCACGGCACCACCTGTTCCTCTCCAAGTCGCTCTGAAAGCGCCAATCAAACTTTTGAGTTTCACCGTCGTCATCTTTGCCTTTGAGCCAGATAGTTATCATCGAAGATCTACTTTGTCGCAGTAGCAAACTCTCGACGGGCTACAAATGGGTCTCTAATAGGTGCCACCCTCCACGACTTGACAAGAGATGGAGGAGTGTGGCTAGCCTTGTTCCATGGATGTCTGCTTTACCTCTTAATTGGCTCTCTAATCAACCGCCGAGCCCGCCCAGTGTTCTTCCTAGCCGGCCGACAGCTATCGAGACAGTTTTGCGCAGCAACGGCCAGTATAGCTAACGGTGACCGATGAAGCTACATCGGGCCTCCTGCGTCTGTTTCATGCATGCAGGTCAAATGGCGGTTACGCGACGGTGGCTTTGCTCATTTCCTTGCTAGGGCTAGATGCCTGAGCTTGCGCTAGAAGCCGACCGGAAACTCTCGTCCATTTATATAACGCTCAATGGGCAAAAGCGGTGCTCGCCAGAACTTACGGTTTCCGCACAATTTCCTATAGACATTGTACCGAGATGCATGCCTTGGTAGCCGGAGATAGGTGTCTCCAACCAAGTACGGCCGAAGAAAAAAACGTCCCATAACTCTCCGGAAATGAGACCATGGGTAGTTCGGGGCTGAGGTGGTAGTGGGGAGTCTCCCATCACAGAACGTTATGCCAACGGCTGTAACGAATCACAAGCACCAAATTCGACAATTATATAGAACATGCGATACTCTCTGGGGAATCGCCCTACTCCCCCTGCTCAAGCTATTGTCGTTTACTATACATATTGAAAACTCACGATAATTATGCCACCAAGCGACAAGCGATCGCGCTGTTGGGTGTGCGAATGGCGTAGTAGTCTAGAGCGTTGCACGGTATAAAAACATGCGACGCCTTCAACGGAGGAGTGAATACCTATGCTATGTTATGACCACGAACGCTTGTCATCATGGCATATGTTTCGCAAGCGCCATACATATTACACTACACTGTATGTTTAGGTATTCCTTTCACTCTCTGCAAGCGACAGCCTAAATAGCAAGTCATCCTGCTACGGCTCCACAGAAGGTCCGACGATGTTCTATCCCAGCCCCTTTTTTACACTACATCAGATAAATCAACCACCCAGTCAGGCCCTTGGATTTCTATCTAATTATTTAAGTAGGGTGAAATTGTTCCTAGAAATGATGTTTATGAGACACATATTCTACTCGTTTGCTACTCATTAGCGGAGTGCGGACAATTTAGAGAATACCCTACAAGCCCAAATTCTCAATCTGCAGGAATTTTTGGTCAATCACATTCCCGAGTGCCAAGGACTTGTGGGCAGAACTGGGGGTGGCTCCGGCACTACCATTCTTAGTCTATAATAGGTGACATACAGTAAATCTTACCCCGGATTCTCCCCTCGCGATCCCTTCATCTGCGGGTAGCGGGTCCGGCTTACACCGTAGGTACTAGTGGAAAAGTACTCTGTACATCTCGTAACGGCACAACGAGCTTGTATTCGAGTTTGCCAAGCTTGTGTCGCGCAGCACTTACAAGGCCGTTTACTTAATTAAGCTATTGGCCTACGGATGACTGAGATGCCTCATTATGGGCACAAAAACGACCATGGAAACATTTGCCCAGGCATTCAGTCATTTCAATTACTTTGCTGAATTGCACCAAATAGTGCAAATTGAGAAGCGTTTAAATCACTGGATTACGAACTTCGAAGTGTGCCGACATCTAATGAGTGAGTAAGGGCGACATGGTGTCTCGCAGAGTGCTTGGCTGCCAGTCCATCTTGACTCGCCACTGGTTGAGCATAGTGTAGAGTATGCAGCTCGTGTCCTCATGAATATGGAAGAAGGTTGTGAAGGCCGTTCCGTGATCCGTCCCGTCCTGGTCGAACGTTTGAATTACGAGCGTGATGCAATTATGACTCTCAACTTTCTCCCACACGGTACGAATACCAATCAATCAATACTTTGTTCTTCCAAAGTCAACACAACGCTGTCAATGGTTAAATAACCATTCCTAATAAGCCGCCATGGGTTCAAAGGAATACATAATCAATGCGGCAAACATTTTCAACGGGTATAGATCGGAAGAAATACAGGAGATCACGAAAAGCCGTGAGCTATGCGGCTTGACGTACGATGGGTGTCCTTTTACGGGGACTGGAGGACGCTGGCCTATTGGGAAGTGGGAATGCAAAAAGCTTCAAACTGCACGTAACCCATGTGACCACACCAAGTGCACCCTGCTCACCATGACTACACCGGCGCACCTGTCATGCTACCTTGGTCTCGATTTTCTTCCAGCAACCTATACCTACCAACCCATGCCACCCGCCATCGAATCAGACAGACCGGTCTACACGGGGACCAATCACCAAAGCTACTGCATGATGCCGGGGACTAGACTGAACCATGCGTTTTTTGGTCAGGCCACGACTTATAGGCGAATTGAAAAGAAGGGTCGAGATCCCGAGTGTCCCTCCCTGCGCCAAGCACTTATTCAAGTCGCATGAAGAATATTGGGAGCGTTATACCCCTCGATTGCCACCGCGGGGCACGGTCACTAGATCGGACGACAGAAACGTCCTCCCACAACTCCATTTCCTACGACCACTTTCGTGAATGACGGCCATGTAACGATATTTCAACCTTATTCTAACTAAAACTGCCAAGCTTCAGGGAAGATGTTTTCCGTTCATACTACTAGTCTATAGTCACTGAGAATAAGGTGGGGACATGCTTGATCATAACGAGTTGATAAGGTATTACATCAAATTTATACAGTGCTAGACGCTCAGAACAGACTCTATGGATCCCTTCCCTGGTGTTTTTTGGGCGGCATCGGACCCTTTCTGTGCCTGTAGTTTCTCTTCAAACTTTGCAAACTCCTGCATGGCGATCTCCTCCTCCTGGTCCAACACTTGTTTTACACCCTTGACCTCTTCGATCTGCAGGAAACCTAGTCAGCGCCAACTATGCAGCATCGGAAATATAGAAGTAGCCCGATAAGCTCGTGTCAAACCAGACGAGGTACTGATTGACCCCGCGGCTCGTGAAACGGGGGAGGGGGAACTGGGATTGAAACGGAGGGGAGACGAGATGATTGGGAACTTACATAGTGCATCAGCATTCCCTCAATGCCATTCTGTAGCGTGACGGTACTAGAATCGCAGGTTCGGCATGCACCCCTCAACTTCAATTTAACGTAACCATCCTCGAACCCGCGGAATTCAATATCACCACCGTCTTCCTGGATGGCGGGGCGTATGCGGGTCTCGAGGAGCTCCTTGATCATACCGACGACCTCATCGTCGTTCTCGTCGTAAGCCAAACTATCACGCTCAACCTCCTGCCCGTGCTTTCCCTCCTCGCCCGACGACGCAGAAGCGGACCCGGCTCCTTCCTTCACTGTGACTAGTTGTTGGTTCGAGGAAACGGCCTCGGTAATGAGACTGAAGATCTCGGGCTTGATGTGGGCCCAGTTGGCGTCTGGCGCCTTCGTGACGGTGATGAAATCGGCGCCGTAGAACACCGACGTCACGCCGTCTATGTTCATGAGTTGCGCGGCCAGCGGCGAGGGATATGGTGGTGCGATCGTGCTCCGCGCGTTCAGGTACTCGATGAAAGGGATATTGAACTCGGGCGGGATTACGGGGTGATTCGGGCGGAACTTGAGCGCATCCGGGTTCGGCGTGTTCTCTGTCTGGATGAAGATGCTGCGGGCCCCGCGGGGCACTGGAGATGGAGCGAAGGACGACGCCAGCGGGGAGGAGGACATGGTCGGGCGCAACCGCGCTATGCGACCCAGGGACCGTGTGCTTGTGTGTGCATTTCGTGGCGTCACAGCCTCGTAAAGCCGGCTACATCGCTCGGGACGAGCTCGTCGGGCGGCGGCCGAGAGGAGGCCGGATGCAGGCCGAAGGAGTTTTGTTGTGGAAGACATTTTAATTGGTAATAGCCATAAGCTCAGTTCTAGGGTATAGGTGATACAGTCAACAAGCGATTATTAGGGAAAGAATATGATCTAATTCTAGATCAAGTTAACTATGTCTCATCGCCTATAATACTGTTGGTTTATGACTGTTCTTTTCATTGCTTTTGGGAGCGATAAAATAAGCCAGAGCGATTGAAGCTTATAAAGCAGCTAGTGAGTGGCAATGACGCAAAAAAATGCCGAAAATCAAAGATGAGCAACAAATCGGCTGTGACGTTTTGCTAATCCCAGCATGACCAGCTGGTAGCGGCTGGTAAATGCCTCGGCAATTCCTTCGAGGTCGAGGATGTTAAACCGATCCAAAATCTGTATCTACATCATTGGCCATGGATTTCTCCATATAAATCACAGGAAATATATAAATAGGTAGGTAAAAAGTACATGCTTAGTATGTGCTTCTATATACAAATATGCCTATTAGCCTCACCTATGTTTAATATAGCAGAATTTACAGCCGAGCTTTGCTGTTCATGTCGACAAGTACAGTATCGTCGCGAACAACAATGGAGAAACATTGAAATTTTGAACCAACCAGAAACCTAGATTTTGTTTCCCCACAGAATCAAAGAAGCCCAATGAGATGCCTAATAGCAACCAGACTCGGTTAGACTTGTATCTAGATGGGCTGTTCTCTTCAACTACGCCTTGGCAGGTAGATACGAAATTATTAACATCGACACCTTAGGTACTAGGCTGCCTCTTTGCGACTCAACAGGACAGACAAAACAAAACAATCAAGGTAGGTCTCCATCTCTCGTGATGCCCTCTCACTACGGCTGGATAGCTTGCAAGTAGCCAGCAACTATTAAATTAGAGTGCATGCTTCTCCGAATATACTCTACGTCACTCACGCAATGCATCCATACCCAATAAATCCCCTTTCGGCATATTTCCCTACTTACCTATTCATACACTGGCGCTCATACAAACAAACGCTTTATGTTTCCTAATTAGAAACGTCAAGCCGTCTACGTATTGTCCTCGCCAGACCGCCCAATATCAACAATTTGGCAGAGAAGCAATTTTGCCTATCCGAATCCGAATCTCTCCTCGCCTATCTACACTTTACTAGTATTGTGAATCAATATGCTAACGTCGCTTGGGATACCACAGGATATATACTATCTCGTCTGAGCTTCAGGCTTCACCGTACATATCTTATTCTTCATTCATTACCTGTTTAGCTTCCTAGTTTACGAAGTTGAACGACCGGTCTCGTTGACAGAGCTTGTCAAAGTATGTTAACCCTAACATTTTCTTACCCAAATCACTCCATTTTTAACTTTGATCAACAATAGTTCCCTGATACTCAGGCTTAGTGTTGTCATATTAATTGCAACCACTCTGTGACTTGCAAGTCATACCCTCTATTTAGAGGACCCCCGCAACCATCATGGCTGCCATACGTCCCCTCTGTGTCACTTGCAATACAGTCGAGGGCAAGTATAAGTGCCCTCGCTGCGACGCGCAAACGTTAGTCCTAACCCTAAATACTCTTGTAGCAGATTACATTGACGGATAGTGAAACAGTTGCTGCCTAGACTGCTCTCGTGAGCACCGCGATAACCACCCAGCTGTCGAGGAGAAACCAAAGCCCCCGAAAAGCAGTGATGTGGCGGCAGTGGCGCAGCCCACTCTTTCGGATCAACAGCATCCTGCCAGATTATCCGATATTGCTGACGCGCCGGAGTACAAGGCCCTTCTCCAGCGTTATCCGGATATGGAAAAGTACCTCTGGAACATCGCCACCGCCACGGATCCTCCAAAGCCTGGCCAAGGCGGTAATGTGGCCCGTAAGGCGAACCAGCCATGGACCCAGGAAGTGGGAATGACGAATGCTGTTCAGCTCGTACAGTCTATCAAGGCATCACCGGGAGACGTTAGAGACGCCATCCGGGAGTTTAGCGACCTGGTCTCCATCTTCAAGACCAGGATACAGGCCCGAGATGAACAACTACGAAAACAGCGCGCAGAGGAAGACGCCCAGATCATCAACAATCTCTTGCGAAAGGAGAAGTCGTGAATAGTAGTTTATTCCGTATCACAACCCGAACGGAACAGTTTCCGGTGCCGGCAGCCCGGGCGTCTCGTGCTTATGATGAGCCACTATCTTTCAAAGTTAATATTTCCTGTGCAAATGATTTCACTTGGGTCGTATGTTACTCACCTATTTCAAACTGATATCTTTTTCAGCTCGCTGACTCTAATATCGCCCGCTAGGCCCAGCACTGCAGCCTAGCTTGTTCGAATCTAGACCTACCTACGCATGCATTCACCGCATGTTTTTTCCGACGCTGGGGACTATCGAGCTACGTAAGGCATTGACGAGGACCCCAAGGATAGGCGAATCCGTCGCGTAAGCGGACTCCAGTCATCCGCGCCAGGGCCGTTTGGTGAACGGGTTGGATGCTAGTCAACGTTATGCCACAACACGGTATTTCGGTTGGTGATTTGTCTATGTATTCACGAACACTTTTGCCACTTTGAGATGTTCGCATAATTTCCCTGTTTGATAGACTGATCCCATCTCCCGAAGAAATCGTTGAGATGAAGGCACTTTGGACGATGTGATCCCAGACATAGAAGTTATGAGCGGGAAAGCTTTTGAGCATAAGATGGATGGATTAAGAGAAGGGATGAAGTGCAATATACCCAACAAATGACGACGCTAATTACAATCACTCTGTTGCGTCGGCTATTCATTACCACATAGAGCTTTTCGAATTGAACAAAATGGACATCAGGAAGTTGTTTTGACAACTCTTGTGCAACCATCCCTTGTTCGCTCAGTAGATTCTAGCCGATTCGGTCCTAATAGTGTGCTTTCTACGGATATATCACTTTCATGACGCTTTCAGTTATTCCACTCATTTCGCCGCGCACCCCTCACCCTTTATAGCCTTAAATTCTGTGCCAATATGTCACTTAATGATAAAAAACCATCATAAACCGCCACCCGTAATCACGCAATTATCACCGCGCGTGGCGCTTTTACGCCCAACATACACAATTACCTAAGCATATGAGTTTTCAACAGGTTAGCTAAAAGAAAAACTTTCGCCCTCTCTGGCCATTCCCGCCAAGCACACGAAGAGCATGACGAGATTGTTCAAGTGATCTCTTGTTCGAGACAGCATGAACAGGTGACGTATCACAGGGTTTCATGGCTCTTATCTTGCAATCAGTAAATACTGCCTCTGCTGCAGCTGGGCATGCTCATTGGACGCCACTTAATATCGCCAACGTACGCAACCCGTTTCGACAAGCCTTTATCTGAGAGATATCTATCTTGAAACACGGGAACGTTGCTTTAAGGGAAATTCCTCACCGTCATCTGCTCTGTTTTTCCCCTTAGGGCCCAAGTTTAAATACCATCGGGATATGGTGATGTTGTCGGAAAATAAAATCTCGTCTAATATGAGAACTATGGCACCGATCCGCTGTTCGTCAGTCAGCCCTACGACGCTTGCGCTGGGCTGAGCTTATTCCCGGCTATGCCCATGACGTAACGACGTCATCGATGCTTATCGTAGGTTTTACACCTTTCCCTCTTCCTCGAAGAAATCGGGTACGGAAGTTGGAGTTTGTGTCGACTGATAAAAAAGACGATTCGCGCTTTCGTATGCTCTTTCCATTTAGCTTACCGCTTTGGGCGGTATTTGGCACGACCTGCTTAGCCAAGGCTAGGCCACAAGGACAAGCTTTATCAAGCGCTTCTGTTCTCCTTGTCCCCTCCACCAACGCGGCTACGCAATCAACTTAGTATGTGTGTATACGTTACTTCAAGATGCGAATGGCAGGGGCTTAGAAGAGTCTCTCTCGGAAGATATCGTCCAAACTCTAAATATTCGATTCGGCAGACGAGCAAATGACATACCGCTTCAACTGACTATATCCGATATACTAACAAGGCCTACGTAATCATAGGAACCCGGAAGGCGATCAAACGATACAAATCTAAGAACATTACCGGAAAATCAGACCCCTTCCTGACGGAGTTTAAATTTCAGTCAAGACTTGAATTCACTTGAATTCACGTGAATCCACGAGTACAATACTTCTCTCCTAGCTGATTCGGATGGGGCCAACTCCTATACGGGTAGCTGCATCCTGCGTGTCTCAACGCCGCATAAGAGCTAAGACTTTGCTATGCAGCTTGCTGAGACTCGAGCCTTCATTGATGAAGATAAAATACCACGGAGTCTCCTCCCTTCTTTTAGCCTTGGGCTAGGTATGGTGGAGCGTGCGAGGCACGCACAATAAAGTCGAATCGCGGGGATGGGAAAGGCGGGATATTGCCATGGAAATGAGATTTTCCTTGATGGTATTTTTTTCCCGCATCATCACGTGTGCGAAAGGGACCGTATTCCAATTTTTACTCTCGACATAGAAATTGGCCATCCTACATACGCGCGGTTAGGGATTTCAGCACGGCTTTCTCTCCGGCCGACCTCGTACGTTCCTACTCGGGGAGAGTGAGTGGGGTTGGGTTGGCCTAGCCGGTAGCAGGATGTTAGTTACGATGACGATAACGGGGACGATGACAGCGACGGATATAGCCGTGATTTCTTCACGAATAGAGACCCCGGTGTACTACATGTCACCAGCTTACGCGCCTAAGACGGGACGAGACCGACAACCTCCGCCGCTATTATCTTACCACCTTAGGGCGGCTGCAGCTCAAGTGCCACGGGTCTTAGCAACGTGTGGATCTGGCCGACGTCCTGCGGGATCTAGCTGACGAACGGATTGGGCTATCAAACAGCCCATTAGAGGCCAAAAGTATCGGAATCGATGGATCTACTTCGCACCGAGTAATGACCAAGAAAAGGCAGTGATACAGGCAAGCCAGACAATAAGGCACAGTCAAGGTGGTAACAATATTATCATTAACCTCAGTCTCGCTTCTATTTATCATATCGTATTCATAAACCATCTAATTCCGTTTCAACCGTCCCCAGATCCCCAACCGCGGCGATCTCCCGCTCGTGCCAGAGTTCGGGCTCATGGGCGTAGACCCGTCGTCAGCGTCCGCCTCAGCCTGCTCATCGCAGTCCTCCTGTATCGTCACGATGCGCAACTTATTATTCTCCTTGCTGTCCTTCCTCAGATGCCCCAGTTTCCCTTTCAGCGTGAGGATGGACGTCGTTTTCTTGAGCAGCTTGACGCCCCTCTTCTCGTGCGGCAGCATCTCGTCACTCTGTGACCAGTCGATGCGGTGCTCGTTGGCCGTGGCCGCGTCGACGAGCGTCTCCTCGGACGAGTGCAGCTCTTTATTCTCGGCGCTCTCGCCCTGGTTCGGGTACGCGTGTAGATGCAGATCGGCTAGTGCCGACACGCCGTCGGCTTCTTCTAATATCGTCTTCTCGCCGGCGCCGGGCCCCGATTTACTCGACCGCCGCCACGGCACGGCCTCGTCCCCCGCGACCCTCGAGTCCTGGAACTGGTTCCGCGTATGCTGGCGGTCTTGCTGGCTTCGTGTGCGCTGGAGTATCCTCCGTTGCTTGCCGGGCGTGATGCTCGACTCGATTGCCGAGCGGTCTGCCGACGACGTCCCCTCCGCGTAAAAACGGAGCGCCGCTCTCGAGAGGCTGTGCACTACTGACTTGTCGCTCTGCATACTACCCGACGTCGTCGTACGGCTAAACTGTGCGGCTGCTTGCTCTGGAATGTGTCGATATTTCGGGCACTCATTCGCGTCGGCGACGGTGCTGGGTATCTCAGCCGAGCTTCTCCGTAATTTGTCCTGTACCGAGGACTGTGACTTGGATGCCCGCCGAGATGGCGTCGCCATGTCTGAGACCGTCCATGCTGCGTTAATCGCCGCTAAGCGCTCGATGTACGTCTGTTGTGTGTTTTCTTCCCTTTCCACCTGTGCCCATTTCGCGGGTAAGGCGTCGACCCGCTGTCGTTGCCGCTTCTCGTTCTGTGCCTCTCGCTCAGCGATCACCACGTACAATCTCCGACGCAAGTCCTCTGGGTCGAAGGGTTGTGACTTGGGGTGTGGCCGTCCTTGTTTTCTGAATTGTTGTTTCGTCGCCATGTCGATCCTGGGTGCTCCTCCTGCCGTGCCTTTCAGTGATGGCGGGAATGCCAGTGATATCTCGTTGGAATACGCCATGGTGATTTGCATGCTACCACGGGAGGCCCCAGTGCAAGTGAGAGTACGACCAAGTATAATTAAGGCGGGATCCCGGGAGTCGGTGGAGTTCTCAACTAATATACAGGCAAGCGACGAAAGTAACCGATCGAGAGTAACAAGTGGAGTTGGCGGTAGACACGAGCCAGGGCCGTGGTCAAGGTTGTAGGGGTTGTGGGAATTCCGTCACCTTTCCTCACTTGACTGGCTTGTTCCGGATAGTATCTGCAGCGGGTAGTTGGAGTACGGGATGCAGATATCCCATGTCACGTCGCAGCTGGTTCGCAAGCGCTGGCTAGCTGGCTGGTTGGCTGGCTCACTAGACTGGTCTCACACCGGCACGTATGCCGTTGTCTTATCACTGCACGCGAGTGCCGTTCAGAAACCAGGGCCAGGTGGGAAATGTTTTGAGTGTGCTCAGCCAAGAGCCAAGATCGGGCGTCTGCAACAACAAGATTCTGTTGAAAGTAGGCTTGGCTAGAGACGCGGGCGAGAAATGAAGAGTGGGAAGCTCCAATGTTCGAGAACAGTCGTTAGATACAAGGGTGAGAATGTCTTATATATGTAACGACCCCAACTGGACAAGATAGAGAACAATATCTAGCAAACGAACGGACCTAACAGTGTGTGACAACGCGATCCAGATCTCTTTAGGAAATTAATTAACTACAGTTTTAAGATTCGAGACCACTGTAGCGGGATGCAATGGAGAGCTCACGATAACCTTATTTACTCAGTCTCATAACGGGCCCTTATTAAGGTCATGCTGGATTAAACCGAGGAAGACATGGAGGACTACATATTATCTAGCGCACCTATACCCTGTTCCCTTCATAACCGGTGATAGGCACAACCGCCTTTCACTCTTCACGGAAATAGGGAAAAAAGATACAAGTCGTATTTTCGAGACAAGCCTTCACTTGGCCGCAGATCCAAAGTAGGAGAGTGGTCACTTGACAATGAAAGAGGAAGACGCCGTTGTTAGCGGCGCAAGCCATTGGCTGGTCTCGGCTCACAGGGCCTCTCTGCACCCCCCCTGTGCGTTCTCCACTAGTCACTAGCGATTCGGCTAAACGAAATGTGGAAGTTCGAGCCAGGGTCTTTTTTTCCCTTTTCTGCCCTTCGAAAGGACTATTACCTAGCCGGATCACGATCGGCAGCGGGGTGTTTGTGTCGCGGAGTCGGTCAAGAGAGGTGTTCAGGAGTGATGAAGAAGAGCCGAAAGTTTCCCATCTTCCTTGATGAATGTTTTACTTTCCGTTAGTCGGCAGTTTGCCGAAATTTAAAACCCAAACAACGCTGCACTGTATCGATCTATGCTACGGGTAGACGCAAAAAAAAAAAACACTTCTGTCCCGATCACCTTGTCCCTGTCTGTCGAGCTACAGTAGCGCCCATCACTGGCCGTTTTTTTTTTTCTTCACCATCCTTTATATTGAAACTTACGATGGGGCGGAAAGAAAAGCTATTGGATCGGTTTGCCTAGAGACAGGCTGTTGCGCCGGCGTGATTACGGGGTGGCGTCGATGTGAGTTAAGATTGCTGGACTCGAGTCTGGTCGAGGAATTGTTTTTCTCTCCTCGACCTGGACTGAAAAGGAAGGGTTTATGGCGACACTAGGCCAACCATATTTCGTCGAGGAACGGCCAAGACTCTACCGACATGGCTACGACATGGCTACGGTCAGAAGTGAGAGAGGCATTAGGGTTTAGCTATGGGTGCAGCTGCTGAGCTACTCTGAATATGTACAGTAAAACCCAAGATAGGTAAGTATGTAGTGTGTATGCTGTATGCGGAGAGTTACAGCATCACCTGTTGGTAGTGTAAAAGTAAGGACATCTGCATTCTGTGATCCGGAGCTGCAGGGTTCCTGTTCCTGTTTTTGTCCTAGCTGGTGGCTGACTGCATGCTGGGATTTCCCCAGGGGGAAATAGTGTACCTACACTACGCCAGGGGATGCCGACAGGTTTTATTTTGTCCATGTTGTACATCTGTACCTTAATTGACATGTTGTCGGGCTGGCGAATCAAACCTGCAGTGATCTTGTGTAGTGTTTCCCACCCTCTCATCCTCCCCCTTATAACGAGCCATAGAAAATCGCTTCTTTTCCCACAGTTCGTCATGTCGTGTCGCCATTTTTTACCTGTTGTACGACTTTGACATGGCTATTGCACGGTCCCGCTTCTGTCGAGAGGCATAATACTATGTAGAACGTATGCCACTGGGTCGCTTGCTTCCATTCACTTTCAACCCCTGGCATTCCATGTATGTCCTGTCGATAGACTACGCCGTGATCCGACGGTACCCTCCATCTCCACAATCTGTCTGTGCCTACATAGTACGTAATAGTTGGCAAAACACGTTTCTCTCGCGCATTGATGCGCTGATCAGGGAGGCCTACACTACTAGTTACTACTAGGGGCCACTGAGTACTTACTATACCCCTAGTGTAGTGTAGTTCAACGCCTATATCGTTCGATGATTCAGCTATTTGGATTAATTAGGTGTACTTAATATGTGGATCTGGCAGAAATCATTGCCATCGTGGGCAAATACTCTTTAGACGGCTTCCTGCCGTCTCGCCGCCGTAAAGCCGGAAAATACGGCACAAGCTCGTGATGACTTAAGCTGCATGCATATATACATACCACCGTAACACATCGACCGAATGGCCTCTCGATCCTGCAACTTTCATTTTCTCATCAGATGCGTGCTGTGTGGTTCGTTGGGGGCAAATGACTTGACAGATAGAGTAGTATAATGGGTATGTGTGTTAAAGGGTGCGAGATAGTGAACGTGCGCTTGGCGGCACCAGGGGGAGAGCAAATCTTGATCAGGGCTTTCTCATACTACTAGTATTACCGTCCGATGCTACTATAGCGAGGGTTTCTTATACTACACATTACACACACGCACACTACGTGCTAATTTTCTTCCAACTGGTATGTTTTAATTTTGACCGCCTTCATGTGGGTCTTTGGAACATCTTTAGACCATCTCTGGACCCAACGCAGACGCGAGCCTTCACTGAATCAAAGCGAGTCTCGACTGCTACGGTGGCTAAACACAGATGATATGTTGTTGTGGGGGCGACGTACAGTATTTCTAACGTCTATGAGTGACATATCATACAATGTGGTACACTAGATTGTTACACGACGCTGGAAAAGCCCATGTGTGTGTAATCCTCACGCTACTCGCTTAGCAATACTATACAGTAGGATTAAGCAAGCCACATCTGCTACACAAGCAGGGGGCCACAATAAGGCTCTGGGCCCTTCTCTTTTCGGCCACGACAATTAGACGCCTACACTATACAACACAACACTCAAGGATTGCCCCAGTAGTCCCAGTATCGGCCAGGTGTGCAAACATACGATTCTCAGATCTCGACGGTGATACAACAGGGCTGATTGCAGATTATGACAGATGGTGGCGGATGCTTCCGTTAGATACCGGTAGATCAAAGCAAGGGAGGAGAAGTTGCTGGCCTGGATAGTCTCGTCGGGCTAAAATGTCGCGCGAAGCGAGCAATATACTGGTAACCCTCCTACTGCAGCCAAGAATATATCTCTCAGAGCCATTTGCCTATGGGAATCATGAACTTTATGGTGTATGTAGCATGTGGTATTTCGGTTACCTAGATAGGAAGTATCCATGTTAGGTTTATCCATGTTGGGCTTATCGTTGGAGATGGTCTAGGTCAGGCCGGATGCAGCTCTCTGGCGGCTGTTCTAGCCGTTGGGTGCGAATGAAGAGGCATCTTCCTTGAAATAAAGACTGCTCTGGTCACCATCGCGTGAATTCGTGTTGGAAAACTTGTTTGGTGGCACGAACGGACCCAGATACGCATATCTACCATCTACTGACTGCATCGTTCCGAGCGAAACCTTCAATGGCGAGACGCCGCATGTACTTGCCCGAACCATACGACGTTTTTTTTCAGAATGCGCAGCTAGGGTTGCTGTAGCTTTCCCTAGATTACAACTACCCACTACAAATAACCGAGAACAACACTCAGAATCAGAGCGATGAAAACGTGGGCCTAGACACTCCAGTTAAAATGCTGAACCCTCCGATGACGCAGTTAACGAACACTATATGATCTAAATATGTTTTCGCCGATCAATACCACGTTGACTGACGCCTTCATAAAAAAATAAAAAAGCTAGTGCACACCGGCTCACCGGTAAGTATGAAAATTAGATCTTCGGTACTGGGACACAAGGCAACCAGATCAAGCTGAAAAGTGCAATACACTAATGGTATTTTTGCTTACCCGAGGATGATGAATCCAGCCTCACTCCGGGAAGCGGCCGATCTAAATAGGTAGCGTAGATATGCACCGCACCGTACCGCACCAACTAGCCTCATTGATCGATCGCTCACTGAGGCTCGTCGCGCACTGAGGCTCGTCGCGCACTGAGGCTCGTCGCGCACTGAGGCTCGTCGCGCACTCCCAGGAATTTAGAAGGGTAGGTATCATGGATCTCTCTGACCTTTGGGGGTTTAGGGATAACGAGCCGGACCCAACACAACCCTAATGCTGAAGCAATGCTACCCACTGGTATGACTATTGAAGACTCGGCATCGCTCGTTAGGCAACTATTGATGCAAATATTGAGCTGCACGACAAAGCCACGAGAGGGAGATAAGGAACCTAAATCTTGGCGAAGCAGGCTGACTGATTGATCAATGAATGCACCTACTACCTGGAGAGATAGACACATGCAATACAAACACAAAAACGGTTTAAAATATTCAGTCATGTTGCTTGCCGTCTCTTTCATCAACACAGGCAGTAAATTATACTCGGGCATTGCAAGACGGCAGTGGTTTACTGTACGTAGGGAGAGGACTTGAGCATCAGTTATGCGATCTTTGACTGATCGATTGATTGCCATTGAATTATCAAATTGCGTCGAGTTGGGTTAATAGGCAACAAAGCAATTATATCCGTGTGTACTATACCGAATGGAAAATCGGCAAAAAGATAAGGACATCTCTCGATCGGGGAATCGAACCCCGGCCACCTGCGTGACAAGCAGGTATCCTGACCACTAGACCAATCGAGACGATCTGATTGTTAGGGGTCACGACTTATAGATAATTTATATAGCTTGACTGAAAGCATGATTTGGTCTAGTGGAGTTAGTGGGTAAGTTAGGTATTGTGAGCTTCTTCTACAACGAATATTGTAGATCACCAATAATAGATATGAAGCGCTAAAATAGTAGTTCGGAAAGTTATACTTTTTTGTTCTTGAAGAGCTTAAGATCAGAGGATACCTATTAATTGTATTTTCAAGGGAGCTTATAAGAACCCCGTATATGGATGTATGTACTTAATGTATGTATGATCTGCATAAATATATCAGACGAATCGTTTTTTTTCTTCCGTGCCTAGTCTAATACTTTGATTTGGGAAACCAAACAATAATCTAGAGTTTCCGAATGACTCTAAAGCCCAAAAGGTCTAATATCTTAAATAACTGCAGAAGACTCAACTCTCAATATAGTCAATATACTAAGACCTAAGAGCCTACCTCATAGAAGTGGGGTGAAAGCCATCTCGAGCGCCCCGCATCGAGGGTCAGAAAATGCCCCTCACCTCAACTCCCCTAGTGTAAGTGCATTTTCACAAGCCTTGCTTGCCGGAGAGTTGCATTCCTTTTAGTCACAGTTACATTATTTTGACACATACCAAACACGAAGGGTTACCTCTTGATCATACGACTACACCTCATATATAAAACTCGCCACAGCTAACACGCACGCACACACCATGTCGCACTCCCATGACGGCGTGAGCCACTCCCATTCCCACGAGGGCTTCTCCGCCGCTGAGCACGGCCATTCTCATGAAATCCTCGACGGTCCCGGCAGCTTCCTGGGCCGGGAGATGCCCATAGTCGAGGGCCGGGACTGGAATGAGCGGGCATTCACTATCGGTATTGGAGGGTGAGTGACTTGAAAGCTATTCTTCTTCTCTTATCATATCACTTCGGGTATATATATAATCATGGGGTGTCCCTATACAACTACATCTGGAAGACCAAGATATATGCACAGACATACATATATATATATTGTGTATATATTGGTATACATACAAGTACACCGGGGCTATATATCTCCACTATGAGCAAGTACGAATATGAAAGGCCCAACATGAGCTAACACACCTCCAGCCCCGTGGGCTCGGGCAAAACCGCCCTAATGCTAGCCCTCTGCCTCGCGCTGCGAAGCAAATACGGCATAGCAGCCGTGACGAACGACATCTTCACACGCGAGGACGCCGAGTTCCTGACGCGGCACAAGGCGCTGCCGGCGCCGCGGATCCGGGCCATCGAGACGGGCGGGTGTCCGCACGCGGCCGTGCGCGAGGACATCTCGGCGAACCTCGCCGCGCTTGAGGACCTGCACGCCGAGTTCTCGCCTGACCTGCTCCTTATCGAGTCGGGTGGCGACAACCTGGCGGCCAACTACAGCCGCGAGCTCGCCGACTTCATCATCTACGTCATCGACGTCAGCGGTGGCGATAAGGTACCCCGCAAAGGCGGCCCCGGCATCACGCAGAGTGACCTCCTCGTCGTCAACAAGACGGATCTCGCCGAGGCCGTCGGCGCCGACCTCGACGTCATGGAGCGCGACGCCCGCAATATGCGCGAGGGCGGCCCTACCGTCTTCGCGCAGGTGAAGAAGGATGTCGGCGTCGACCATATCGTGAATTTAATGCTGAGTGCCTGGAGGGCGAGTGGCGCGGAGGAGGTAAGTAAGAGGAAAGGAGGTCCGAAGCCAACTGAGGGGCTAGAGGCGTTGGGCTAGGGCGGCTTATTATAATCACTCCTGGATATGAATGCGACAGATTTAACAATCAGAATCGAAACTATATTTGTTGGCTTCTTGCCATGTGACCGTTCATAATTCATCAGGTTATCTACCCTTAACGCCAGATCTAGTACTCTTCTATTGGATGTCCTCATCCATCGCATCACTCTGCCCAACAACGGCGCCTGCTTCTAATAGCGGTCCCGTAAACGGTGTGGCACTCCGTGGCCACATACGTTTGTACAAACTAACCCCAACTGAATCCTGAGGGTTGATTAAACCATCAAAGTTGGCCTTGAAATAACCGTGAGTACCCAGTGTCTCTTTGATATAGCCACTCCTGCCCCTCCTCGTCCAAAGTGGGAGAGCTTTGAACCAATCGACGTCCTCTCGGTTGAAAAACATGTATCGAACCGTGACAACCTTCTTGTGGATATGGTAAGGGTGGCCGGTCAAGATAGCACGCTTAGCAATCACTCTCGAGGTCGATGGTGCACGAGAAGTGCCTGTTGCAACTAATTGCAATGGAAGAGTGGTGCCTTCTTCGCCCTGTTCGGGAGCTACGCGCTTGAAAAATAGCGCCGGGACGGAGCCCCAGGTGACGGGGCCCATGAGTGTCGCAACTGCGGCGTCTCCTGGATGGAGGAAGCGGTAGTACTTATGCACGTCATTCTCGGTATTTCCACTACCGGAAAATATTGGGTTGATAACGAATCTTCGAGGACCACATTGGACAATGAGTTCTTCTTTCGCCTTGATTGACTTTTCGTAGTCATCCTTGTGAGCGATATCAAAGTTTACTACTGTCTTCTTGTTCTCGTGCCTGAGGAGACTGAAGAGAGTGACTGGTTGCGAGGGGGTATGTGACTTTTGTAAGTTCGCGGGTACGCCTTTTAGATAAACGTGAACTCGAGTTCCAGGGGCAACGCCGCCGACCAAAGCCTCGCGAAGCGCTCGGTTTCTGGAAGATTGGTAGTCCGAAATTTGTAGTAGCCTAGACCATTCTTCGGGTTGGTAAGGATGGTCTTCTTCCTTGTTCCAAGGGCTCGTGCGCAGACTTTTGAGACCTCTATATTTGGCGAGCCTTTCGCGGGCAAGCACATGTGGGTGTAACTCAATCTCATCAGGGAACTCTTTGTCTTCCTCTGCTTCATCCCGTTTGCTATTCCGATACGCAGCGAGTTGCTGTGCATCTTCATCCTCATTGAGCTCTGCGAATGCTACGGATTGAGGATACTCGGACATGGCCGCTTCGGTGGGTTCGCGGCCGGCGAGACCTTCAATACCGTCTTCTGGTCTAGCTGAGACTGTCTCATGCTGCGCATCTTCCATCTCCTCGTCGAACTCGGATTCAGAGTCAGAGGCATCATCAAGTATCCATTTTGCTTGGTACGCGGATGTTCCCTTTGGTAGTTTCCTAGGGGCCTCATACCTCTCAGGCTCTTCTTCTGAGAAATAGTGATGATCGTCTAGTAAAACACCCTTCTGGGCTGTCGGCGCATTGGATTCCATCGCATCATCTCCATCATCAACATCGTTCATAACCGCTTCTTCGGGAGCTAGCTCGGCAAGATCGTCTTGGTCTTCGTCCGGTGTCTCTAGAGTCTTTTCTTCTTCCGCGTCATCCACGGCCATGCCATCATCTTTTCTTCTTTTAGTCGAGATTGGAGCTGCTGTGATCTTCCCGATTTGGAAAGTACCCCATTCTCCGACGTGTACCAGTCGATCAGCTTTTAAGCCTTTTCCGCGGACGACTCCTGTTAGTATAGTGGAGTCTGTCTCGGTGGATGGCCACCGTATATCGTCTACTAGCATCCATGATCTCTGATCCCTCCAGTTAATTCCCTTTGGGGTAGTGCTGCAGAGGGACCTCATCAGGTTAGAGCATTCTTGCCTAGAGTCAAGACTGTATAGCTTGTCCTGACCAGGGTGAAAATGTGTGATGAAAGAGGATAGAGATTTGACGACGTCGGGCCTTGCCTTGGCTGGTTCGACTTGATTGAGGTTCTGGACCACGGTGTATAGTGTCGACATGCCCTGGTTCTCAATGCTTCGAATAATCAGCTCTCCTAGAGGGTCGACCTCAGTCTCAGCGGACAGGATGAAGACTATGTAATCGGCTACTCGTGCAGTATCCATGCATATTGACAGATCCCTCTTAACCGGTATGTACTGCAATTTCTGCTTGAAGCGGTCGACTGGGACGCGAAAGGTGGAGGCGGGGACGTCGCATTCGATATCTAGACTGCTATTAAGGCTCCGAATGGCAGCGAGAACATCACCGTCGGCACACAGAGGGATAACGGCAACAATTCTAGGGGCGCCATCTCGACCTAGGAATATAGAAGCCTCCTTCTGATGTTCTTTGTGCTTGGCGATTTGGCGCTGCTTGGCCTGGTTTCGTCGATCGATTTTGGACATGATTTGTTGGTGAGGGGTCTTTCGTCTTTCATTGGGAACTTTGCCTGTGGGACGGTGTTAATTTAAAGTTTAAAGCAGGATATTTCAAAAAACAAAAACAAAAAAAAAACAACGATGTGAGTCATGAATGCAGACAATACCTTTGGCTTGGTCGCGAAGTGAACCCTTGGTAGCCTTCTTGGATTTGAAGGCCTTGTGCATAACTTTGGTGGTTGGCCGGTGAGAATGTGTGGCCGAAGGCATTTTGCCGTCACCACCAGCTTTAAATCTGAAGGGTAGCGAAGCCAGATTGACTCAGATTGATTCAAAATGATTCAAAACTAATCAGACTGGTTTGT
The DNA here is from genome assembly GCA_022495195.1 of Xylaria digitata. Lineage (NCBI taxonomy): Eukaryota > Fungi > Ascomycota > Sordariomycetes > Xylariales > Xylariaceae > Xylaria > Xylaria digitata. The sequence goes on along the minus strand of MU376944.1, from coordinate 484,963 downwards.
ATTCTTAATGAGTCACCGGCGACAACAATACAAGCTTTACTCTGCGCAAGTTGGCGGCCCGGGTCCAACAATAGATAGACACTGGCTTATAAAAATATTGGAGGGGCCTACAAGGTATCGATTAGCGATAGAGGGGCACAGTTTTTTTGTGTGGGCGAAGGATGCATTGAATGGTACTTAGGTACTGTAGCTTATCGTAGTGGGGCTCTATCTGCGATCCCGGCTGCTCCACTAAAATTTCTGGATGATTGAGAGATGACTTTCCAGCTTCTGAATTCGACTTCGACTTCAGCATTCGCGCCGTCTTGTTAACTCTTCATGATTCCATGTCATACGACGACGACGGGGATTGCGGCTCGTGCTATTTATGAAACTTATTCTCGCCGGACCGAACTTCTCTAAATAGATCCTGTTTGCCATACCGTCAGCTATTGACGCGCCAATTCGCGGTTATGGAGACTGACAACGGCGCCCGCGTCGTTGATCAAGCGCGGACGAGCCTTGTACCTAGACACGAACGAGAAAGGCGCCTACGTGAGAAAGAGGCGCAGAGAGACTATGGCAGAGGCAAAAGAGTTAATACGAAAAACGTAAAAGACAAGAAACTGCGCCGGAACCTACAGGCCCTCGAATCTAAATATAAAGCCGCTACCCTTAAAGCGAAGGATGCTGAGATTTTGTTGGAAGGCACATCAGGTTATCTTGAGCCGGAAACCGAGTTGGAACGCACATACAAGGTCACACAGGAGGAGATACAAGCTAGTGTATCCATTGCGACGGCCCAAAAGCGATTCGACCTGACCCTTAACGAGCTCGGCCCCTATGTTTTCGATTATAGCAGGAATGGCCGTGATCTACTGTTAGGAGGAAGAAAGGGGCATAGTAGGCGCATCTATATCTCATGAGTCCATGACAGAAGTACTGATAAGCTGTGCACAGTTGCCTCTATGGACTGGCGGCAAGGAAAATTAAATTGCGAATTCCAAGTCAACGAGATAGTTCGAGATGTTCGTTGGTTACACACAAATCAGGTAAGCATTCATGAATACATTATCTTTCCGAGTGGCACTGACATGCATTCTTTTCAGTATATGGCAGTAGCCCAGAAGAAGAACGTCTATATCTATGATGGTAGTGGTGTGGAGCTGCATTGCTTGAATCAGCATCGCGAAGTCTCCCATCTTGAATTTCTACCAGTAAGCCGAGTCTAATCATATACAACTCTCGTGGTTAACTTCAAATTTACTAATGGATTCGATAGTACCATTTCCTCCTAGTCACACTTGTAAGTGATCTAGGCGACGCTACATACTCAGCCCATATTTACTCATTAAAACATAGGGAGTCAGTGGTCATCTAAAGTACCAGGACGTCTCAACAGGCCAGTTAGTGACCGAGATTGCTACTAAATTGGGGCCTCCAGCTTCTCTGGCGCAAAACCCATATAATGCAGTCTGTTTCAGTGGACACAACAACGGTCAAATCCAGCTTTGGAGTCCTAGTTGTTCCTCGTCAAACGGGCCGCTTGTGAAGTTATTAGCCCATAAAGGCCCAGTCCGTTCTATGTCTATTGATCGAGGGTGAGTTCGTTATTGAGAATCCGTCGATTTTCAACACTAAACTTAAATCCGTCTGTATGCTAATGTTCTCCTAGTATGTTTAACTGCTCGCTGGTTTATAATAACAAATACTTACTGAAATAGAGGGACGGTATATGGTAACTACCGGCCAAGACTGTAAGATGGCTGTTTGGGATATACGTCAGTTTCGCGTGGTGAACGAATACTTCACAAGGCAGCCGGCTTCTTCGGTTGCGATATCGGATCGAGGTGTTACTGCTGTCGGATGGGGGACGCACACAACCATGTGGAAAGGTCTCTTCACAAAGCATGCGGCTGAGCACACCAAGGTGCAGAGTCCGTACCTGACATGGGGAGGTGAGAGTCGAAGAGTCGAAAGAGTACGGTGGTGTCCCTTGGAAGATGTGTTGGGCGTTGGTCACGATGAGGGATTCAGGTATGCCATTGAAAGAAGCGAAATCCTATACATTGGACTCGTCATTGACCTTTTCATAGCTCTATCATCGTGCCCGGAGCAGGCGAACCTAATATGGACGTCATGGAAGTCAATCCTTTTGAAACAGTCAAAGAGAGGCAAGACACCGAAGTCAGATCACTTCTCAACAAGCTGCAGCCGGAGATGATTGCTCTAGATCCCAGCTTTATTGGAAATCTAGACCTACGCTCCGAGGAACAGCGGCAGGCCGAAAGGGATCTCGATGCCAAGCCGGTGGATATTGAAACGGAAATTAGGAAGAAGGCACGTGGCAAGAACAGCGCACTTCGGAGGTACCTCAGAAAACAACGGGCAAAGAACGTTATCGACGAAAAGAGACTCAAGGTCGACGAGATATGGAAGGAACAGCAAGCACAGAAGCGGGAGAAACAGCAAAAGGAAAGGGAAACCGACTTGGGCCCGGCCCTGGCTCGGTTTGTCAAAAGAGATTAGCTTGCCTAATAATATATACCCATTCGATTGCTTCTCACGACTAAAATCCTTAGTTGTTTTCAGATTAGTGTCCGAAGTATGGCGTATAGTAATCGATACAATGACCCTAGTTGTGGGCAAGTAATGGTGTACCGCCCGCCCATGATAGAAAGGGGTAAGTCGAATACGTAGTAGATACGATTGATTATAAGACTCGATTTGTAGCAACTTGGCCTTCGCGAGACTATTCGTGCGTCGATAGTCACGTATCAAACCCTCACCACCATAGCGTTACCGAAGTCCTAACTGACAAAAATGCATTCTAATAAACAAGCTAGGTAAATATCTACAGGGCTAAACTACTACTACCACAACCCATCACCCACCACCTCAAGCCACATCATCAGCTCACAATAGCCCCAATAGTAGCGATCTGCTGCGCGCGCCTTCTATCGACCTCGCGCTTCAGCATCGTGACGGCCGTAGTGACGACAAGCCACTCGACGCGCTCGCGGCGCTTCTCGTCGAACACAGCCAAGTCGAGCATGAGACGGCCCCCATTGCCCGCCGACGAGCGCGTGCTCCCGGGGCTGCGGAACGTCTCGTTGCGCACGAGCTGCGCAATGCGATGCGGGACCGTGCTTTCTCTCCCACCCCCTCCACCGCCACTATTATTATTACTGCTACTATCGCCCTGATCGCCGCCGTCGTGTCTCCTGAAACCTAGTCGCGCGCTTACGCTTGTTGCGGATGTTTCCGCCACGAAGACCTCGCATATAAGCAGGCTGTCGGTAGCGGCGGCCGCGCGCTCCGTCGAGTTTCCGTAGCGCCACCCGAAGGAGCCCAGGCCCGGGACGTCGAAGCGGACGGCGCGGGAGAAGAGGCTGCGCCCCGCGATCTCGAAACCCTGGCTCTTGGTCTCTTCGCCCTGCTGGGGTACGTCCAGCGCCGGGCTCCGCCCCGGGTCACCTAGCACCACGACGGGCCGCCGGCCCGGGCCGAAGCGGTACGTCGTGGTCGTCAGCGCCGCCTGCGTCTCGTCGTCGCCGTGCGTCAGGAAGCATGAGCCGGAGCTGCGCTCCGGCCGCACGGAGAGGTACAGGGGCCGGCCGAGGTGGCCCGAGGGCGTTATTTGGAAGATCGGGATTGGGTCGCGGGGCGGTGGGGTTGGGAATGAGAGCAGGGTTTTTCCGGGAGTCTGGATCTGGAGTTGCTTTGTGGGTGTGAAGGTCGACGCAGCGGGGCTCGAAAACCCTGCTGCTGTCGTTGGGGCGTGGGATGAGGCTGATGTCGATGGCGAGAGACTTGCCAGTTCGATGTCCTCGTCCCCCGAGGCATGCTCTGTGTACGGAGGCAGTGTGGGCGCTCTCAGGGATGCTTCTGATCTGTTGGTGATGTGGTATAGCGGTGCCGTTGATGTCATTTTCACTGTCTCTTGGGTTGCGAGCACTTGTAAGTTATAGATATACCTAGAGATAGCTAAAGGAAGGCTTGTTATGGATTTTTGGAGTTGCTAATTGTAAGATGATATCCTCTCTTCTATGATAAATGTATTGTCTCCTTTCTTGACGATCAACAACCACCTACCTGTCGCGAGTTATACGTTTGTCTATATACCTAACCTGTGGACTGACTGGTGTATACTTGCCATGACGTTACGGGTAATGGACCCTGAAAAGCCACGATGCCAAGGAATATCCGCAATACGAGGAATGCGAGTGTTTACTGCTCAGATACAACGAGAAGACGAGAGAGAGTGAGCATATCGATCGATCTTGATAAGCAGGCATAGTCAAAAGAGGCGCGGCAGTTGGCTTCACGTTTATTGATCATTCGCACCTCTCTACGTGTCCTCTCAAGGGTTTACCTAATCCTCCTTAGTGAATGATGGTGACATAATGACCACATTCAGAAAGATACGATTGGCCGGGATGGTCTAGCAAGCTTATACTATACACTAGAGGAATCAGCCTTACCACTAAAACAAGATGAAGCTTGCCCAAGATAGGACGAACGGACGGTGGCGTGGTCCGCCCGATCGGCAGCAAAAGAGCTAGTGTAGGGTTTACAGCGACACTAAATAAACTGCCCGCCGCATGCGAAATACGACGAAAGCGAGGTGCATGACAGCCCCCCTCCCTCCCTAGTCACTCTCTGCACGGAAAGGGTAAATTGGCGCTAATGTGGCGGTGTAGACCCTCAATGCCGGCGAGCCTTATTCGGCTGGCACGAAATAAATGCCTTTTGGGCTTCAAGAGCTTCCCTTTTCGAGAAGCTGTTGACTCATTGCCCGTGCGCAGTATGGTAATTACAGCCGAGAGACGGCGTGTTGGATTGCCTAGCATAACAGCGCCTCCCCCCTGAGCCATCGTATACACTAGATGAACCGTGGTTAATTAACCGTAGAGATGTTGAACACGAGCTGTGATTGCTTCTAATATCTATTAGTGTAGTAGGTAGGTAATTTGGAGTGAAGATAAGAGCCCGCGCAGCGAGCGGTATGTTATCGAATAATAATTAAGGAGATCCCTGTTCGTACATATGACAAGTATCATCACAAAAATGTCTCTCAATGCCAGTCTTTGCCAAAGTATCCGAGATCTATGTCTAGCTGCGCCTCAACCCAGAGAGGCCACTGGTTATACCGCTGATGATCGATGTCGACCTGTCGGTTGATGTACTTGAGCCACCTGACCATGCCTAGGTCCATGTCGCCATCCTTGCGGCCCGGCTGTTGCGGCCGCTGGCGGTGCTCGACGCCCGTAATGTTGGCCATTATCTGCTTCAGGGCAATCCAGTGCGAAGCGAGCAGCAAGCACACCTGGTTCCCGCCATCGATGAGACTTTGGAAAGTCTCGTGTGGGATCTGCATCCACCAGCCACTAACCCAAGTGTCAGAGTAGGAAAACCCGATCGGTGTGGGCTTGGTCTCGATATGTAGATATGCGGCTATACGTCACCAGAACGATGCCTACGAAGTAGATACTAAGAATGTCTATACTTACTAGTGTTTACAGAGCAATTGGTATGCTAGTGAAGTAATTAGATTCCGGCCTAGACTATTGACGATTATATAGATACTTACCTAGAAATGAAGAGGTATAGAGGGCGTTTGCAATATTGGTAATGAGCTGGTGGTACTCGATTTCAACTTGTTGTTTACAGAGGGGCTCGAGAGCAGCGATGTTGGCCACGGCCATGTCGGTCCAGTCCTTCTGGATCGGAGGGATGCATTCTATTAAAGGCTGTAACGTAACCATATGGTCGTCGCCGAGAAAGTTGGAGAAGATGAAATTTGCTCCCTTGCAATACATTTGGATGGCGACGATGACGATGCCTCGGCAAAACGTCATGAACTCTGCCATACCGTCATCGAGCATGACTGATTGGAAAGTAAGGGCGTAGCACGTCGCGAGCAGCGCGTTCCCTTCCTCGAATGTGTTCGTTTTTGGGACATCAGTCAGCGTCTTCTTGATGGCTTTGATCGCCTTCAATCGGTGCGCCATGGCGAAGGTGACGAGGCTCGGGTCATGTACCATTAAGTCGGAAGCCGCAAGGCCTAGAATAGCATGCACTAAAACCACAGTAGTCAGTCAACGTTGTCTTAGTCTACTTGATGTCCTCAGACAAGAGCCTAGTATATCCTGGAGGAGTTTGTCAGGAGGATGCTAGGCACATACTAAGATACTCGTGCTAAAATGTCCATTAGTATCTCGGACGCCTGCGGCTAAGGTGACCTACATTTTGAGATAGACACGGTACCTCATGTGTCCAAATCGAATCGTTTCCTAGTGGGTGATGTGGAGAACAGGTCAAGAGGAAGTGTTGGAAGAAGCGCATATCTTGGAGGCTAAAGAGCGGGATCTGATGTTGCGGCTGTTAAACCGTCAGTATAGAGGAAGTAAGATCTTGAACGCACAAGACTCACTTGATGAGTAATCTGGGGAACGAGCGGATATTCACACTTGAGACCTGTCTTAACGCAATGCCCACACGACGGTCGAGTTTCTTGACACTGTCGAGCGAGTTTTAGTCACACCAAATGCGAACCATGGCGCGAAGGAACTACCTTAATCCTCCGTCTCTTGCAATTGTAACACCCACGACGACTCTTCGTATGGCCTCTTCTCTCCAATCTTGGCTTCTGGTTGGAATTACTCTTCACGATCGCAGAAGGAGTAGATGGCGAAACACTAGTGGAGGCAGCTTCATTCATCACCGATGCCGACCCCGAAGAGCCAGCATCCCCAAGGTAATCGAGCTCTTCGTCCTGTAGGTAAGCCGCATAGTCGAATTCGGCGTTGTTGCTGCCCAGGGTCAGGAGGGGTAGGGTTGTAGATTGGTTGTTGAAGTCTATGGGCTCCATGCCGGAATATTGTGGATTAGTATATTCTTTTGCTGAGTTGAAGCCGGTATATTTTTTTCAAGCGAGTCCACTGATGGTGAGGGGACTTTAGAGGACCTTCCTCCGCGAAATGAATCCTGAAAGTTCCTGATAGTTCTTGAATAAGCTTCTAGAAGGAATGGAGTGCTTTGGTGCCAAGCAATATCAAGGACTATCTAAGTCAATCACGTGTCTAATTGGGGCAGTGTTCCCGAAAGAGCAGATCTAGGGCTGAGTACACAAGCTGTTATTGGCTGCCAAACCGCCTTCAAAGGCTGGGGTGAAATGTCTCGTGCCTGGCCATGAATGATCATCATCAACATCATCGTCACCCTGCACCGACACCCCGGCAAGCACCTAGCACCCAAGTCTTGGCAATATTGCAACCTCACCTCTTATGAGTCAGATCATGAGACGCAGAGATCTCCCATTCGGCGACGGCCTTCGAATCGTCGCTTGCATTCCCTTATCAGACTAAAATCGAAGGCAGGTATCGTCTGGTATTGAAGGGACGAAGAGAGTTGAAGGATGGATAGCGGTCAGCTATCATGCCGCGCTAGCATATGCCTCCCATTAATGTATATAATTCGGTACTGTCCGCCACACCTTATTAGCACTTCTGATCGCTCGTTCGAATGCGGGTCGCGGCCTATCTATGCCTCTTCGCAACCGAACCTGTATTGCTGGGTATGTTTGAGCCGCGCAGCGCGCCAAGACAGGGAGCCCTAGAAACCTGGTTAGTTAATGAATCAATATGTACTGACGCAAGGAAATCATTACCTGAAGGACCCCAAAACGGAGAAACAGTAAGCTTTCTCATTGCTTGCATCCATTAAATGTCTGCCTAAATGTAGAATCTCGATTGAGACACCGAGGGTGGTGGCGAGATTCATGCATTCTGCCCTTCCGATTTCAGCTCGTTGTATTCAGCTCCTGGCGACGTCACAGAAAACAATGGCAGTGGCTTATAGAGAAAAAAAAAAAACATAGATTACGAATCAGCTCACAATGAAGCGCCGTTCGAAATATGATTTCTATAGGCAAAATGTAAATGGACTTCATAACTCGCTGCCTCAACGTGGCTGGTTTGAAGTCTGAGGGAGTCCATCAAGTCTGTAGCGTACCTACACACACTTTTTAAGCTGGGCTGACCAATGGCGAGGAAGGGTCCCCCGGATATGGATATCGGACCATTTCCGACAACTTGCGTTATTGTTGGGCCATCACGTACATATATGCACAAGAGGATTCCCGGCCAGATTGCGGCTAGATACCTAGATCGACCCAAGAGAAAAAAAATCTTCGGGCGGCAATTGTCATGGTTCATGCGGGAAGCCGTAAGGTAATCGGCGCAATCAAGTATGAACGTGCTAGAACAGTATAGGTTCGGATGGGTAGTTGTCGCACAACATTTTCAAGACCAATGTCACATCACAAATGGAGAATACTCCGATGAAGACTCCGGTTTCTTTTCAAATTAATGTGCCCAGAAACACTAGAATTATGTCATGTTGGAGGACGGGATTCTGGAGTGTGACTGGTAAATATCCTTGTGTTTGTCGCATAGAGAGTGAACCTATGATATTTTGATCATATTTTGTATCATATGCCGGATATTAGATCCGGCTCCAGATACCTACTTACCTACGATGTGCACTACGACGAGAGGTCATCTCGTTCCTGTTTCAGCACAGTTGCGAGGAGTTGGTGTTGCTATAACCTGCTAACCCCCTCGTCAAGTCCTTGAAGGGCACAGCAGCCAAGGCTTTTGCCGTTGTACAGAATATAGATTCCCTGTTTTCGGGGTACATTTAAAGACCTATATGACCTACATACACAGTATTGGCTTGGTGTACACCGGGGAGAGAAGTGTGCCTGGGTCTAGACCATTGGTTGGCAGTATTAGCGCGAGCAAGCTGTCCACTGTTTACGTCGCCCATGTCGTACCTAAGCAGTGGCTAATCTCTAATCTAGTGTAGTGTAGGTGAGGCACCCGTATACGCACTCACTATCAGTAGACACTACCAGCAACCTACGTGGGTCGAATCAGATCCCAGCGGACTGCGTGGGTTGAAACAGCCATCCAAGCCATCAAGCCATCAAGCCATTAAGCTCGCAGGTTGTGCCGATCCAGCTGATTGATTATTGATTGAGCCCTAAGCTTGTTTGCTGTCAGGTTGACTAAGCACGCATGTTAAGTGTTAAGTAGGCACACTAGTTTTGGGCTATCTATCGGTTTCCCCTCATCTTGAAATGACTCGTGTCTGACAGGTTAAAATTCCAAGACAAACGAAACAACGTAATAAGTGAGCAAATTTTATACCAGGTTGTACATATACCCGAATAATATTAAGTTGAATAATATTAACCCGTCTTCAACGGTATCTAACTTACCGTGTATGGGAAGGGATAAAAAAAACCTGTTGTGATCTGTACATCTTGTACATACGTACCTCAGGTATTCTCACTGACGGAGCCATGATTTCTAGTGTGGCTAAAAGCCTGCAGGATAGTGGATGCATCCTCTGACGAACATGACGACGGCTTCATCTTGAACTCACCAATTGGCAAAGAAAAATTTTAAAAAATTTGCTAGCCGATGGCTGGGAAAGTGTAGCCGGTCTCATGAAAAGGAACAGTCGGAGAGACAGTGGCTTTTCATACATAGTAGTTTGTACACTAAGTATTACCACAGCAGGAAGTTGATGCTGTCGCCGAGAGGGCTGGTCCTACGAAAATAGATGCAGAGGATTGTCCGGTCCTGTCTGTAGCTGGTTGGAGAGAGGATTACTTTTTGCTGACATCTCCACACAGTTCGTCCGATTCGCCTGTTTTGTGTGCCTGTCCGCGTGTTCCTTGCAGCTAGAGTCTTGGTCAGAACTGGTGTACCTGCATACGAGTGTCATCAGGGATCGAGGTTGGGTGAGAACAACACAGTCTACTGCACAGTCTACCGAACGATTGGCGGGGACGGCAGGAATAGTAGTAGAGAGTGGCACGGTAGCTGAGGAGCGTTACGCCGCCGCCATCGATGATACCGCCAGCGTGCTGACCAGAGGTCCCCTACCGTGACCAATACCTGCAATTCGCACGTAAGCGGCGCGTATGCACCCGTACCGTATACTGGGGAATACATGGGCACGCTAAGCAGCTTCTGTGCGCCAGACAAGCGACAACAAAGGAGGCCGGCATGCATCTAGTAGGACTGCGTGTATGGCGTCGTCATCATATCATCCACATCACACGCTATCATCGTCAACACCACCGCCATGACCATGCCTTGTTGATCTATAGACTATCAAGATTTGCCGGGGATATTTGATATGGTAACGTGTTGTGCGCACATATTTTTTGAGGCTCTGTGGGCATGAGGTGGATAGATGTCGATTATTACGCAGTTGGGACACAATAGTCGAGATGGTGTTGTGGAAGAGGTTGACAAAGAAACCCGAAACATCTAGACTGCCAATCCGCCGGAGATCCCTTCTATCAGCCCTGACAAAGACCCAAAATAGGTAGTTATTGTGTGCAGGCAAGACTTTTTATTTTTTATTTTTTTAACCCAGAATTTTTCAACCCCTGAAGGTGAAGTACTACTGTGCCTATTATGGTGTAGAGCACTTAAACTAGCCAATGAAAATTCAGAATCCTCGGTTTCAGGTCTCTGCATCCAGCCACTTGGGCCAGATGGACAGACAGACAGTAGCTTGACCCGCAGGCGCGTCAATCGGCTGCACTGATGGCTTCTTTGTTCGCGGGACTTTACGCTGACAGGCAACAACTGGCGTGATTGATCGGGCGCTATTCTGCCCCTGGTTTATACTACACTAGGAGGACAGGTTCTGCCCTGGCAGCACCCTAGAAGAACGCTAGCGCGCGCTGAGAGCCCCTGTGGCTGACGCTAATTTGACCGGCCTCCCGACACCTGGGACCTTGGTAGTGGTCCTTAGTGATCCTCAGGGTGGGTAGTGCAGCAGTGCAAGGTCGGTTCAAGCAAGGTACCTACTTTACTGTACAGTACCTGCAGCAATGTCCCTGACCTATCAGAACCTATCAGAACCCTATCTATATACAGTGTCTATTTTTATACGTGTACTGTACTATACATGTATTTTCGGCCCCATTTACACTCACCCGTATCGTCAGATCGACCCCGGCAGCCCCCACAATATCGCTCTGCTTCACGAAGCACGACACTTCATACTATTACACTACACTATCTACACTACAGTATACACACAATACAATGTAGATAGTGTAATGTAGCGTAGCCATGTAGGTATACACACTTGAGCCTATTCACCCCTCCCCTTCGTCTCGTCCTCCTCCCGTTCCTTTTTTTTATTATATCTATTCCCATGACCTGCAGCGTCGTACATTCTCTTCTCCCTCCCTTCCGGTTCTTTACCACCATCTAACAGGTTTGGATTTCTTTCCACCCACATTCCTTTCTACAGGTCGCCAGCCTCGACTTCAACGTGATTGCGTCCGCCTTGTGTATTCTTTGTCCTCGTTATTCTGCAATCTCGATAGATTTGATATAGCATAGGCACCACATAAAGAAGCCACCCCAGCAACCTTTCGACAGTGCCACTCGGTAATCTCCTCGTCGACGCTTATAGCACCCCCGGTCTTTGATAGACTTGCATACGCAACTTGCTTTTCCCGTCTACATCGCCATTGAACTGCGCAGAGCGTTGGCTATAGAGATACCATTTGGTCCTCTTCCATTCATTCTTGACTTGACGATCTCTCACTTGATACGTCTTGACCTTCCCTTGCGAACTGCTGGCACCGCAACACTCTTTTCACACTCCGGAAAGTAAAAGAAAAACAAGTGTTACTACTACACATCAACCCAGATCTTCTGGCAATAGGAACCAACCACTTTTCAAACACAAATAAATATCACATTCACTATGCATTCGAAGGCGAGCTTGATGGCGCTCTGCGCCGCTGCTGCCGTGAAGGAGGTCGCTGCTGGTCATGGTCACCAACATCTGCATGCCGATAAGCGGGAAATTGTTTGGGCCGCAACTGAGACTGTCATCGTCACTGACTATGTGACTGTTACTGTCACTGAGGGTGAGGAGCCTACGGCTGCCGCCGTTGACACTACTGTCGTTGCTACTACGACCGCTACCACAACCACAACCAGGGTACATCGGCCTCACCACAGTCACTCGAAGCAACGTTCGAGTGCTTCTAGCAGCTCTACATCGACTTCGACACCCGTTGTTGTTGCTGACCCAACCACGTCTGTTGTCATTCCCACTGTGATCCCGACTACCATGGTCACCGCCGTGAAGCCCACGACTACGACTGCCGTTATTAGCACTCCATCTGAGGCAACTTCCGTGATAGAGGAACCCACTGTTGTTCCCACAACTACTGCCATCCTCACCACTGCTACGACTGCTTCATCCGTGCCTACGACCACCGCTGTCGCAAGTAGCGGTGGCAAGCGTGGCCTCGCCTATAACGACGCCAACTTAGTTAAAGAATTCCTTGCCCTAGGCGGAGAGGCATCCTGGGCTTACAACTGGGGATCTACTACTGGCGACCTACCTAGTGGAGTGACCTACTACCCTATGCTCTGGTCTCCTGCTTCTGACCATTCCAACGGCTGGGACGGTTTTGCAACCGCAGCCATCTCCAACGGCGCCGATGCTCTGCTAAGCTTTAACGAACCCGATATTGCTAGCCAAGCGAACATGTCTCCTCAGGATGCTGCTGCTAGCCATATCCAGTGGATGAACCCCTACGCTGGAAAGGCTCGCATCAGTTCCCCGGCTATTTCCAGCAGTGAGAACGCGAACCAAGGCGTTGACTGGCTTAACCAATTCTTCAGCGCCTGTAACGGCAAGTGCCAGGTTGACTTTTGTGCTGCCCATTGGTATGGACCTGGAGGCGATGCTGGCGCCGGCCTCTTCCTCAGTCACCTCAAGGATGTCAAGGAAGCCTGCAATGGTAAGCCAGTTTGGGTAACCGAGTTCGCTGCTGAGAGCGACAGCATCGATGCTTTCATGAGAAACATTACCACAACCCTCGAGACGGATCCTGACTACGACTTCGTCGAGAAGTACTCATACTTCATGGCTAGCGTTGGCCAACTCTTTACTTCCGCTACCGAGCTAAGCTCATTTGGAAGGATTTACGCTGGCATCGCCTAAGCGTATCTTGGTCTAAAATGGACATCATCTTCGCTTCTTCGATTGGCATATAGGGAGATCTGATCTATGTTGGGAATAGCTTGCTACCATATTCACTTCCACTTCGTCTGTACATAGTTTTATATGATTGAAAATACCCGCCTTTTTCGGTATTTGTTTGCCGGTGTCCTCGTTCGGATGTTTTCCAACAGTGCGGCCTGGCAATCATGGTGTGTGTTTTTTTTTAAGGAAAGATCAAGCATGGGCGGCGGGAAAGGGAAACATCTGCTCTTCCCGACAGGAGCACAAAAGGATAGATTTACGAGCCCATGAAATAAATACCAAGAACCGATTTTTTGCAAGCCTTCATTTGTTCGCCATGTCGTTTTATCTACAAATAAGCTCTTCATGCTTTCTATGTGACCCACACTAGCTACTTTAACTATGACTTACTAGCCGTTCCACGCCATCGGTAGACCCAGCTGACGGACAGGAAAAAGCATAAACCCTGTGATTCCCAACGTTATTTCCGTATCTAGGCAGGGATAGGAGCTGTTTCCAGCTTTTGGATCTTCCTGCTAGTGTAATCACCTAGCGTACCCTCGATCTCCGCCGAAGTCTAAAAATGCCGGGCTAGTCCAGGCTATACTTACCTACCTAGCAAGCCACAATTAAAAAAAAACGGCGCGACATCGCACCAATACTACTGTGGCGGCGTGATAGGGAGATTAGAATATGCGAGATTAAGCTTATTTTGTTTGTATAAGGGGGTAAAGCGCGTTTGAGAGGTACACAGCGTCTTGGATGTATCATATCACGTCGATGTGACCTCGGGGTACCTATCTATTGCTAAAAGAAAGAAAAGAAAAAAGAGAAAAGGAGTTGGGGGAAGGGGGAGGAGGGGAGGGAGGGATGAGCAGGCTATAGGATTTTGGTGATTTTATGTGTAAGTGTGTGTGAGTGAGGGCGTAGGGTAGGTAGGTTGGTAGATAACTGAGGCTGAGATAAATGGTGGTGGTGGTGGGAGTGGGAGGTTGGTGAGGGTAATAATGGTGTGTGGTCAGATTTGGGCACAGCCTTATGTTGGGTATCTATCTATCTATCCGTCTACATGCGGTGCTAAGTAGATAAGATACCTTAGCCATAAGCTAGAAGGATAGTCCACCTGCTTCGTAGCGCCATGTAAGGGAGTAGGTATGAGACATTGGATATACACAATGTGAAGCGAGATGAGAAGGAAACCCAGAGGCCATTTCCAAGTCAAGTGTTGAGAAGTGTCTCTCGGTTTCGCCGTAGCACGGGCGGATATTAATCGAGATAGGGCAGTATGTCTAGAATAAACCAGCCTCGCTACCAACGCGAACGCAATTTTACAGCGTTGGATGTGAATCCTGAGTTACTCACTCACGCGCAGCAACATAGACGGCGCATGTGTCCATCTATCCACTCACCCACTCATCTCAGTCAGAAAACCAGCTCGCAAACCCCCAAAGCTGTACACTACACTACAAAGCCAACAACCCCCCTCATGAATGACGCCATACCACCAGTATAACCTGCCATGACAAGTTTACGCCGGCAACCCGCCCCAAGAGACAACAACAACAACACGCGAACCAAACCTGACTGACAGCTTGGCCACGGGAAACAAGTCTGCCGACCGATCGATCACCCACGGCCACCAACGCGCATGCAGACAGACAGACAACACTAACACTAGAAGCACCCCCCCCCCCCCAATAACCACCTACTACAAAGGGGTTAACACGCGCGGGAGTTTTCAAACTCCGTAAGCGTATTGCCAAGTAGGAGTGTAAAGGCGGCAAATCCACTCCCATCCTTCCCTGTTTTTTTTTGGTTTTAATTTTTGCTTATATAGTATATGCGTGGACCTGCTGCAATGTAATGACATGGCACCGCCAAGCCATGTGAACCAGGAACGTGACATTCGAGATAATGGATACACTGCAACTGGAATACGAAATCGAGCAAGTACGTGAGTGGATAGATACACATACACATACATACATAAGTCTCTCATTTAAGCAGAAAAAAAAGGGGCCGCACCAGCGGCATCATTCACGATGATTCTAGGAATGAAGGGCGGGGATGGAAAAAAAAAAAAAAAAAGCTACACCAGCCGTGTGTATATGTATATATGTATATGCAACCGACTTATACTGTACACTGGGTCCTTAATATACTCGCTATCACGGGTAATATCGTCAAGCGAAGAGTAATACCTCCTATAATTGTCCCGTATAAGTCAAAGCCGTGCCTGAGTCTACTACCCTAGCGTTACATCGTTTGCTGTCCGGTTCAATTAAGGTTGAGTGGATGAAACGGGAATGACTAAGTAAGTACCTAGGTAACCAACATACGCAAAACAAATCCTAGTTGGAGAGAACCTCTAAATCATGACGTGAACGAGCTATCATAAAATCTATGTACATTGCAAGCTCTATACTACTATGTTATAATTCAGCTTTGCTGGCTAAGCCCATCGTCTGCCATCCAGTGTGTTTTATGTATCATGCCATATTCCCGAAAAAACGAAAGCTGGTATAGTGATTCCCCTTCCACAAACCCATTAGAGATCGATAACCCCCACTGAACCCCAGCAAACATATCTTGGAACCAAGACCCATTGATGATACGCCCCCAAACGCCTAGCGATGCAGTGAAATGCCTACTGCCGTTTATTACATACCCTCGATGAATCGCAATGTTAAACAATACTGAAAAGGGTGTGCCACCATCAAAGTTTCACTCATCGGGCTCGTCAATTCGTAGAAATAAAGTTTTGCGCGGCGTGGGGAAGCCCGAGCCACACCTAAGACCATAAACTTAGTGTTGCGCAGTCGAGGCAACTGGAAGCGGGTCTTCTGCGGTCGCCGCGCTGCTGCTGCTTCGCGAGTCGCCCCGAAGATGAAGCCTCCCTCGAAGTCGATCTGTTAATCTAGAACGACGACGTTCATCATCTGCGGCGCCAGGGGCTAGGTCTGAACCCTGCTGCGATTGCCTATATTGACGTAGAGCTTGGAGACGCTC
This sequence comes from Xylaria digitata, assembly GCA_022495195.1. Lineage (NCBI taxonomy): Eukaryota > Fungi > Ascomycota > Sordariomycetes > Xylariales > Xylariaceae > Xylaria > Xylaria digitata. The sequence goes on along the minus strand of MU376944.1, from coordinate 468,889 downwards.
GTCTACAGACGCATGGCGGAGTCTGTTCCAGTCAAATAGGCGTGACCGGCGTCGTCTATGTGTTTCTTCGCCGGCTGCTGTTGGCTCCAGTGTTTGACCAGTCTCGGCTGGAGGAGCTAGATGGCCGTCAGCCGCCGCCGTGGCATCTTGTGGCCCAGCCGCCTCGCCGTTCTCCTCGCGCTCAATGTCCTCCGGTGGTCGCAAGTCAAGACGACTATAGAGCAAGTGTTAGTCTCCTACATGAAAAATGGGATACAGCATAAATGACAACTTACCATAATGGACACGTGCCGGAAACATTCACTAGCCAGGGGTCTACGCAAGCCGGGTGAAACTTGTGATCACAAGGCAAAACCCGCACATCTTCGCCCACGGTGAAATCCTCCGTACAGATTGAGCAACCTAGATGATCTCCTTCGGGCTCATTCTCTTTCTTCGCCTTATCTGGGGCGGAGGCCGCTGGAACGGGTGCGCTCTCCGGCCCATGCTGCGAGATTGTATTATCGGCTGCTTCGGAAGATGATTCGGATGTCGCGGCGTTGTTCGGTACAGCTTCTGTTACTCCTTGCGAGGCATCCTGTGCCTGTGGTTCGGCCCTGGCGACATTCTGGAGCGCGTTCTCCTCATCGGGCTTCCTTTGATCGTTTTCGCCGAATTTGACAATGGGTAGAGTCTCGAGCATAGCCATAGCAAGACCTCTCGCACGACTCCGGCGCGGCCTACCATTCGCGCTTGCTCGCGGGCCATATCGTTCGGGATTGCGATGTGCGCGCACGGCTCCGGTGGCAATGATGAGCAGGAATAGGAGGGTAATCAGACCCGTAATGCTGTACAGAATGCTCATGGCAATAGCCGAAGTACCGCCAGGTCGGGTCTGTTGTTGCTGCTGGCTTTCAACAGCCTCCGAGCTGGGGGTGATTGAAGCCACGACTGGATCTGAATTGGTCGTCGCAATAACGCTGTGAACCTTTTGAGCATCAACCTGATCCGCCATTGACCAAAGGCGGGTGTATGTCAGGTGCGGACCCGCGACAACGCAGATGGATTTCATCGTGCTGTAAAGCAAGATGGCGGCGGGTGCGGCGGAATTGCTCATGATGGTATTCAACACGCGATCGGGCGGGATCGGGTTGGTATCGTTGTCGGATGTCGCATCGCAACAAAGGAAAACAATCTTGTCCTGGTAGTCGACTTGGGTGAAATTGGAGTAGTCGAGTATGACGATGTTGCCGATGATATCCGGTAGCTGGTCGTACATTGTCAGCCATAGTTCGTTTGACAATACACACGAGAGAACAAGGGAATGATAGCCGGAACTTGAACATGATAGATCAAGCACTCACCTTGGACACATCGGTTTGCTTGAGCCCGGCTTCGGTTGTTAGCGGCACGATGTCGTACGGTGATCCATAGGGTGCATTCTCGGTTGTTTCGGCAGTTGCAATAACGAGGGTCATCTTCGACTGGGAGAAGTAATCCGTGAGATCCAGGGGAGTAACAGAGGCATCTTGAGCGGATACAAGGGAGGCGAGGAACGTGAGGCTCAAGACGAACCACGCCTTTACAACAAGGGCGGTTAGGGCCGCCACCGCCATTCTCAACTATTGTCTGAGGTTCACACGATGCGCCAGTGTTGGTAGACTATCGGGCTTCTCTAGAATAAATAAATATATATATATATATATATATATATATACAGGCAGGACGAGATGCGGTCACGGGTAAGTGGCGAGGCGGGTTGCGGAAGGCGGGAGGCAGATGCAGAAGGCGGATGCAGCAGGCTGATGATGCAGATGTAGATGCAGATACGGTTGGTTGCGGATTTGCGGGTTTGCCGGATGTGGGATGCGCGCGAGCTTGGGCCTTGTGTATTCTTTAAGGTAGGTATCTAGAAGGCTATGAAACTCATAGACGACGAAAATGATATCAAGGGAGGGCTCGTCGCATGTGAGGATATCGCGACGGCCAGGTCGGTGAAGGGTGAAGGGTGACAGCGAGCCAGCCGGGACTTGACTTGCAGAGACCGGGAGCTCAGGGAAGCGAGTGATGGATCTACTCGGGCAGCAGTCTGCACTACTCAGGTCGTGTTTCCGTAGCTTCTTGATCGACGACAGGGTAGGGTGACTTGCAACGGTATCTGTCGGTGGAAGAAGTGCCGGATTAACTGGGTGTTTGATCTCTCGGACATGTACACCAGACTGATACACCAGAGTGAGGACTGACGATGTACCTATGCGGTTTCGTCGATTTCAGTAACCCCATAGAAGAAAATGCCATGTACTATACGATACGCTACCACGCTACACTCTGGTGTGAGCTAGTATAATTTGATATCTGGGGGAAAAGAATAAGACATGGCTAGGAATCAGACAAAGACAGTCAGTCGGATCCGACGGTTACTAGTAGTTGGATGCTCAGAACAAAGAAGACAGTTTGGGGGATGTGATGACGGGTCGATGAGCCTTGCCGTTACCGATTAGTGTAGAGGCTATTGAACAAACCGAAATAGGATGATGATTGACATGATGATGACTTGAACACACCAAGTGAGCCGGCTGTGTACACTATTACCGCAGATAGTGTGCAGTGTATCACGATCCTATGCTGTAATGCCGCTCTCTCTCTCTCTCTCTCTCTCTAAGGTACACTATCTTGGGCGAAACTTGGGCCGCTAGAGACACTTACCTAAGTACCTACCTAACAGTTACGGAGTAGATAACGCTTAGGTACCTACTTACTTAAGTGGATATGTACTATAGGCGTTGGCATAGGTACGCTAGAGGTGTTGGTTGTGAGGGAACAAGACTAAAAAGCGGGCTTCCCGTTCCTTTCTACTGCTGTTCATCGACTGTTGATAGGCTGTCGATAGGCCGTTGGCAGGAGTTGCAGGGGTTATACAAATTTGCATTACTCAGTACCCAATGGACTCAAGTAACTAGGTAACCTAACAAAGCGGGAGGCGTAGCAGGCTTGGTAAGCTTGGTAGTGTACAGTAGGCATGTACCTACCTAGGTAGGTAGTGTGGTTGGTATGCTATGGAGAGTACACTACCGAAGACGGAATGTGTCGAGGATTTGGAATCACCGTATTTGACGAGAATAACCTCATTGTCAAATACCTAGTGCACACCACCTACCTAAATTGACCCAAGACATTGTCATAGCCCGGTTGCATTATTACCACACCAATCGGCTACTGCCAAGCAACGAGCATACGTATACATACACTACTGTATACTTTCTATAGTACACTACGAAATAGTAATACTACACTACCTACATCTTATACTCGGGTACATAATTAATGTAGCGTCTGATGCATGTACCCATGTACCGTACCTACATACTTGAAACCCCCCCTTTCCTACTCGAACCAGTCATTATTGAAATAATATCTGGCTTAAGCAATTATATCTAAGACATGCAGTAGCCCCCATGTAGTATTCTTGGGTGGATGGCTTTGGAATCATTGAGAATCTCTACTTTTCTTTCGTTCGATGGATAATCTAGATGACTATTAAAAGTTTACATCTCAAGTTGTCCCTGTCTGTCCATCTCGTATATCTCGTATATCTGGGTGTATGTATGTAATGTGCGTGTGTGTGTGTGGACATGCAGTAGCAAATGTGCGGCTCTGCGCAATATTATTCATCTCTATTGAGACGTCGATGCTTCTTCCAAGCCCATGCAGCATGAAAGAAGAAGAAAAAAAAAGCCCAGTCTTGCTTCAGATTTCTTCCGAGACTGACAGCGTTTGAATGTCGCATTTGTCCTTTTTACCAAGTCAAACCTCTCTAACGCCATATCTTGTAACGTGATATTTTACCATTGCGAGCAGACAACACCATCCTCAAAACCTGATCATTTCTTATCCATGGTATCCTTATAGGGTGTGACATGGCATGGTTAATGTTATTGAGGCCTTCATCCCTTAGCAAATGACTGAAGTAATTATAGACTCCGTGTACTACTTTATGACCTCAATTAATTGCCTCATTGATATATGTCTTGCGTGAACCAGCCATCAGACCCGATCCTTTTCCATCTCAAAAGTCAGCTAGGACTCTTTTCGTCATCTCTCGATACCTCAATCTACACAATTCTACTTCCGGCCATCGTAATAGCACCAACTAATCGATCAAACCATTTACCCTCGAGCTCCCTTTTCGTTGAAACAGTGGGCGCCAAGTTGCATCATCAGAGCCCATTAATTCGAGTTCTTATAGCATCATAGCACACCTCAAACGTGTTTTTACGAATGATCTATGATTCAAGTTGCCTAGTCGCCAATATGCAACCCCGTGCCTCGGTATTAAAGTAGGTATTGCAGGACGCGATCCACTTTGGAATTAGTTCATGATATTTTTTGTGTTGCCCAATTCGGTGCTCGGTACCGTCTATCTCCTCTTGTCGGGGAAAAAAAATATTTCTGTTCGATCTGGGCTTGTTCTAGGCTGGAATGGGCATCGCGAGCCCTTAAACGAACCCCCGTAAACGGAGGATTCAGTGACGGGTGTATACTAGTAGTACACACTCCGATTTTCCAAGGCTTTCAATCCCACTTATCGACGGTTTAGTGCACTAACCTACCGTAGTGAAATGAACAATCGCTGGGGTAGTGTTCATTGTGATACTGCGACGCCTCTTGTCAGCCATCTACATACGTAAGCCGTATATTAATCCAAAAGAGCACGTTGAGGCAGAAATAGTGAGGTGCCTGTGGTGCTCGCCGAGTTTCATTACATGCATAGGGATAGAGCGAACGCCGTTCGGCTGCATGGGGTTGTGATCCTCAAAATCCCTCGAAGAGCCTTTTCGCAAAATCCAGAATTTAGTGTTGTATTGGTTCCTCGGCAGGTTCGGAATCCTGGCGTGTAACCCCGGCGCAAGCGTGATCCTTCCGCACCAACTGAGCGAGATCAAGGTTCGTCGCTCAATGTCAGATCTTTCCAAGGGCTCCTACATTTGCCGAGTGGCTTGATAGCTCGAAGCAGGGGGGGCGGAGACCAACTCGTGAACTAAGTTCATCCTGCGTTTCTTAGGTAGGTTAGGTAGTATAGCACAGCACAGCCCTATTCGAATTGCAGTATGTACCAACTATGAGCGCATATTTGGAATGATATAGTGGTTCGTCATCGGCAAAAGCTACCGGGCGTATTTATCGTCTGAAGAATTGACTATAGAACCGTTCCGTAGCATGCTACGTTGGGATGGTAGGTTACTTTGGTGACCTGTAGCTGCATAGTAGGCAGATGCACGCGACCATCCATTGGCAGCCTAAAGCGCTTACAAAAAAAAGTCAATCTCGACTAGGCTGTGGTAAGGGGGCCATGTTTGTGGAGGAACACAACGGTATCAAGAGTCTTTGCGAGGAGATGTAATTCCTTTGCTCTTTTTCGCCATTCTTTTTCGGAAATTAAATTATTGATATTTCCCCGGTATATGGATGCAATGCCGATCATTGAACGACTGGAGATAGTTTGAGATAGAGTGAATAATGCGCGGCATTGCATTGTATTGGATTAAAATTATTAGCCGCGTTGCAAGAAGGGTATCTCATGCTTACATTCATGCAGAACGTGATTTGACCTGTCTGACGAAGAACGAACGAATGAGTGAATGAATTAATCTAATGCGGGTTATATCTCTTCCATGTCCTCTAAATCGTCAAGAGCTGGCCAATCACCGACCTCGACTCTCTCTGGTCTCACGAAAACACCATGCTTGAGCGAGGATTCAGTCCCCCAATATCGCGTGCCTCCTATACTACCATCATTCTTCCCGACCGGTTCGTCGAGATGAACACCAACCCAAGCACCCAAGGTGCCAGGTATCTCTTTGACCTCACCGACAAACTTAATCTCGCCCCTGCGCGCATCATCACCACCTACCCTGCATCTCTTTCCAAGCTCGATGCCTCGGCTTTTGATCTCATGCTCGTTGGCATCGATCTTGGCCTTCTCGAGGGTAGGGGCATCAGGATTGAACCGACCAAGCTTCTCAGCCTTCTTCCAGGCTAGCACCGAATCCATCTTCCTTTCATATTCCTCAGCAGGCATAACATATTTCTCAACTCCAGATGTATCGTTGAAGTTCAGCCTGGCGCCGGGTGGCCGAGTGTCAATAATCTTCAGTGACGTTAGCCTTAGGAATCCCCTCTAACCCATAAAACACAGCTGTAAGACATTGCTCCCAATGCCCCGATAAGCTGCTCTTATTGATCTCACTGGGGTTGACAAAAAACGGTGACTAAAGGGATAACTTGCCTGTAACTCGGCGTAAGGGGCCAAGTAGAAGTTGGACAGAAGTGTGACATCCTCGTTCTCGGCTTCAATAGCAATGATCTCATTGGCCGAGGTCTTTAGCTTGAGACGCTGGCACGAGGGCGGTATGCCGGTAATAGGCTCGAGCTTGCTCTTGAGCTGGCTTATGGACCACGATGGAGTGATTCGTCTCTCGGAAGAGGAATTCTCCGAGGTGACGAGAAGTGGGACATCAGTCATGTTTACTACTACCTAGTAGGTATGTAGGATGACAACAGCGACGTGTGCGTGAACGTGGCCGGACGGGAAGCTATTGGCTCCGTTGTTTCCCGGAATCCTTGCTTGATTGCTTTTGCTTGCTTCACTTGCTGAAACAAGAATGTTGTTTTCAAGTTCGAGGCGTGTCCACGTAGGGCTGATGGCTTAAACTGATTTAAGCGAATGGGTCAGAGATCAAGCGGTTACGACGCCCTTGGAGTATTGGTTTTTTTTTGTTTGCGGTGCCTACCTGAGGCTCACGGCCACGTTCGCTTTACAAGGAGAGAGAAAATAAAAAGCTACAGATAAGTTGTCTTCGTATGGTTTCCGGCAGCCTAGCTTTGCGATGAATGCATGACGGTGCAGTGATGGTGTGTGTTAATGTTAGATGGGTCATCCAAGTCAGTATCTCAGGTAGGTAAGGTAAGGTTACCTACCTCTTTTTGGACATGGACACCCAACAAATGCGTCAGGTAAGGCGAACAAGTGTGGCTCCTGTGGCTCCTATAGATGGGTTGTGGATGGATTGTGGGTGTTGGTGTGGCTGTGCTACTCTATTTTTTCGAAAGTGCCCCAATGAGGTTTCTCATCGTCGGTGCTAAAAACGTGGCACCCTCCATATCCATTTCCTACATGGTCCCGTCCCCTCTACATGGCCCTTCACATGGTTCCTCGACATTACATGGTCTCTTTACATGGTCCGTCTACATGGTCCCTTTACATAGTATTACATAGTATTACATTGTACCGGTGCCTAGACTCGTCTAGACGCCTACCTAGCCGGGACAGTACCATGTATAAGCATGTATAAGCCTGGATAGTTTGTGCACGCTATCCACCCTCCGTCCACTCACCCTACAAACAATTCAATTAATAAACCTGCAATTCCACGCTACTGTATCTACAGGCCATGGCGTGCCTGGATAGTCCTGGAATATCTACAAAATGGCCTGATGCATCCTCCCGCTGCACCTATGACATTTCGTCCTTCCCTCTAGGTAGCACTGTAACAAACAAGCACTTGTTTCAGAGCCTCGTGGTTTTACCCCATTGTACTCTACCTGGTACTTTTACCTGCAGGCTCCGTTGCAGGCTCTGCTCTGTTGCAGGGCCTCCCCGTTGCCCGTTGCAGTGCCCGTTGCAGTGCTTCTACACTACACTACTACTGTACAGTATCTCTCTTGTTCTTTTCTTGTTGCATGTAACTGCAACTGCACGAGGGACGGCTGCCGATCCATATCTTCTCTATCGCTGTACTTCTATCTGTACCTCTCTATCTGTGTCTCCATCTGCGTCTCCATCTGTGTCTCCATCTGTACCTCCATCTGTACTTTTCTATCTTGTACCTACAGAGACGCCCAGGAGCCGAGATCCTTTCCGCCTGCCCTGCCGTCGCGTGTCACCAGCAACAGCGCCGAAGCAATATTTTCATTGGATAACGCCGTTTGTACCGTCCTTTATGGAAATCCAATTCGGTTGCTACACGACAGCCTCTTCGCAGCATCGAAGCATCGAGACATTTGGCTTACACGTCGTTGAGATTGCGATTGCGCCGGGGAAACCGGGGAAACGGGATGAATGATGACCGGATACCGACACGCCTCACCTGTTCCGGCCTCCTTCATATCTCTACTCCTCTACTCCTAGCAGCGCACCCAGTCTAGGTAGCTATCTAGACCGCATCTCCTCTACCGTACAACGCGTTTCTTATTAGGTACCTATGCTGCCGGCGTGACTTTCGCCTTCAGCTTGCGGGTTAAGAACCGGGGGGACGCGGAAACTGGGGCCAATGACTTAACAGCCAAGCAAACGAAACAGATATGTAGTCGCAATGACATTGAACTGTCCCCTCCCTGTCGCTCCCTGTCGCTCCCTGTGACTTGTCCGAGTGGACATGTCATATATCTATATGCCGTCTTTGTTATCACCAGCTGGCGAACAGGAGGCGTGCGTTCGGGACAAGACGCCCGCTCCTACATCATTGTTGGTTCATCGGTAGACATACGAAATACTACTACTTTGACGATTCGCCAGAGCACCTAAAACTTGGGTCAGATTTCTATTCAGTTACACTCTCTATACTCCCTCTACCACCTTTTCTCCAGACATGCGGAGTCTATGAACGATGCCTCGCATTAATGCCCAGTTTAAGATGGCCTATACGGAACCATCCTCAAGAGCCAGCCTGCACTGCTCACCGCTCCGTTGATTCCAGGTGCCGGCGGACGGCCACCCGCTGTCGTCAACCGATTCGCCTTTGGGTTTTCTAATTGCCTTCCCTGCTTTCGACCTAACTATGTAAATCTGGGCCGATATTAGGCAGAACAGGTAATGGAATTTATTCTAGCTGTGCTATGACAACGAGCGATGAGTCTTCAGGTATCAAAGACGGTTCAAGGCCTCCGCCACGACCCAATGCGTTGAAGCAGAGAACAAGGTTGCGGTAGCGAATATGCAGCCTGACGTCCGTGCTAGAAACAATCTGCCAGCGTGACATTGTAACGGTGGCATAATTAGATTTAGATCACAGATCGTAGCCATCGTACCCAGTGTATGCAGGTTGTTTACCAGGTCCAGCCGTTGATGCAAGGCCAACGCAGCTGAATTCCTAGCGGGTCTGATTAAAGCGGGTGAAGAGTGGAGGGTCCTAAAACCGGGCCGTGATCATGGTTGGATCATGGCTGACGGTTTAGAGCCCAACTGAGCGGTCCTAAGATTCACTGGTTCGTTTTAGCAAAATCAGAACACGCGATGAGAAAAGGCATAGGCACATGCACCTTGCCTCACTTGACCTCGTGTCGCACCCATTGCCACAGCTCACCCCCAGAATAGCCTTATGTGTGAGGCTTGCGTTCAACACAGGTGATATAGTCATTACAATATGGGACGAAGGGTTGAGTTATTTGACAGCAGATGCCACCTCTCTATTGAGAAGTTTTCAATCACGCCTCTGAATCATTAAACGGGTAACAAGCAAGAGTATTACACTACACACTAGCTCTTGTCTCCGATGGCGGTGTATTTGTCTTCCGCATTTCCGGGTCACCCGAGATCTGAAGGAATTGGCAACTACCGCTAGCGTTTGCAACTCACGAACTGGTAATCCTATAGTAGCTATAAATATGATTTACAAACGGAAGTAAAGGCATTGGCGATGATCCGTTTTCGCTCGGGCAGCAACAGCTAAAAACGCCGGTCGACGATCAACCACCTATCCTTGTCATACATACGTTTCGGTTACCGCACTATCTATCTACATTCGGGTAGGAAAGGACAAGGACGGGTGTTGGGACAACTCCCTTGGAAAAAATGGAAAGAAAGAAAAAAACTTCAATTGGACCTTCGTGGTAACTTGTATTGTAGTAGGTGTAAAGCGCTACAACGTGAGTCCTTCTCTGGTGGCTTGGCTTGCTGTAAATATCGTACGAAGACCGCAAGGTCCTGCAGGCCCTGCCAATTATAATTCTCTACACTAGACATTACCGGCATCGTCTCTCCCGTTAAGCATCTCGTTTCCCATTCGGAACCCTGAATACACAACCCACAGTTCTTCGCTTCTTTTTCAGGCTAGGTAGTAGTGGCGGGCAGTCCCCCATACCTGGGACAACATACGGTCAAAGTAAAGCCGCAGGGCTTCGTGCTTGCGCTTTTGCAGTTGTCAGGCATAAGTATCATGTACAAGAATGGGGCCCTAGGGGTGCGGGCTTTTCCAATGACAATCCGCGTGCGCATAAGCCAGGGCGATCATGGTTCATGGCAGTTAAAACAATCAGACCGGCAGGTTCCTGGTACAGCACAAGGGAGAGGTACTTCCTTGACAAGTTGCTTGCGCGCTTGTGTGTGTGCGTGTGTGTGTGTGTGTTCCTAGTGCGCATAATAACTGACCGCCAGTTCGCTTCCAACCCAAGAGGACGTAGGCATTCTCGACGACCGGGTACGAACGGCTTGTCTCTCTGGCCGTCGTCATCTTCCTGTGCGCGCATTTCTGATTCTAAACTGGCGGGCGCCGTTGAGACAAGGCTCATCTTACAGACATTGTGTGATCTGTTGTGGCCAAGATAGGCTGAATGAACATTATCTAGATGAGGCCCGCACAGACATCGAGTTCAAGAAAAGCCCCGTTTCCCGCATCCGAGGGAACAAAGCCTTGTTCATGACGCCGCAGCGGGTTTGGCAATCAGACAAGGTATAGCTCTATTGTGCCGGAGGAGATGCCGGGCGGGGAATTTTGGTTGAGAACTCGAGGGACAAAGCACCACCGCCAAACAGATGGCTTTTGCGGTTAACGCTCCCCGATCTCACTCACCATCACCCACCACCCACACACACGCCCGCCCGCCCGCCTAAACCATGCGCCGCCCACGCAGAGCTAGCTAATTTGCAAAGTAGTTGTGTGCCAGGATCATTGCCATAGGCGCGCAAACGAGTCGCTACTGTAACCCCCACACACATATCCGCAGGCGGTACGCACAGCACAGCGAACCGCAAATAAAACACTAATAGCCTTCACTCATTACTTATTGCCTTCTCGTTCGCCCTATGCAGCCCCGGCTAGGTCGATAGATGGCTACCGTAGTCAAGCTCTAGCTCAGTGCAGCGCCGGCTGGGCATCATCGTCAGCAGCCAAGTCATATCCGCCATGCACATCAGCAGCACCAGCATAGCATAGGGTTGTCGGTTTCATGGTCTCCACTTACTAAGGAGGTTTCATGGCAGCCACTGCCACTAGATCTGTTTATCTGGGATCTCTGCAACTGATCGTTCGACTGATGTGACTCCCCCGAACATCCTCTCCTCTATCATCTAATAAGCCTTGTGCTGCCCACCATGGTGTAGGACGACGGCTCGTCCAATGTCTTCAGATGTGGACAGCTCTGTGCATAGTGGCACGGTGTTAGTGCTTTGCTTGATCTACCTCATAAGCCTATCTAGTATTCTATACACAATATCCTGGTTCTTGCTGTCGTGTCCAAACTTCAGGGCAACTCCTTGACGCTCTTCCCGGTGTTACCCTTGTCCCGGCCAGATGTTCATAGAGAGAAAGATAGGGAGAGAGAGAGAGCGCTTCAGGACACGCGCGGGTCCTCGTTCGTTTGGTTTCCGCTTCGTTTCTTCGGTTCGCCGCTCCAGTTGCGTCATTAACCCGCCGTTCTACTGTATCTAGTGTACCAGCCGGTGAATTGTTCTCTGCGAGCTCATGCATGCTTTCGTGGCCATGTCATCAGCCCCAGTTAATGGCTCGTGGGTAACAGGCTGTGTTCAAACCTCTGACTCCCACATCAAGGAAAACTGAAGCACCGATGTTCCAAATCGGCATTGTAATGATCAAACCTAATACCTGACCTTGAGCTGCCCTGCCTGAAGTTCTGTCTCACCGACTTGTACATTGTTCGTCCAGTAGCGTGATACCTTTTTGCCATTAGTCTCGTGAGTAGTACGCTACGCAACAATGCCTTCCATCAACCCGACTGATCTTATAATACGTGACTGACACATAATAACTGTTGTCTAGACTGGATCTGGATCCACTTCAAATGTTTGGATTCCTACACCACTTGTTTTCACCCACCCCTCCCCTGTTCCGTCCGCTTGGACTTCCTCACCTGGTACTTACAGTACAATGCTTGCTCTACTTCAAGGCTTCTCTACATACTTGGCCCTAGCAAGACTCCCCCACTACTACCACGACCATCACACATATTTTTGGTTGTCTTGCTGTCCATAGCTCTCATAGGGACCTCGCTTTAGTTTTTTTTTCTCTTTTAATGTCTAGAGTACGCTGCACACCCGACGTGGCCCCTCTTGTGACACTCTTCTCCCACAATGGCTCTCCCTAGATTATCATGACTGTTACAATACGTTCCACTTGCTGGCCAAACCCCTTGACGGTAACCCAACTAGACTGACGTACACTGTTAACGAGCCCTGGCGCCCGCCTCGTTGTTCAAAGCTTTCAGGTCGTCATAACAACGTTCATTGGTTGGCGGGCGGACCAAGTACGCCCAATCATGATGAATGCTTCTTAACGCGACCACCTTCACTGACATTAACCTTGGCTCCCTAGGAGGTATTCCATGGCCAAGTCTCCGAAACACCTATCTTCATCTAATAGTTATCTCGTGATACCTAACGCACTTCTGAACTCGCTCGTTTAACCTCGGATATTTCCATTCTTACTTACTCGGTTCCCTCTACCTCTTTACTTATCCTAGCATTATTCGGCTAGAAAAAAATAGAACTTAGACTACTACGGTCGACATCGACAACAGTCTATCTGGAAGAGCCCCTGAAGAACACAGCGGCACGGCGAGGGATAAGGACAGACGTCGAGGTTGAAGCCGGCTAGACCAGCGACACCACTGACGTTTCCATGAACACCACTCTTACTAGTCTAATCACGGCCTTATAGGCGATCTACCGTCATCGTGGATATCGCCTCCCTACTTAAGGCCTCCGACTCAAATGAGTCCTCATTACCCTCATCCCAGCAGAGTCGATCCGCATCCGTACCGGCTTCCGCGGGCCCGGCGGTCACGACGGCGGCTCCTTACGGACCTCCATTATACGCAGCACCTCCCCATCTGGGAGGAGTAGGAATAACCCCCATGGTTGCGGGAACTGTTAGTAAGCGCGGCATGCCGCCTCACCTGTCGGATGCTCCGGCGAAGAAGCAGAGCAAGTGGTCAGCAGAGGAGGACGCGCTCATCATCGATCTTAGAGGGAGTGGGATGAAGTGGGAAGATATCTCTAAACGACTACCTGGTCGGAGCGCCATTAGCTGTCGCCTTCACTACCAGAATTATCTCGAGAGGCGGAGCGAATGGGACGAGGAGCGTAAGAACAAGCTCGCAAGACTGTACGAGAGGTATGCCCTACGAAAAACTGGCCCGCTGGAAACCCAACCCTTAATCGTTGTTTTTGAAGTTGGATGGGAAGGCAAACAAAATACATGGGCTGGACATTACGGATTACTAACATAGAAACTAGATTCAAACCCGAAATGTGGGCAAAAGTTGCAGAAGAGATGGCAATACCATGGCGCGCGGCAGAAGCGATGCATTGGCAACTAGGGGAACAAGACATGGCCCGACGAGCAGGAGTAACTCCTTTCTCTCTCTCCGCCCAAACTTTAGAGACAACTCATGGAAGTTCGCGAACTTCGTCAAGACACGCACATTCGTCATCTCAAGGGGGTGTTTCATCACGAGAAGTTGGTCATGGAAGAGGTTATGCCCGTGGCACCGCGCTTCCTCCAGCCCGCCCCCTCGTGTCGCGAAGAGACAGCCTCCCAACACATCATCTTCCACCACCTCCTGAGCACCTCGAAGTCACCTACGGATACTCTCATCCACATAGCGGCGGACATCTCGCGCCTATTCAGACTCAGAATCCACCACCACGGCCAGGGATGCTACCGAGTGTTGCAGAACTTACCACTGGTGTTAGTCCCTATAGCACACCGGCCTACTCAATAGGGGTGCCGAGTGCGAGCCCTATCCACAGTGCTACAGCGAGTCCCGGGCCCTATATGGCGCACTACTCACCGCTCGATCCGGGGTCAGCCACTTCCAAGAGACGACGGAGCCCGGAGGGCATGCCCTACGAAACGAGTAGACGCAGGCATCTCGAGCGACCGCCAGAGCCGTACGACCACCCACACCCCAGACGATGAGCGTCGAGAAGGAGATTAGAACCTTGCATTGTAAAGATTTTTGGTAGAGGCGAGGGAAAGACTAGACCACAATAAAGAACGAGGATGATTTGGAATTTGGAGGCGTTTACGAGACTGGGGAAACAACAGGATCGAGGGAATTTATGTGTTCTATCATCTTACAACAACAACTACAACAACAACTACTACATCAACAGTACCGGTGTTACACTTGGCCTTCATTCGTCGCCCTACGAAGATATCGACAGACACATCTCGCACAGACATCACATTACGGCGTTAAACTCGCAGGTACCCGTCACACTTCGGCGCGTGTCCTCTGAGATTGGGATAACTACTACTACTACAAGGGCGATAAAACAACAGGAGGAGCTTGGGATTCTGCATCGGATCGGAGTAAGCATTCAAACTACAACATATGGCATCATTACCACACCAACCACAACTGGCGACTGGGTGTTACGGGGGGATGGTGTGCGAGAGGCGGGGGGGAGGGGGGAGAAGGAAATGGGGCGAGAGAGACTACGAGACAGGCTTGCTTGCTTGTTATTTTGCTTTCCCTCTGGGAAAAAGGGAAAATGCACGCACAAAACCAAGGGAAAGCAAAAAACACGAAACACAAATTAGCAAGCAAGACACTCCGTTTCGCACCATATCATTTTACTGGAGATGGGGAGGTGTTTTTTTATTTTTATTATGGTTATTTCGCGTTTTTTCCTCGTTTTTTGGGCTATGTTGCTTGCGATTCTTGTTTTCGATCCTTGTATCTTGTCAGTCATTGCAGTCAGCTGCCCCAAACCTACATACATATATTGCAGGACCCCCATCCAAGACAGGACAAGACCTGCAGGCTGCAGAATAGTCAACGACGGATACTGGAAGGGAAGAAAACAAGGAAAAAGCGGCCAGAAACCAAGTTATTGCATAATCCAATTTGTTTTAATTTTTTTTGTCGTCTCTTTTCTTGTTGTTACTCAAGGAGTCCCGGGAGGCAGGTATGTTGGTAGTTGGGGGGTCACTTTGGGAATTTGGGGGGTCATGCAGGAAAGCTGAGGACAAGGGGGTGGCTTAGTTTTTTTTTTGTCTTTTATTTTTTTTGGGCGTCTATCAGGCATCGAAGGATAGCCCGACAGTGTGGTTTGTTTACCTATTTACCCTACTGCATCACATCACATCACATTTTCAGGGATCCCGGAGAAAAAAAAATCCTTCCAAAATTATTGGGAATCACGGATGCGACTTAAGTCAACGTCTAGCTTGGCCTTTTTATTTTCTTTTGTTCTACTGCTTATTTTTTTTTTCCCTTTCTGACTTCATCTCCGGGTTTTTATCTTCGAGATAGACTCTAAGGCGTCTCTTGCTTAAGCGTAATGAATTTGGTTGGGAAGGTTTTTTTCATTTAAGGGGGTGTGTCTTTACAGAAAGCAAGGCAAAGGAGCAAGAAACGCGAAGGAGAAGACAGTATGTATTAATATGATGATGATTTAAGCCACATCCACAGACTCGATACGCCCGTTTCTTTCGAGGCACTCCTACTGTTTTCGTAAACTCTGTCTAAGTACTCTAATTCTCTGCGTGACGGCCTAAACTTGCGCATGTAAGATCTGCTGTACCAGTGAATATTCTACCAGTAAAGATCTACAACACATGATGCTTTGCTACGATGCCTGTCCTTGTCGACGTTGTAGACACTATCCTGGCCCCGTCTAGAATCCGACGTCGTGGTCTACGATTTCCCCGAATGACCCCCTATCACCCACCAATTATCCCTTTCATACCCGCTCTCTAGGACCCTGCCCCCCGCCGCACGCATGTCATCTTCGAGCTCACCCTCGCGGTAAAGGTGATAGAACCTCTCATAGGTCGTGTCAGCGCCCTCATTACCACCGCTCTCCTTGTCCTTCTTATTCTGGTTGGCCTTCATGACCCAAGGCACCAGCTGGTCTTGCTCCGAATCCGCATCCCAGCCCCTTCGACTCGAGCTCTGCTCAAGCGCCCACACATAGACGAGCACCTGGCCATCCCCCCTCACGCACGCGAGCAGCTTACGAAGCGCATCGACACGCCTCTCGCGCGTCGACAGGTGGTGGATGACGGCGATACAGAGCACGAAGTCGGCACAGCCCGGCCGGAAGGGCAGGGCGAGACCGTCGGCGACGGCGACGTCGAAACCGCGGCCGCGCGCAATGCCCACGAGCGACGGGCTCCGATCTGACCCTATGATGTGCACGTCTCCCCCCTCCCGCACGCCTAGGTACTTCCCGTTACCACAACCGACATCGAGGCCCACGGATCCTGCCGTCACGCGCTCGCGCAGGAACGATGCAATGAAGGGCCACGGCTTGTACCGAGTCGAACTAAAGTGACTCGCGATCGACTCGTACACGCTATGCACGTGCTCGTCTTCGTACGCCTCGGGAGACTGCGCCGCAGCATCGTGAATGGGATTTGGTTTCGTGTTGGTGGTCATGGACGATGGCTCTCCCTTCCCGTCGGTACCAGCCGTAACATGCGAACCTGTGGAGTACGACATGCTCTCTGCGTATCGTCCGTCGTACGGATGTCTATCTATCGAGAAGAAGGACGTAGAAATCGAACCTTGGCTTCGGTTCCTTCGGGACCGATCGCACTCGGTCTATTCGCTTAGAGATCGGATTCTACTGTCGCATAGACAGGATCTCACACCGAGTTCGCTTCCCTCGCTCCTCGTCGCTTACTGGCACACGCTGCGCGGCACAGGCGCAAAAAACTGCAATGTGCCTTTGAAACTGTGTCACCTTTGGTCGACGTCGAATCTCACGTGTATAACCCCTGGGGAAGTTAGTAGCGAGGTACGTGGAGGCGGTGTAGTTGCGGCGTGGTTGCAATCGAGATAAGGTTAGTCTTCCGCCCCTCTCTGCTCGTGAAGTTCGTGATCCTCGTTTAAGGTTTGCGATTTCAAATGGGTCGTGTCGTCTTAGATGACTAAGGCTAAAGGCGAGATATCAATTCGGTATACTCCGTGTGTTCTCCCCAAATCTAGCTCCCTGGCCTACTTGGCAACAGTATTCCCCTCACTGGGCTAGGTAAAAGGAGTGCCCAAGCCCAGAGATTACAGGGAAGTCGGTGTGGCAAATCGTCTATGCAACAGCTTGGTCGAACGCCCACTCGACTAAGAACGG
The DNA here is from genome assembly GCA_022495195.1 of Xylaria digitata. Taxonomy (NCBI): domain Eukaryota; kingdom Fungi; phylum Ascomycota; class Sordariomycetes; order Xylariales; family Xylariaceae; genus Xylaria; species Xylaria digitata. The sequence continues at coordinate 451,536 of MU376944.1, read as the reverse complement.
TAGCTTTGGCCACTTAGTAGGCGAGGTGGGCAACACCACAGCTCCAAATCCAGGTTTCAATGGAGGTCGAGAGTGTATCGCTTGCGCTGTCAGACCGGGCAAGTAGCGGTAGCTCCTATTCGCCAAGCTGCCGGCGTCTGTCCGCGCGTTGTCTCAGATAGGGGTGGCGTAACCACACCTCAGTACCTCTCGTCCCAGTAGCCCGGGTATGGCTTGGTTATGTCCTCCTATCCTCGTGGGAAAGAATGGGATGACGGGATGCTTGTCTTGGCAACTTGATTACCGGGTGGCGCCCCTGCGAAATGAACACACATATGCGGCTGAGACCGAATGATAGGCGCTTTGCGAGTGAATGCTCACGAGAAGTCCTGAATGCGACCCTTGGTGGTGGTATGAGGCCTTAGGGTTGATGTGAGATGGCGCCGAGCCAGTTCACTTACTGCATAGCTTTGTGTGTGGATGTCGTGTTGATGGGGCGGACTTTTTTTTTTTTTTGTGGAGGTGGATCTTATTGGCGTGCGGCGGCATGTCGTCAATGCCTCTCGTCATACTTTTATAAGACAAGAAGAATAGTTTCAGGTCTGAATTAATGAGAGAGAATTCTAGAATAACTATGACAAAAATAAATACCAATCATTGGAAAATAGGAGAGATTAGGCGAGTAATAACATTGGCATTAAGGGCTCTAGGTAGGGTTTGCTAAACTCCGAGTACACGGGTATTAGTACCTAACCTACAGTAGTACTTCAAGTTATTAATCCCGGAATACTACAAGTTACTTTTATAGAGTAGTTCCTCGATTATAGGTTATTATATGCTTGTGTGACCCTGAATCTCACCATCTCTCCCTTGCACTGAAGATAACTACTCCGCTTCTCCAATCAGAGCCTTGAACCCATCAAGACATGCCACCCAGCTGGCTCGGCCACCCTCGCTCTGCGCGAATCCGTCCACAATCTCAGTCACCTTGAGGTCCTCCGCCATATGCGCCTCACTCTTGGTGCCATCCAAGATGGTGGTTCCCTCCAAACCCAGCACGAGGGCGTATAGCGCAACCGGTGCGCTGATGGTGGCACTCTCGGCCAGTTTCTGTACGGGGGCGCTGCGCAACAGCTCAGGGTTCCCACTCAAGGTCCAGAACGTCTGGAATGCGATGCGCTGGATGCGACAATATGCTCGCAGATCGGTCTCCCATCGTGTCGCGGGGTAGAAACGATTCTGCACTACTGCTGGACGGACGCCGACATCGGGACTGTTGCAAAGCCTACTAACTACGTGTAAGTCTGTATTGGAGATGCCCAGGTGCCTGATGCGATGTGGTACGTAGGTCTCTAGAGCCTTCCAGACCTTGAGCAGGTCTGAGAAGTGGTCCGAGGGCGGCGAGTGCAATACAAGACTATCAATATAAGCATTGGCTGGGTCTTCAAATGTGAAATGTGCAAGCGATGATGCCACGGAGGCGTGCACCTGTTCATCCAGGGGTGCCTTTGGATCGTAGGGCATATTGTGTAGGTCCTGTCCACTGACGGGTGTGAATTTCGTCTGGATCTGAGGGAATATCAGCATCTCTCCCGAAAGCTGATGAAGATGGGTTACACACGAAAAGGTCTTCTCGTCTCACGATGCCCTTGGAGATGGCCTCTTTGATGCCAGCACCAACTAGGGTCTCATTGTAGTGACGGGGTTGAGCAGCCGTATCGATACCTCTGAATCCTGCTTTCAATGCCTTCAAGACTAGGTCACCCGTGGCTTCTTTCTTCCACGCTGTGCCGTATAAGAGTCTTGGCATAGCCATGTTAGATTTCGGGCTGTCCACAGTTGTATGAAGCTAGCTATCAAAGTTCAGTACGGCTACCTTCATTCTAGCTGTGAGGAATCGTCATCGAATCCGGCAATTGCCAACAAGGGTAATTACTTTAACTGGAGAGCACATGCAGGAGGCGGTGATTATTTCTTTAATGGGATATATGCAACAAATAAATACGTTACAATAATTTGTCAATTTTAATTGGCCAAATCTACTACTTGCATAGTTTAGAATACGTATCGTGTACTTAACTAGTACTGACTTGGTACCGTAATAAACGGTGAAAACACCCAATTTCATCACGTGATAACTGGCCCTACCTCACTACAGAAGAACTAGACAATCGTATCTACCAAGTGTGAACACCATCTGGCCTTAGGACTGTGAGATGAGAGCTAAGGTGAATTTGCTATTGACATCCTAGCATAAAACATTCTCTTGAGAGCTACCATGTCGCTAATCCTGTTCTTCCCCCCTGTGAAACACCCCTATCTCAGATACTAACAGGCAACCCCTGGAGGGCAGCACCCATTACCGCTCCTGTTACACCCGTCACAGCACGAATTGCAGTTGGTTGCGCTCTGGAGGACGGCATTGTTGTTGAAATCACCCTCGTACACACACGTCGGCCCGCTGATCTGGAGTACGCGGAAACTGCCGATCCGATCATTCCAGCCCGCCGGTACTAGGTTTGGCTGTAAGGCAGGAAGTGAAGGTTAGTCGATCGTGAGAGAACCCCGACTGAAGCAGGCAACGACAAAGAAGATAGAGGGGCACCTACATATCCTGGGTTGAAGATAGCCAACCTGGCACTGGATCCGCAGTTGTAGTCCCTGCGTACATGGCAACTTGTCAGCTCTTCCTCAATCACAAACCCGAGGGGTTAGGGGATACTGACTCGTAAGCCACGATGGCGTTGTACTGGTCTGGACCGATGGCCGAGATCGAATGCCACCTGTACACGAATGCTTAGTCGAATCTTTCCGAGACCGCTCGAAAAGTCGGGGACTGGATTTACCATGGGCTATCTAGCTGGATGCATAGGTTAAACGGCTGCTTCGCGTAGCCGCAGCCGTCCCAATTAATATTGCGGCAGATGTTGACCTAATTCGCGCTCGTTAGCTTCGAATGGTTCATGGTACTGTGCTTGTGCGGACGTACGCCGCCTGGCTGCCGTTTCTCGAGGGAGCCCTCGTCGGAAATCATCGTGATGTTCAATGGCGCGAAGCCCGTGAGGGCTGGGAGATTGTCAAGATTGGGCAGCGCAGTGGCTAATGCTGAGGCAAATAAAGCGCTCGCAACGCTAATTAAGGCAAAGCTTCTCATGTTGGATGTTGAGACGTGGTTAGCGTGATGCTGAGATACGAAGAGAGGGTAAAGAATATTGAAAAGTGCGGATAAGGGATCCCTTTACGTACTGAAAGGCGGGTCCTTTATATTCTCTACTTGCATGAAGCTCTTCTCATCAAGTTCAGGAGCTTTGTATATGTTTTCGCTATACCACCCCGCTCCCCGCAATGACTGGCTAGCTGCACCACTCCGAATATCCCAAAATGATCTAACCTAGATTTTTACTAGACCTGACAGCCGAAACCCTATCGCGTACACCGAAATTCAACCAGACTTAGAACATCTAAAGGACGGGTAAGGAGCCAATGTCAGCTAGTCTCATGTTGGTGATCTCATCACTTGAAATGCATCATCATCCTTCTTCCCTCCACAGTAACTCGGCTACTTTCTGGTGTTGACTACTGTGTTCCGACAGCGTGGCGCGGCCCAGCCAGCCATCGCGCGAGACTAGGACATAACGTCGGGAACAGTTTACTTAGTGAAGGAATAGCTACGGGCCTAGTGCGAGGGAACGCCTTCGTTGAATCCTGGAGCCTAAGGTAGCCGGGTCAGGCCGGGGCGGGGAGGCCCACGTCGGCCCTGGGAGTAGGCTATCTGAATAATCTGCTTCGGCGCTTATGTGGATTATCGTGAGCACCATCAATTAGCCTTTGTTCTAGGCTCTGGGAGGAGTCTTGGTTTCATCGAAGGATGGGAAGCCAAGAAAAGCCAAGTCGGTTAGCTAAGCGACAGAATATCGGCTAGTTACAACGGGGGAACAACACTTCGGTTCCCCTAGTTGATTTACACCTATAATTGCAAAAGGCCATCCACACGTGAGCGATAAGGTGGCTGAAAGTGGTGTCAGCAAATCCTGAAAATATTTCATAGGACGCTTCTTTCTGCCGTTCTCGATTTTACCGAGTACTTTTACTAGCGAGGCTGTCGCCATCACGATGGCCTACCCCTGAAGTTGCCACGAGAAAATAGGTATTCAACAAAATAAAATACGCGCTTTCTAATTTTATCGGTTATAGCCATCATTTCGCGAGACCTCCCTCTGTATGGTTTCGTATGGAACTAAGTCGTCGGCGCTCATACCCCTAACGATCATATCATTCTTGATGGAATGATTACGAAATATACACACGTGATCCGCAAGAGGCCGCATCCTGTGTAGAAGGATCGATATTGGGGGGGGGGGGGGGGGATCGATAGGTACTTTATAGGAATAATCTATCAACATGAGTGGAAAACCGGTGCAACTATCACAAACTGCATGGAAGAATTTAAGTTCGAGACTGTAAGGCTTTGTGACATTATCGGTTGCGGTAGACTCGATTCTCCTGAGGCCAAATATTGGGACTACGATAACTATATGGGGAAATCTTTATACCATGATATACAAAGTTGCAGATTCGCCCGTTTCCTCCGGCTCATCGGACTCTACCGGGTCTGCCCTTCCGATAACTGCTGCTGGCGTTGGCGGCGGCGGCGTCCTAATGTCGTCGAAGTTGAAAGCAGGGTCGGCATTCAGCTCATAGCAGAAGGCCCCATCGCATTCTATGTGCGATTTAGGAGCTTCAGGATTGGGCGCATCTGTCCGTTTCGTGTTGATAATTCTCGTAGTCCTGGACCTAGTCGAAAAGGATGGGAGGATGACACGAGCAGCCGTCGCGGAGCCGGCTCCCAGATTCTCAGTGGACAAGACAAACCTCATCACTGTCCTTCTCCCCCCAGCTTTTAATCTAGCATAAGTCTGCTGCGGTCAGAATTTTTCTCTGGTATCAAAATATAGTTCTTTCTGCTCCTGAGTACGGTGTTATCTCCTTTCTCTGGCCACGTACCGCGATTGCATTGTACGAGCTAGATTGCCAATTTTGCTCGCTTCGTGTATTGGGATATCCACCAACACTACCACCAACTTCACTCCATGCAAGTGACTGACAGGAAAGGTCCTGGGGTGCGCAATTAACATGAACGTATGGGGGTCCTCCGTCACCCCCTTCGATCCATCTGCATTGTGATCAGTCAAACGGGCTCCGGGTCTTTGGGAGTGGAGCAAACCCACGAGGCTGCTGGCATTTCCTCGCACGTGAAAGCCATGCCGCTAGAAGCCGTATTCGTCAAGTTTGGGATCTCGTTGTTGAACCTCGGACCACTTGGAGTCCAAAGTTGGGGTCCATCTGTCGGAACAGGTCGTACGACAACCGGCGGCAGATTACCAGGTTCGACGTTCGGTTGGCCGGGGACACTTCCGCATCTGTTTCCCAGATGAGCGCGCTGCCAATTTTCCGGGCAAGAGAATTCTCGCCGCGTGTTCTTGCGCTCCATGTCGCCGTCGTAATGAAAGGTCAGCGGTAGTGTCCCGTAACCTGTATTTGTCTGGTCGTTCATGAACTCTTGCAAGTTCCAGCAAATCGCCTTTAGGCGGTCACAGTTGAAGATGACCGTCGGCACCGCTGCTGGGCCCTCATCAACTGCCGTGCCATAGTATAGGGGCTGGTTGTTTACTGTAGAGACTCTCTTGCCGAGTTCGACAGCGAGTGTCTCGCAGTATAGGCTAGATAAGACAAAGGTTAGAATAATCTTCATTTCGAGTTGGTGGGTTCACGAGAGTTAGGCGAGGACAATATTCGACAGAGATATCCGGGACAATCATCTGTCGGCGGGGAGCAGCACTACCGCCATTGATAGATGGCTTAAGAGCATGGTTCTTGGTACTCTGATAGCTGAGAGAATGCCTCGAGAAGAAGCCCAAAATAACGAGCCTCTTTCGGCGGTGATTTGTGACTGAAGAAAAATGCTGACGCCATCATAGACTCGGCATGCCGCGGCGCATCGTGAGGCTGATGGCACACCTGATGTTAGGTCCGGAGGTCTGGAATTAGAAGGTTCGATAAGTCATCTCTCAATCCGACCGCAACCGATATTGGATTCGGCGCTATTCCCAAGTAACTAGGCTAGTGATCATGTACATTTTCCCCCACTGTATGTCTGCATAAGGAGTATCTAGTAGAGTTGATAAAACCCTGCATCACTTGGCATTCTATTCTTATCATTGAATGAAGTTTAGATTGAGGAATCCGCATGACAAAGCTATTTGATCTTATTATTGAACTAGGTATAGAAGGGCTTTTATGGCTAGTGATCAAGGAGATTCGCTTTGGGGTCACACCAAGAGGTCAGGGGGTTAGGACTGGTGGCGGCGCATAGAACGCAGTTGGCTCTAGCGTAGAAACATGTGGGACCGTCAACACGTAACGCATGACACATATGTTGTTTAAAGGATCCTATCTGAATTCATTGCTATGTCTGCGTAACTGACCACAATCCGAGTGATTGGAAGACATAGGCGCCAACCCAGCCCAATCGTGACTCGAAACACGCGAGAATCTACCAAAACACCAATTGTATCCCGGGCGATGGCCCTATGCTAGATTTTCTTGAATTTCGGATTCAGAGTAAATCATTTCGGCAGTCGAAAATCCGAAAAGAAAGTCGTAAGGCTTCTCATGGTTAGCAACTCTAAATATTCTGCGTAGTCTCGTAATCAGTTGAGGATGAGCTCACATTCCGGATCGCCTCGTTGATGTTTTCTATATCTCCGGTCCTCACAGAGCTTGCTGTGTTGGATACAACTGGCACGGTGTTGACGTGGGCTCTACCATTCTGTAGTGAATGGGGTCCCTAATAACACGTTTAGCATGAAGTTGCTGTCGATGTGAAGCCGGTTATACGAACGCCGGTAGCAACTCTCCCCATAGGGTCTGTGAAGCTTTGGATACGTTGCTGCGCGTCGCGCTCGCCACGCTGCTTTGTGCGGGCAGCAGAAACCGCCTGAATAGTAAGTATAAGAAGCAACAACTTCATCCTAACCCAATTATTAGAGGTGTTTATGTTTTCAAAGCGGATTTCAGAGAGCAGCAAAATGGTTCCCAGCATAAGTCCAAAGTTAAGACCGTACATATGTAAGGAGATCTTGTAATTCTTTAGTCGGCAGCCTGAAAGGGTAAAGCGTCTCGTCCATTTGCGCTATGTACCCGGCAGCTGAACTACCCCTACTCATGTTATAACTAGACACTTTAGGCTGCTCCCATACTTGGGGATGGCGCCATCATATCGTGGGGAAATGGAGCCATTGGAGTCAATTATAGATGATTGCAGGCCCCCCGCAGTAGAGGAATAGCCACGTGAGAAAGAGAACGTTCGAGGCGTCTTAAGCCAAGGGAAAAGAATAAGCGGCTTACGCCATCACATCATGCACGTGAATAATTCACAGGTATGATGCTGCTATTGAGTGAGCAGACATCTCGAAGTTCGAGGACATCAAGTGTTAGACTGAAAATGTAGTAGTTTCTAGCCTACTTTGGTATCCATATCACGTCGCGTCGCTCCCCTTCGGATGAGGTAGTTCATCACACATTGATGATGTTGCGTCTTCTTGATGTGTGGCAGCTTTTGTGCTGCATTGCCATCCTGACTGCCACATCTCTAACCCAAGCGCGGCCTCTCAATCAATCTGTGCCATGGTCAAAGACTGTTCTTAGTCATCCCGTGTCTTTCCCTAGGGATCCAATCTCACCAGCTGCTGTTAGAGGAGATGATGTCGACCTGGAGAGAAGGCAAGGAGGCGGTTACTGGTACGAATCTGCGAGCCATGGAATCTCGCCCTTTGGACCCTCGGGCTACCAAGTCTTTCGCAATGTGAAGGATTTCGGCGCAACGGTGAGTAGTCTAAGGTTCCCGGAACATTTAGCAACTGATAATTTGGGTTAGGGCGATGGTGTCACGGATGATACGGAAGCTATCAACAATGCTATTACGGCAGGTGGTCGTTGCGGCGAGGACTGCGGTTCGTCAACCGTCACGCCGGCTGTTGTTTATTTCCCTGCTGGAACATACGTGATTTCAGCTCCGCTAATTCAGTATTACTATACGCAATTCGTTGGAAACCCGAATAATATCCCGGTCCTCAAGGCGTCGCCCGACTTTTCTGGCATAGGTGTGATCTCGTCTAACACGTACATCCCTGGGGCTTCGGGCGCGCAGTGGTACGTGCCGCAGAGCAACTTCCACCGGCAAGTGCGTAATTTCGTCATAGACATCTCCGACTGCCCAAACGCCACACCGGATGGTTTCGGTTAGTGTACCGTAGAGTTCTAGGTGATAAGTTTGCGGTATATTGACGTGGTGACTTCCAGCGCCTACGGGCATTCATTGGCAAGTGGCACAAGCTACGAGCCTGCAAAACATACGCTTCATCATGAGTCAGGCCCCAGGAACTACACACATGGGAATATTCATGGAGAATGGTTCAGGTGGTTTTCTCGGCGATCTCACTTTCATCGGCGGAGCTATTGGTATGAGGTGCGGTAGTCAACAGTTCACCTCGAGAAACCTGAGATTCCAGTTCTGCATTCAGGCTATCGAGATGATATGGGACTGGGGATGGACGTGGCACGGTCTGGACATTCTACTTTGCCAAGTGAGTGTTAAATAAACCTATGTCGAGATCGAAATAGCTAACAGCGTCTCACTCTAGATCGGGATCAACGTGACAGCTCTGACGAGCGCTACTGCGTTGCATAATCAAGGGGTAGGCGCTATTGCGGTGTTGGACTCTGTATTTACGAACGTGTGAGTTTTACGAAGAGCATTGAGGTCATCGGCCTTTCTAACCTCAATTACAGGCCTATTGCAATCCTGCACGGGGGGAGAACCAATATCATGTTGGAGAACGTACAACTCAACAATGCTCCAATAGCTATTGGTTATTCCGGCGGCCCAACTACTGTCCAAGGAGGGGATGTTCTGATAGACAATTATGGGTTAGGCAACAATTTTATTCAGAATGGTGGTAATCTCGCCATGAATTTCCTGAACGGCGCTTACAGCCCCTCGGCTAAGGCTGCCGCGCCGTCGTCATTGCGCACCTCGAGCGGTTGGTTTGCACGATCAAAACCGCAGTATGAGAATCTTGGGATCGGCAGCTTCATCGACGTGAGAACAGCAGGGGCTGCGGGAGACGGGGCCACCGACGACACAGCCGCCATCAACAGCGTTCTTGCGTCGGCCGCAGGAAGAGTAGTGTACTTTCCTCATGGCGTTTACATCGTCTCGGACACCATCGAAGTTCCACCAGGCACTAGGATGGTAGGTGAGATCTGGAGTGAGATAATGGGTAGAGGAGCCAGGTTTCAAGATATCTCTGATCCTCACGTAATGGTGCGTGTTGGAACCACTGGCAGTACCGGTCTGATGGAAATCTCGGACATGCTATTCACGGGTGAGCTTTCCTGATGGACCTTTGCAGCATCAGCTCTTCTCTAACACCAGCCTTTTAGTCAGTGGTCCCACGGCCGGCGCCATTTTAATGGAATGGAATATTGCCCAGTCTTCTCAGGGATCTGCGGCAATGTGGGATGCTCACATTCGCGTGGGAGGCGCTGTGGGCTCGAATCTTCAGTTTGATCAGTGCCCTTGGAGCGAGAAGGAGGTCAACACAAGATGCATTGCCGCTACGATGCTTTTCCACATCACAGCGTCTGGAAATGGATATCTAGAGAATGTCTGGATATGGACAGCGGACCACGATCTGGTGAGATTACTACAATATGGGAAAAATTTCTGGACAACCTGTTGGCTAACAAACTTGAATTTAGGATATTCCCGCTCAAAGTCAGGTTAATGTCTACACGGCACGGGCATTCCTTGTCGAATCAAAGGGACCGTTATGGCTCTGGGCGACTGCGCCGGAGCATTCTACCCTTTATCAATACCGGTTTTACAACGCAGAGAACATTTTCGCGGCAACGTTGCAGACAGAGTCGCCGTATTATCAGCCAGAGCCTAAAGCTCCGGCTCCGTTCACCGGGGCATTTGCTCTGCCAGACGATCCCACCTTCTCGTACTGCAGCCCTAACTCTGCGACCTGCGCTTACTCCTGGGCCATGGAAGTCATTGGTTCTTCGAACCTCATGATTTACGGGGCAGGATTCTATAGTTGGTTCCAGTGGTATAACCAGGCATGTCTGCTGCTCGAGCTATGTCAAGAGCGAGTTGCGCGAGTGATAGATAGCGACAATATCTTCATCGTTAACTTGTACACCAAAGGAACATACTCTATGATTCAAGGAAGCAGCTCGTCGGACATTTTAACCCTTGATAATAAGGCCGGATTCCTAGGAACTATTGTTGGATGGACTGGTCTTGACGTCGCCGGTTCCGTCGACACACTGAGCAATATAATCCCCCTACCCCCGTGGATCTGGGATGTTCCCAACCCGACGGTATCATGCCACATACCATGTCAGTTGTTGCCACCTCCAACACCAATTTTGCCGATTCTACCACCGGTCTACACCACAACAGTTTCCGGACAAGCCGTTACCGTAACGCCGCCGGCTATCGAGACACCACACATAACCGTACAGCCAGTCACGGTTGTCGTACCGAATAGACAGACCGTCGTGCCATTTATAGTGCCAACGCCTGTGATCGTGGTTCCACCAATCATCCCGACAACTGGAAACTTCCCGGGAGGACCCCCCAATATCAAGCCGCCTGACATTTTCCTCCCGATACCCCTACCACTCTACCCGCCTGGTGCTTGTTTACAGTTCTGCTCGGCTGCCGCATGGCCACCGATTTTGTGAGTTTTCTTTCACCTGGAATTTCCCCTTTCTAATTTGCTTTGCAGACCGCCGATCGTCGTAGTCGAAGGTAACCCCATCCCCGTTGGTGTGCCGCCACCCGAGAGTGAGGAGCCCGAGGAGGAAGATGAGCTTCCCTCATGTGTTAAGTTGATACCGATCGGATTGGGCGGATATCCTGGCCTGGGCGATCTTCCCGACTGGGGCCAACCCGGAGAGGGGACTACAGGAGGGACCTGCGGGTGGAGTGGCGACCAGATATTCCAGAACACCTACCCCATCGCCGTGGCGAGCGGTCAGAGTAGTTTCATGGTTAACGTGTTCGACTTGCTCGGGTTTGGCAGCAGTAGCTATACCATCGACGGCGCGGCGATGCAAGTTTACTCAACGAGCGTGACGGCCTGGTCGATTGCCTACCAGCCCACTAGCTTATCCGGCTCGTCAAGTAATCGGTTCTGGATCAATTTCGACGTGCCAACTAATCCAATTCCTGGTACGCCTCTCTTTACTATCTGAACTTTCGTTCGGGTAACTTCGAAGTTGGCGGCTAACGATAGATATAGTTGCTATCATCATCACTGGCACTGTTCAGTCCGGCGTGAGAAACCTCGAGCTGACTCTTAGTATTAGAGTAAGTCTCATTCAACTTCGATCTCCTTACAGGCGCAAGCAGCGTTACCTAGAAAAGACTGTATGTATTAATGGTGTCATCGATAGGCAAGCACACAATGCGGTGGTAGTCCCATTCCGGACCCCCCTGGCGCAGGGAACGGTGGTGGTGGTGGAGGCGGCGGCGGTTCATTAGATCTCCTGTTGCCTACTTTTGCGGACGGGAGGATCGATTGCGCAGATAACTCGCAAGGCGGCGGTGTAAGGTCGATGACAAGCTGTCTCTTTTCCTACGGCAGGTAAGCTTGACCAAAATCTCGTTACCACAACAACTTATAAGACTCGTGGCATAACCGACTAACACGACTCGCAGTCTCATCGTACAAGGCCAACTCTTAGCACAGGGATCGAGCATCACAACGCAAGACCCGGAGAATAATTGCGTCCGACACGGTGTGACGACCGACTCGGACGGAGTCATCCTCAACAACTGGTGTATGGTGTACTCCAATACCAACTGCGCCTTCGTCATCTCTGATAAGTATCCGACTTTCGGCGGTTTCCCAGGCTACTCGGTCATTTCGGGCGAGGTTTTCCGCAACTTCGCTATTATTGGCGCCAACCAGTGTGCGGGCAGCTCCAAAACGGCCGTTGCCGCGGGACCATTCCAACCGTTCGGCATTCCGGCGCAAAGTCTTTGTCTCGTGCATCCAGACCACCCTGAAATCTGCGCAGTAACTTAGTATAGGAGGTAATTGGGAAGACACATTGAAAACACCGGAGACAGATGCTTCCACGTCCCGAGCATTTGTTAGGTATATATCATGCTGATATCTTATCTCAGTTTGCCCATGCGCAGTGAACTTAACGAGGCATATAAACCGATATATTATCACCTGTCCGCGAAATCCATGCTGTCAATACTTCCCAGCAAGTGACGTCCCGGTGTTGCCACAGGATAAGCCCAATAAAGGCGCCTTGTTGGACAAGTCTTGCTATGCCGCCCCCATACACTGAAGAATAACGTTTTGTTAGTTGGGAAACTCGTGACTGTAGTTGAAAGAAAATCCTTAATATTACCCGTGTGGGAATCCCCTTGGTAACTTCTGCCGCTTTCCACTAGTATTATTCGTATCTCCAAAACCTCCTAGAGGGGTGTCAAACATGTTTTCCTATCTTGCCCGCGTGAAGGATTGATTCTCTATTTATGTTAGACTTATTGTGAGATTTGGGTGATTTATGGCACAGAAAAGTAGCGTGAAGCGATACCAAGTACCTACTTAGGTATTTGGCCATATCGTAATGACCAATGCCTGCAATGTACCTAGGTACCTAACGGTGTCATAAGGACTGAAGACAGGATGACTAAGCCAAGCCTTCTCTCAAAATATGACTAAGTACATCCCTAGGTACCTAGTAAAGACAAAGTTTCACTATCTATAGACAAATCTAAACCTACCTACCTACCCAAGAGCTCAGCTGTCATTGTCCGCCATTGTCACTATTATTTCTGTGCGCTGGTTACCTAGCCAACAGACCTACTAGTCTTACAACACACCACCTATATCCTTTTCCTCTCCCTTTCTTTCTCTTCAAGCTAAGTGCCACCATTATAGGTGTCATACTAGGTACTTATGTTATGCGACTCACACGTAGTGGACACTGGCTAATTTGGGTTTAGCAATGGAGCGCCTCCCGACAGAGATCATTAGAGAAGTGTGTGGTCTCCTTTGCCGCCACTGCCAAGAGCCCCGGAATCAAATTAATACCTTTGATTTCACACGCGGGGAGCAACAGGGGCGGCGGGCCTTATCCAATCTCTGCCTTACATCTTCAAGGCTGCGAGAAATAGCCCAGCAGTTTCTCTACCACCGCCTTTCCATCCGTGGCAACGGCGGGACCGTTTACATGATCCCTCTTCTCGATACCCTCATCTCTCGCCCAGATCTGGCTCAGGCCGCTAAACAACTTATTCTTGTCGACCCAGACTGCGAGGAAGAGACTGCTAATGAGGAAGTCTTGTCTCAAGAGACCATCAGCGATGAAGTCTTGTCTCGTCTGACTCAGGCTGCACGGCAAGCTGGGTTACCACTCCCCGATGGCTGGCAAACTGGGTTACCGCTCCCCGATGACTGGATCGAAGACCTCTCTCTGCAGCGGGACTACCTCATGCAGCAACTCCTCGTGCAACTTCCCCACATTGAACTCGCAGCTTTCTTGTCGCTATCATGTTATGGCTGGGGCTTGCTTTCCTCGGTCGACCCAGTCACGCGATCCCTACCTGCGCTGCGGACAGTCATGCTGGGCCGCCGCCGCGGCGCAGAGGCCGCTTTCAATTTATCAAAGATAGCGAGTCTCTTTTCACTAGCTACCGACCTGGAGAGACTTAGCTTGTATAGGTGTTGCGCCGTATCGAGGGCAATAACCCTCCGAAACATCACTCACCTCACCCTGAAAGGATGCTGGGTATCGATTAACGATATGGTCCGGCTCCTATCGGCCTGTGGAGAGCTGGATACATTTATCTACGAGGGCTCGGAAAAGCTAGCCAATCAAGGCGTAGGTGGAATCTCGGTGAATGAAATAACCTGCATACTGGAAGAGCAGGGCCACAGTCGTAAGCTACGAAGGTTATGCCTCGACTATACTGAAATTGACCAACGAACCAACTTTGTCGAATCACTAGTTGGCTTCTCTCAACTGCAAGAGTTCTGGGTAGGGTGTCTCTATATTTCTTGGCCAGAAGATGTGAGCATCGTGCTGCCATCTTCCCTTAGGGTGATAGGGTATAGTTCTGAATTTCAACAAAATAGCCTATCTCTTGGACGACGGATTGCCGATAGAGTTGATGGTGGCTTTTTTCCCAATCTGAAACAGGTAACATCCAACTGTCCTGACATAGTCTTGAGACACGAGTTCAGGGCTTTGGGTATCGTGTATTCGGGTTGTTTTAATACTGATCACCCTACAGAGAAGTGGGTTTGAGAAACGACTATGGAGAGGACGGGAATGCGACTGGTCGGCTTTTGTGGATCAGTCATAGCATCCTTTAGTCAACCGTTTTGTGGACGGTTTCCTCTGCATAACTTACAGTATACATAAACTATTACATAACTCAAGGTTCCTCCTCGGCCACAATTAGTATCTGACTACATAACCGACCCTAAGAAAAAGTAGAGAACGCGCTAAACCTGATCTGTCGTCTATCAAAAGATGGTAAAACCTGGGTACCTAGTCTAGGTATGTTACCTACCTCCTCGGCGGCATCATGGGTTGTCAAGAGTAGGTATGACATGACATCTCGATGTTTGTTTACATGGCCAGAGCCACAACCATGCAACGACGAACTTGAATTGCAACTTTTTGGTCCGCGTAGTTGTCTTGATGCAATGCAATGAAACCTTGCCATCCGGCTTTCTGATACTTCAGGCTTACGACCATAACGCCTGTTCCATCCTGACGCAGAAATATTACCCCAAACGGACAGATCCGTCAATCGAAATACGACTGGTGTATATCTATCTAGCGCTGCACGGTCTGTTGGATGCCACACTGCCGATACCGGGTAAATTAGCCCGGCCAACTCGAGAAGTAAAGCGGTGTTACTCTATCCGGATAGTGTAATCGTCTCAACCTCAAATCATAGGGTGCCAAGACAGGGAATCTGATTTATGCATAATTGGTGCAGGATTGTAATAGGTACACTAACAGGAATAGACGATGTGACTGACCCATAACATTTCTCAAGAGGGGCTTTACTTCGAACCCCCTCATTGCAAATACTTGGCGGGAAAAAGAGACGACGGATTGTAAAACAGAGGTAAGACCTAACCTTAGTCTAGATGCTACCTCTACACGTGTAGGTCAAACTCGCCGGATTATTACTAAGGATGGCTATTAATACGCTTCTAGTCTTAAACAGTAAGCTTCTCTAAACAGATAGCGTTTTCCCTAGCTTCAGGGCCAATTCGTTCCCGCTAGTAGTAGGAGTAGTGTAGTAGTAGTGTAGTCTGAATAGGATTCTGTATTTGTACTATCTAGGCCAGGTACCGTCAACTACCTAGGTAGTGTAGTGTAGCAGACAGATAGGTAGCTTAGTTTATATATAGTAATGGCATCTACCCCGCCCCCTCCGGTTGTATCATCGAGCCGACAATATCCAGACACTTTATGACCTCTTTTCTTTCTGTTAAACAATTGATTGATTGATTGATCTGTGCCAACTATCCCCGAACGCCGAATTTGAAACAAATCACATCATTTCACAACCAAGATCTCACGATGGCGCAATCACCGCACACCGTCCGGTGGGGCATCTTGGCCACGGGGTTCATCGCACAGAGTGAGTAGAGCAGACAATATGGCTAGACCAGACTTTATGAGATATTATGATCAAACGTGCGCTCACACAAGACCTGCGCCGCAGTGTTCGTCAGAGACCTCCTCTGCAACCCCGCGACCCGTGACGTCACCGACGTCGCTCACAAGGTCGTGGCCGTGGCGTCGTCGCGCTCCAAGGACAGCGCCGCCGGCTTCCTCGAGAAGGTGAACCTGGCGCCCGAGGGCGTCAAGCTCTACGGCTCGTACGCCGAGCTCGTCAACGACCCGGACGTCGACTGCGTCTACGTCGCCACCCCGCACAGCCACCACTTCCAGAACACCATGTTGGCGCTGCAGGCCGGCAAGAACGTCCTGTGCGAGAAGGCCTTCACTGTCACCGCTGCGCAGGCGAAGATGCTCGTCCAGACCGCCAGAGAGAAGAACGTCTTCCTGATGGAGGCCGTGTGGACGAGATATTTCCCTCTCAGCATCAAGGTTAGAGAGCTAGTCCAGTCGGGCGCCATTGGCACCGTCTACAGAGTCATTGGTGAGTTGACTTCGACTTTCATATGACCCCGGACTCTCTGCTGATATCGTGTCTCTAGCCGATAACTCGGTCGGAAACGACGGCCCGGACGGCTCTCTGACCTTCCCCGACGAGAACCGCATGGTCAACATCGACCTCGCGGGCGGCGCGTTGCTGGACCTGGGCATCTACTCTCTGACATGGCTGTTCCAGATCCTCTACCACCTGCAGCCCGAGGCCGAGAAGGAGACGCCGAAGACGCTGGCCGCGATCCAGCGGTACAAGACGGGCGCGGACGAGTCGACGAGCATCATCGTGCAGTTCCCGGAGCACAAGAGCACGGGCATCGCGCTGACGTCGCTGCGCATCGCGACCAACACGGACGGCAAGAACAGCGGCGGGCCCGCCATCAAGATCCAGGGCACGCTCGGCGAGATCCAGGTCATGGGCCCCGCGTACCGCCCCACGCAGTACAAGGTCGTCAAGAAGGACGGCGACGGCCAGGTTGAGACCGTCGACTGCCCCATCCCGGTAGATAGGGAGCGCCGCTTCGGTATGGGTATGTTCTGGGAGGCCGACGAGGTCGCCCGGTGTCTGCGCGACGGCAAGAAGGAGAGCGCGACCCTGCCCCTCTCCGAGAGCATCGTGATAATGGAGGTCATGGACGAGGCGCTGAAGCAGGGAGACGTGAAATACCCGGAGCTCATCACGAGCGATGTGTTCGACCCCAACAGTCCCCTCAACACCGGTGCTCGGTAAACCGGATGAGGTTGGAAGGAGGACATGGGGTGGCTAGGTCTTGTTGATCCAATGGCTGCGGATATCGTTTGGGTATGGGGGAAGTAGATAAAAAGCTTTCTGTGCAATATCAAACACTCGGTGTCAAAGTGCCTGCTGACTCAATATTGCGGTGCCACAGTGCTGCCAGTCCTGCCTGTTTTAAGCACCCTCTAATCGTAACTACGAGTGGTTTGTGCCGAAGCTGATGCCTTAGCTTCACCAATGAGCAAGGATCAAGGGACTAACTAGTAGATAGTTAAACTATTCTGTTGAATTTATTTGCTTTGAGCAATGCTGCTTTTTCTTGAAGTATAATTGATCTAATCGAAGTATATATGTATTCCCATAAGTACTATTGCCAAGTTGTTACCTAATACACTTTTTATCCTATCAAGTTTATACACAAGTATTACCCCTATTCCACTGTGAAGAGTCCCGTGATATACCAAGTTAGTATCGGCCCATCAAATGCTTATTCTCGCAGTAAGACGGAGGAATGGCAAGGGTGTGGAATTGAACTAGCACCAAGCGATGTTCTCAATCTCCAGAATGGCAGGGGCAGAAGCAGACATCCCAGATGTGAACATAGATCCAAGTTCAATAGGGTTTTCTGCCGAGCCTTCGGGGGCGTCGCCTAGTACTATAGGGTTTTCCATCGAGCCTAGGGCCGCGTCACTCGAAGGCACTACTACAGGGTTTTTCGTTGAACCTAGGGGCGCGCCACCCGAAGGTACCACTGCCGGATCGGCTGGCCGGCTCTCTATGCTCATTATCGAAACACCATGTTGAGAGCTCCACCAGCTTAAAGCCGAAACATCAGCGGCCGGCGAGGAATCCGGACTGACCAGAATTACAAGATCTGCCAAGTCTTGCGCATTAGCATCGAATATGAATCTCTCCATCATTCTGCGGATATTAGCATCGGACTCCTCGGGGAGAGACGGATACTTTTTAGTCGAGGTATAATGCTCCAAGAGGTCAAGTAAATGCGAGAGGCGTGGGCGGAGATTGGGATCGCACGCCAGGCACCGCGCCACGAGCCAAAATATGTCATAGTCAAGGCTATAGTTTACTGTCTCCGACATTTCCTCATAGAGCTCAATCATAATCTCGCGCAATACCCCGGCCCGAGGGTTGGTGAAGTCGTTAGTGATAAGGCGGCCCATGACCTGTAGCGCGAGTATGTTAGAATAGGATAGCCGGCCTTGGATGGGTATGCTTAGATGGGATCTGGATATTCAGGGGTGTGGACAGAGGCGTAGGATCGGAAAATAAAATGCATACCACTCCGATTTCGAGAATATTTAAGTCGGTAGCCACACTGCGAAGTAGTCCTCGCCCATCGCTACAGGCACTAATTAATACAGGACACGCCAACCCGAGAACAATTCCTCCAATCAAATTAGGCGAGTCACTTACGTGGAAGATTTGCCTATACCTGCCAGCTTAGCAGCGTCCTTTTCCATTTTCTTTGCCAGGCCTAACTCGGTGTCGAACGATTTTCTCGCAGGGAGGGCCTCCGGCGCCGTGACCTCCATCGCATTACCAAAGTCGATGAGCTTGAGGATGGGTACGATATGATGCTCTCTACCTGACGGTTGCTCTTCCGGCAAGGGCTCGCCATCGGCTCTTTCACCAAACATCACTAGATTTAGGTAGATCAGTTAACTGCAATCATGCATATTTACCGCGCCAACCCCCAGGGGGCTATCGCTGAGTAACGCACGTACAATTGCCAAGATTCATGTCAGAGTGTATCAAGTCGCCGGCGGGCGGGGCATTGGCAGAGGGGGGTAGCGCCTCACGCCTCTTGTGTTTCGGGCCCCTGGGGTACGACATCTGGTCAGGCGGCCAGGCCATGGCTATGCATGCTTTAACAACTTCACGAAGGGTTAGCCCAGGTGGCAAGGCGCAGTTCCATTCCTTTCGATAGGCGACATGGGACTTGGCTGACTTACGACACAAGAAGAGATCCCATAAGACTCGATTTGGAAGATGGCCGAGCCCAGCAGCCCTACGTTTAATTAAGAAATTATCGAGCGTTCCATTTTCTATATATTCAATGATCAAGTAGGGTTTGCTGAATAGAATCGATAGTTCGCCCTTCTGTCGTGGACCCGCTAGCGGATCTGGATCAAGCGTTATGGGGGTGACAATATGCTCTGCCCATCGTAGCCTCTGCTGTTTCGTCAGTACAGCGGATCTACATACGCCGATTGCGGACGTACGTCTAACCATTTTTTTTCGTCGGCAATCTCTTTGTTGTCGCCCAACACTACAGTCTTGATGATGAAGCGAGAAAATTCATCGGGTCCTGCTTCTTTGTCTCTGAAGCATATGGCAATCCCCGATCCGCCCTGACCCGCTACCTTTTCGAACTCGTATCTTGGTTCATTGCTAAAGAATTGTTTGATTTCGTCGGTGACTCGTTGCGCCATCTCTACCGTGACGCTATGTGATACAAGCTTTCAATTGTGCGAAAGAAGTGCATTGTATGCCTTCCCACTGGGCATTACCTTTAACTCTACGATTAGTCTTTGTTGATCAGATACCTTCAGCTCATTACATGAGGCTATTCTCCATGCTGTTTGCGGCATTCAAGTATGACGAGAAAGTTAGCACAAAGAGACACATGCATTTCAGCAATACATCACGGCCTCAGGAAATAACACATGGAATAGTAGAATAGTAGAATGGTAAAAGAATTAGAGATACTCGGCTCTGTAATGGATAATGTGAATTTAAATTAGCATCACACTTGGTCTCCAAGCAGGATATTTGGGGAAAGGATGTGACAATGGCCTGGGTGAATATGTATTTTTCCAAGTTGTCTATAAATTGAGTAGTACCTGTTTTGATATTGGCGATAAGATTAAAGCTCTTGGGATCAACTTACTCTCCAAGATAGCGCATCAGATACACCCAGATGATCACTACGATTTCTCGAAGCACATGATCGCATATCGGAAGGTTCCATTAGCATAACCTCGCCGCATTGCGCGGAAGGCCTATTTGAGCCTCTAGAGTTAGTAGCTGCCGTGTAATATAAAAAATGAGAAAGGTTATGGGAGCCTGCAGGAGTAGAAGAAGTAAAAAAAGGTCCTGGCTAGGCAACTTGTGCTCCCGAGACGTGTCAAAAAGGAGAATAAATGGGTCTGGAGACTGACCTGGAGAAACGCAAGTCCATCTCGCCCCTGAGATATAGCGAACAGCCAGAGTGCCGGCGACGACACCAAACTCCAGGATATATCCCTAATCATTGTCAGCAACTCGAGGCGAGAAGATGGAACGGCATAAAAGGGGTAAATCGACACACCAAGTCTTTGCAACATCACTGCTAATGTCAATCGGGCCTTGGTGAACTTTGAGACCGGCATCCTGAGCCATCTTGACATAATCATCTGCAGTGCAGAGTTGGGGGAGCAGCATCCCGTCCTCAATTGGCTGTATATCCTCTTTTTCCTGCTCTGGTGAAAGCTGCGGCGCCTTGAACCAGTCGGCAATCACCAGACGTGAAGACTTACCAGGTGCCAGCAATTTAGATGCGAAGCTGAAAAAGAGCGGTTTATCGGGGAAGTGGGATAGGGCCTCTGATATCCAAACAGCGTCGAACCGCGCGATGGGCTTGCCGTCGGCGGAGAAGTATTGCAGCATCTTCTCCGCATCGAGCTCGATGAAGCGGCAATTACCCCCCGACGAATACATATCCGCGTCATCAGCGGGCTTGCTGGAGCTGCCGCTCGGGGTTTCAGCCTGGGTGAGTTTCTTTGCGATTTCGACTTGACGTCCACTGATAGTGATGCCGGTCGTGCTGCAGGCATGTTCTTTAGCCAGAAAGCGAGAAGTGCCGCCGATGCCGCATCCGACATCGAGGACATCGGCCCCTTGCGGAAGATTCGAGATCTCTAGGAGGTATTTTATTAGGTTGACCTGGGCTTCCTCTTTTGTCTCTGTAGGCGATTTGAAATAGCCATGGTGAATATGCTGGCCCCTACAAGTAGTGTGTTTTTAGTAATAAGGTTCAGAAGTGATGAAGATAGATTTATCATATGAGTCTCGTACCAGAGGGAGTAGTAGTAGTCAGAAGCAATCTCGTAGTGTTTCTTGATCCTCTCCTTCAATGAGGTACTCGACTCGTGGGCCTCATATTCAGGGATCTCGTGTTTATCGCCTGGGTGTGTCTCAACAGCTGTAGCCATGATGCTCATCTATATTTGATAGGTGATAAAGGTAAAGCTGTGCTAACAGGGGACTTTACCGTTTAATAATGAGGAAACGACTCGATAAGGTTCATGTCGCGGTGGGACGTATTTATAACTACCTCAGTCACAGTTTCACTTGAGTCTGGATCATGCAGTGTGTCTCCCATTCAGACTCGTATCTTGGGTCGTTAGTCTTGGGCTGTCAGTCGTGACGCGCACACTAGTAAGAATACAGAATAGTCGTGTTTCGTTGACGGATACGGACGTATGACACTATAGATGAACATGATAAATAATTCACAACAAACACAGCCCATAGAATAGGTGATTGAGGGAGCATTTTCCGAGTCAGGCCGCCCCGGTAGTGCGAGCACAAAGCATTATCTTAGGTTTCGTTTTTGTTTTGGGTTTGGCAGTATCCGTCTATCTAGGTACTTACCTAGGTACATAGTAGATACCTAGTAGGTAGTGTATAGTAGGTAAGTACTAGTGTATATACCTGGATGGGCCTGGGCACCAACTGGTGCGTGCACGCGGTTTGTGGGGGCGGTGGGAGATGGTGACGGGTAAAAACGGGCCAATACCATCTAGGTACGGTACCTTCATACTGTGTTTTAAAACCGCCTAATACATCTTATAGTAGGTACGTATCTTCTCGCCCAACTAGGACTCTGTCAATGACATCATCATCTCGGGGCTGAAACCGTCGAGCTTATACTACCTAGGTACCTAAGTACATATATGTATGATTCCTCTGTCAATTCGCCAGCGTAAGACGAACGTAGGATTTAGGCAACCTTTTTAATACCAATGCTTACCCCAAGTTTGCTTCATCGGCAATATTCTCTCACTTTTGAACCAAAGTTCGACCCAAAATACCTAAATTCACCGAGTCATCTTGATATACGGCACTTCTCTTAGACAGTGACAAACAGGCAAACCCAACGAAACAATGCTTCACAACGTCTTCCATCTCCTCCTCCAGCTCTGTCTAGCTGCATGGGCCCTCGCAGCTCCCCTCACTGACGAAACCATGACGACCTCCACTGCTCCCACCTGGCATCAAGGAGCTGGAGCTGGCGGTGGAATTATCGGCTTCATTATCCTGGTCTTGGATATAATCGTCCTTAGTGCGTCTAGACTGATGTACTCCTGACACATATTATACACATACTAACAATAACATAGTCGAGGTCTTAAAGTCCAATCGCCCTGCCTCCAACAAACTGATCTGGTGCCTTGTCGTCTTCCTATTCCCAGTTGTTGGTATGATCATATACTTTTTGTTTTCGAACCGAAAGGCACACAATACGTACGAACCACTACCATAAGAGCGGGGAATCTGTAGGCATCCATTGGATATGGGAGACCTATACTGAAACAAAACAAAAGTTATGGAGTTGATTTGACAGATTTGCCCGTTGTTACACTGTTTTTATCGGATGCCCTCGTAGCTGCGTTGAATAGAAATAGAACTAGGCTAGTTGTGAAATCTACAGGAATAAGGAATTCTAGAAGGACCTAGCATTGATACCTACAATCTCCTGCAAAGAGTGAGCATAGCAATCGGTGAATAAGTTGCAAACAATATTCTAATCCCTTGAATTGTTGGTGCCGTTGGAAGCTAAGGCTTATTATACGCTACGCGGATAGTCCGTAGTCGTAGAAATGCAATTCATGTGTAACTATTCGACCACTCTCTTCGGTACATTTTGATTGCTGGATGTCATATACGTGGTTAAAGATACGTAATATAGGAAAGAGATTATTACAAACGCACGGCTCGGGAACGGATCCTTGAAACGTGCCCCTAGGTAATATAGAGGACTATCGGTTCAGATGGAGTTTACCGGGCGACCTGGGTCTCAGAACCCATGAATCGAGTGCTCTCCTCAACCTTATTCTGTGCCTTTATTGCCCTCTTACTATCATTCAATGGCCTTCCCCCTTTCTTGTGGGGCCTTGGCGATACCTCGGCGAGGACGCGGCCATACTAGGGCATCCATTCGCTTCTTTTACCTCTACGCATTGACTCTTAGGAGTCAACGGCGCCGAGTTTTCTAGCCTGTTTATTCAATCCACTCCTTAGAAACTATGAAACGGAGTGTTGAATGGAGGGGGAGGGGGGGGGGGGAGTTGAGGGTGGCCTACTCGTCTATAAAAGATGCTCTTCTGCGCCTCCTTTCAAGCCCACTCCTCGTTCATCTTATTTTGATCACCGTATATCACCACCTATTCACTCGGCTTATTAGCTCCGCTGAGATTTGCATTCTGCTTAAATAGTTAGCACACGAGCACATCCTATCTCTATACCTACTACTAATATCAAATACAGGCCGAATTATATATCCTCAGCCCGCTCCAACTCGGATCCCGAATTATTGGAGAATAACCACTGAAGGTAGTAAGCCATATTAAAAGTCTCTATAGTTCTATATACATATATAACGAGGATCACTAACTCAAATCAAGTTCCCTTGACAGTTTCTATCACTAGTTGCAATGGCACATCGGATTCGCCGCAATAATCAGGGAGAGGCCGCCCGTAAAAAGGCTCTGCTCCAAGAGAAGATACGGACAATCAACCGAGCTAAGAAAGAAGAGCTTCTAATCCGGGCCGCGATTCGAGACTCCGTCACGGGGGGAGACATCGGTAAGTAATTCCCAGCGTTGGTCTTTTTTTCTCTGAATACCCTAAGCGTATCTAAACCCTCTCGGGCGATAATAATTTAACTGATTCAAATTATTATGACAGTGCAAACTGCGATCAGTGCTCGAGGAGACAAGCCTAGAAACATCAACACCAGCGCCAATCAGACTTTAGAGGAGCGTAAACGAGGGGTGGTCCGAGAAGCATTGAGTCATCTCGGCGATAGCGACAGGGACGAGCTGCTCCTTGCGGCCGGACTACGACATGGTGCCACTGGCGCCGATATCATGCAGACTACTATCGAGACCTAAGCCGGAGGTGGTGTGGCAGGCGGTGTGGAGGACAATGGAGTTGAAAACGCCCAAAAAAGGACAATCCCCACCCCAAGATTTTCACGAAATATAGCCGTAGCGCTATCCCATCACACTACTGGCAAAATTACAATGTCGTCAGGTTGGGTTGCTTGACTGACTACCTGTTGCCTTTTCCTTATTCATGGCCAGAGCCATGACGCCAATCCACCGACCCTGAATAGGTTAGCTAATAGCTTAAACTCGTTGATGGGTTTGTGCGTAGGGAAAGGATTCATCATCGGTTAGTACGGGATGCTGGATTATAGATAGGCATCATGTGAAGTCCTCTCGGAGTTCTTGCCTCAAAGTATCTCCATTCAATACTTTATTCTGCGTTGCCTTCGAATAACGAAACCCCACTCTTTAGATACTTCAACACAAATCAAAAGTTTTAGTTTTCTATAACCCGTCGTTTTTTCTCTTTTATTCATAAATGACTGTATTCCGTACGATCTCACCGGCGTAAAGTGCGAGTATACATCATCTCGTAGAATCATCCATGTAAGTGTAGAAGGCTCCATCGCGTGCTCACTTTACTTGGCCTTTAATAATGATTACTGGATTGGAATTTTTATACCTGGTAGTAGTTGTTCATTAGAAATTTAGGTTCTAGTGGGATCCTGTTGACCTTGACAAGATGAGATCATTTATAGTAATCAAATATGATTACAGTCAATTGTAATTGCTGGCATCATGTTGTAGCCTCAAAATGTGCCAACCTGATAAAGGGAAGATCGTCATCTTAGGGGGAGCAGAGTTTTGCTTAGTAACTTGGCACTAGTGCCGCGTCAAAGTGCATCACTCACTGCTATGTCGTAGAGGGTATTTCTGCCTGTGTTTCGAAAGAAAACGCTTCATACTTGCGTTCAGCTCCCAACCTACTAGCAGCCAAGGAACTTTCACTCAACTAAATCATTCACCCACATGCTCCTATCCCTAGAATTCGGATATTTACGCCGGGGATGATTGATGATTAATGGAAAAATTGCAGACTTGTATTGTTTAGAATCTGACTAAATAAATGAAAGCGCCTCGTTTGCGTCATCGGCCTGCCCTGTCAGCGCCAAAGAATGTATACCTGTTGATCATATGTGAAATCGAGTCCCTCTTGTTTTGCATTTGGGGCCAGCCGATGCAGTAACTGCTCTGCGGTTTCGCGAAGCCTCCGCGCTTCTTCTTCGCCCCTCGGCCGTTGTTCGAGTGCTTCGGATAGCTTGAACAGGCATCTCATGTGCTCGGCAACCATCTGATCTTTTCGCGTCTCTGTGATAGTTCTAGCGTCTTGAAGATATTTCCTTGAGCGTGTCGTGTCATTAGATATGTCCCATGTAATGAGATCTTCATGTTTTACTTACACAGCAGCCTCAACCTTGCCCTGATCCAAGGCCGTACAGCCCAATCGGTACATGCAAGCAGCATTGAATGGGTCTGTTCTTAACTGGTCCCCCTTCAGCCATAAGTTCTGTGCTTCCAAAAAATGAACTTCTGCGGCTTCCAGCATTCCGTCATAACGGTCAATGCTTCCTAGCGCAAAGTGAGTGCTTAAAAGTCAGCATAGGAGAGCATTAACTAAAAAAATTCGTCATAATTAACTTACTATGCTGCCATCGCCAAATTGTATGGTGTCGTAGACTCGATCTGGTCTAGGGCCGTATTTACCATACTGCGAGTGCGTGCCGAATCGCCCGACCAAAGGAGAGCCATCGCCATACTTTTTTTGATACAAGCGGGCCATTCCCCAGCACCCGTGGTTTGCCGCTTTGACCAATTCTTGCCAGTGATCGCGAGCCTTCTCATACCATTCGATCGCTTCTGGGAAGTTGTTAAGCGTAGCTATCCCGTTGGCAATGTTTTCTGCAGCCCACGCCGACTCACGGTCATTGACTGGGTTGAATGGTGCATCGAAACTACGGATCTCATAGGAGTGTCTCAGCCATTCGACTCCTAGTTTTGCATTCCCTAGACGAATCAGCAGTTAGCCTCTGAGAAGCCCATGTCTGAAACGCGATGGTCTGATCCTCTAGAGAAAGGATATTTAACGCCATCCAATTGACCTCCATGAGGTCTAGAAGATCGGTATATGCGTTTTTTCTAGTAAATAACTACATTTTGTTAATAATCGCGATTAAAATATCGAACTGGGATCGCTTGCCATTGACACGTATTACTGAGATCGCAATAAGCAGGTAGTGCAGTGAACTGAGGGTTCTTTTTTAATTCATCGCGGAAGCAATGTTTCAAAAAAAGAACATGCCGCAAGTATGTGCTGCATCTATCCCACATGAGATAGAGCTGTGCGACGTCGCAGTCACGCCGTGGAAAGGCTTGGGATA
This sequence comes from Xylaria digitata, assembly GCA_022495195.1. Lineage (NCBI taxonomy): Eukaryota > Fungi > Ascomycota > Sordariomycetes > Xylariales > Xylariaceae > Xylaria > Xylaria digitata. The sequence goes on along the minus strand of MU376944.1, from coordinate 424,972 downwards.
CCAATATTGTCACGTCATTGAACCTCTGTTGCCTTTTAGCGCTGCCCAAGAAGTTCTTAAATAGCGTTTGGAGATACCGGCCAAGGGAAAATGACTGCGACTCCTCGTCTCGCCTAATGAGTTCGAGCGTAAGTAGATTCTCAATCGCAGCTGAAAAACTGGAATATAATCAGCCTTTATACAAACGTAGCTGTTCCTCTAGTAACTTACGCGAGTACACCAGCGCAAAAAGAAATTGTATCTGGGAAGTGGGAAGGATCCTTCAGCTCGAGGAGGCCAAAAGGTATACTAGAGGGTGCGAGAAAGCATAGAAGTCCCAGAATTGAGCTACTGTGCTCATTAAGGGAGTCGAATAGCAACTGCCAAAACCCATTGATAACGCCGTCTCCAGAAATAAAGCGCGATTCGCTCAAATACTGCCGATACATCTTCATAAACTCGTCAATAGATAGAGCGTTTCGATGGATCATGCCAGCTACCTTTGAAATTACAAAGGCGTGGCAATTTAGTTTCTCGGGAAGTTCGTACACAGATGTGGTATCATTGTTTTCCATTTCTATACCAGTTTGTGTCCAGAGGAGGGAGCGAAGGAACCCCGAGTAAGCCTCTGTATCCCAGGTTGTAATTTCTAATCCACAATATGCTGGACGAGAGGCAAACAAACGGCTGCAACTGGTAATTAGGGCTTGACCCCGTCTTGCAATTGGCCAATGCGCATGTATTAGGTCTATGTTTTCAGCGTGATCATATATGATGAGCCATCGACATTCTTACGGAGTATTAGTTCGAATGAATGTTCCTCAACTGCTAGAATATAAGCCTCACTTACGCGTGTGTTGGAGCCAGTCCAAGACGATGGCATGATTTTCATCATCGCCCTCTGGTCGAGCACCTGGCAATCTGAGCTGTGTCGCTATGGTAGTGAAGCTTTGCCTGATCGTGACCAGATTTTTGCTGTGCACCCAGAACGAGGCATCAAGTTCGCCTCTCTCGAGCTTAGCTTTAGAATATCGCAAAGCAATAGTGCTTTTGCCGACACCACTGAGTCCGTGGAGGGTGAGCGATTGGAACTCTCGGATCGGGTCTCCCAGTTTGAAATGGTTCTCTATTTTTGCGACGAAATCGACACGATCAAAGAACCATAAGGTTTTGATATGTGGAAGGATCACACAAGGCAGTTTAGCAGGTTCACTAGACTGAGATGTTCGCCTCAACAGTGAGGTTGCGTCTGAGGGTTTCCTACTACCGTCGCCATCACATCGATTTGGTATCTCTGCGAGGGTCGACAATTCCTCAACTTGATGTAGTAACCTATCCATAACCTGGAATGTAGATGACAAGTGGTTCTCTAGAGGCTGCCAGTCACTCTCTGCTGATAGGCCTAGAGCATTAATTTTTAGTTGACTTTGCACATTGCGCTAATAGAGCACGCAGCTTACCAATAGTCCGAGATCGCATGAAATCAATGACTTCAGTAAGCAAGGATAGTGTGTTAAGGCCAAATTCAAAGCATATTTCTTTCAGTCGAGGCAATGATGTGTACACATTCGTGTAGTAGTAATTAAGAAGCTTAATTTTATGACCCAGATCACGCATCATTTGCGAGACTCGAGACTCAGTACCGATTTGCTAGTAAGAAACACTCAGTGGATGAGTCGGTAGAATATAATTTAGATTGAATCAAACCTTGAAATAAGTCTCAACAGGCACCAGAAGATTGACGTGTTGAAACTAGTATCAGAGAGGCAAGTCCAGTTTTCGAGGAACGCTTTCATTTTTACTGGCATAGTCCGAAGTGCGACAGATTCATGATGTAGGCCGTTGAGCAATTGGCCATCCAAATAATTCCAAGAACTGAAGCACAAAACCTGGGTCAGTTCGTTTTTTTTCAAGGCGTCCACAGCAAGTTTCCAGGGCATTTTCCCACTTCTTGATCAACTGTTTCTCGCTATAACTAGTAAGTTTTGATCAAACAGTAATAGTAGAAATCCATGTGGCACTTACGGCTGAGGTGAATCCATTTTGGGGGGTAGGGGGGTTGATTGTCGCCGGCCTGTAAAGTAAGTAGGAAAAGGCTAGAAATATAGAAAGAAGAGTAGAGTGAACACGGCTCTTTTCAGGTCTCGAAGATTTGCACAAGAACGGGGGCCCCCGACGCAATGGCACTCCTTGCATAACTATGTCTCTTAGTTTTCTGAAGTTTCACTGATCCGGCGCTCTCCTAAAAATGGTACTTCTAGTATGCTAGGGGGCGATGAGCGAGTTTCATCATTTTAAGCCGAGCAAACACTTTTCGTCATCACGAAGCCCGCAAATAATACCAAATGAATGATGTCAGTTGCTGTAGATGAAAGAATCAAATCATTTTTAACCTTGCAGAACGCACTTGAGCTAATACTTACACAATGGCCACTTACAGTAACTTTCCATCAGAAAAGGCGTTGGTGTCAAAGATAGTGGAGTCATGTACAATGTGTAGCAGATGGTAGTTGTATTCAGGATAATAAGTTGGAAAGAAGAAACCTACGGCTATGGGGGAATATGATGTACATATAGTCATGGGAGTGGAGTGTACCAGCCTCCCTTATTTCAACAGTTGGTAATGATGGTTAGGCAGTAGCTATACATCGATTCACATATTATATAAAGTAGAGGGATAACGCACACTCACAGAATTACAGGTGCAATCTTGACGATCCCCCGTCCGCGGCTGTCATACGTGTTGGGGGCGTCCCTGGGCCAGAATCCCAGAGGAACTGAGATCACTGGAAAGCCCATTTTGGCCGCGAGATCGCCCGTGATACCCAAGGTTGACGGGACCATAAGCACATCAACTTGATGTGCTATCATTGCCTTATAATTATCGCTATCAACATCGATGCCTTCCTCTTAAGTCCACAGGAACTCCCCATATATTTCTTTTCTAAGTAATCCTCTGCTGGATATGTTTTGGTGACATGACTTATATCATCTACGTTGCGGATTTCATTGGATTTATTTCTAAGACTTCAAGATACACAACAATATCTGTTTTAAATTCTGATGATCGGACTATCCCTTTACGTGCTGGTTTAGCATTCGAAACTCGTCAGTGGCTGCAAAGTTCGCGTTCTCAACGATATTCGGCCCAGCAGATGTCAATGATTCCAATGCAAGCTTGAATGAAGCCATAATAGGAGATGTAGTAGCACTAGGAAAATCATTCCGAGGCACTCCGATTGCCATCCCGGTCAAGTTGGTGTTGCAGAAGTCAGTGAAATCAGGAATCTTCTGGAACGAAATATTCCTGACCTTTGTTCCAGTCTGAAAGGTGTAACATCATCCAAATGCCGTGCAACATCTACAGCTTCGGTGTTAATCCGCAGTGTTGAAAACAAAAACTACAACTCTAGCGCTACTCGACACTAAAGCAGTATTTCAGCACGCAGGACGGCCTTGAATTCTGCGGCCTCTTCGATTCATGGTTTGTTCTACGCCCTGATAGGTTAGCACCCGCACGGACCCGGCACGCCGCCCCTATATAGGGGCCGCTTCACCGCGTGTTCGCTGCGAGGGATTTTCCTCGTCACCTCACTTTTCCACCTCCCACGAGGGGGGTGGTTTTTAGGGTGGTCGGAGATTTCGGATGGGCTGGAAGGAAGGGAGGATCGTTCTGGGTAGTGATTTTTTTTTTGCTTTTAGTCTGGGCAGCTATTCGAGCCGGTCGGCTCGCGCATAGCGCATCGCCAGGACTCGAGTAAAGGCTCATGCTCCCTCCCAATATATGCGTTCAAACCAACCGTGTGCGAAACCTGTGATTGGCATAGATGCCACATACGCCTGGACTAGTTCCACAGAGGTAAAACAACCTGCCCCTAGACCCCCGGAGACAGCCTCGATGGTGGCATCCAGGAGCAACGGAGCATCGAAGCCTATGCCTCTTGTTAAATTCCCTTTCTAAAATGCTAAACACGCCACATGGCCAGTATCCATACCCCTATTTTTGGTATTCATGATGCTTCGAAGGACCTTTGCCATCAAAGGTGGAAGAATAGAAATAAAGGTGGAGATTATACGCATCCACACAAGTCCAACAAGTAGTGCAAGCACAAAGCTTTAGCGTTAGAAGATGCCGGTGCGGGTTGCGTAGCGTGGGACAAGCTACATTGGCTAATTTGTACTACCGTATACACTCAAGAGCAGAAAGAATGGAAGAATAGAGATGGCAGGGCTGGTTAAGGAGTGGCGGTTTCCCAGACCAAGAAAAACGAGGCGGTGCTTGATTCCCCTTGCATCAGATTGCCAATAAAGCGGTGGGCATCAGATATGTACGATTCCCTACTTCTATAAACCCGGTTAATCACGTTACAAGTATCTAGGGCAGCCCGGCAATATAAGCAAAAATCGTTGTGGGCTTGTTAAGTAACTTCTGGCTTTGGTCAAAGGATTAATATGTGTTCTCCGTATCGGATCTCTCTATTGGGTCTTCAATCTAGATAGTACTTGGTAAATGTTTGTTATTCTTTCTCGCCATGGTCTAGAGATTCATGCGCTTAACACCTTCTTTTCTATTTATTGTCTGTGCGCCTAGAACTGTTAGCGCTCAAGCGTACGCTATACGGGCGCGGAGGATCTTTGGAGGGAGATGGATATTTTGGCTATGGGGCGCCATACCAACAGCTTTCTAGCCTTCCGCAGCCTTGCAAAGGTTGACTTTAATGCTACCGGTATGTTAGTATTAGGCATCCAGCTTAGTGACAAGCAATGCATGGAATATAAAGATATGCCGATTATATATTAGCTAGGGAGGAGGAATTTCCGAAGCTTTATTCCTAAATGTCATCTAACTTGAAGCAAAGCGAAATCCTCCTCTAATAGCATAACGAATTATGAAAGTCAATAACCCTCGGTCTTTCTTCATCGACTATGTCTCAGCAGCGCCGCCTTATCTTCCCCTTATGCATTTATACTTTAAAGAATGCAGGGGTTTCTGGGATACGTACTTTCCAGGTCTGGGGGGCTGTCCTGCCATGATTTTTTAAAATGTCTTGGTAAGCTCTCATCTCACGTTCACAGAATGTTTAATATTTCCAGTGATTCTCTAACTATTAGACGCCAAGCTCGCTTAACCTTCTTTCAGCCCAAGTTCCTAGATTACCGAAGTACCTCTCTGGCTCTTTGCCCCGCCAATTTCGGAGAGCAAACCAAAGGTGGCGTGCATTGCTACCTGCTTAGATTATACGTTTGTAGCTAGGTACCTAATTAAAGAGGATCTGCCTGACTATAAAAAACGATTCTTTGAGTTATTTATTAAGTAGAAACTTAAACTAGGACTTACTTTAAAATAGTTTTTCGTTTATGCCCCGTACTCTGCAATGTTGTGTAGAGTAGCGTTATGCGGCACTCGAACGACTAATGGGCAAGCATTTTTATTTACGACCAAATTAACTGTTACTGTTATCGACAGAACGGATAAAATAGCTAGCGCAATATAGCTAGTTTTCCAGTCGTATAAAAATGTTACGCGCAGTTAACTTGTGCCAACTTAGATCAACATATTGTAAATAAAAAAATCGCTGTGTTTAAAAACAAAACGATATAATAAGTTTTAGTTGTTATCTGCTAGCATGATATAAAGCACGAGGCATAAAAGCGACTGTTTAGCAGCTATAGCAATTAGATTAACAGTGCAATTATTATTTTCTCATCTGATTGTGTTGCCTATGTCTTTAATTATAGCTTTAATTTTAAAAGTAGAAAAAGCAATATAGAACTTACGTGTAAAAGCTACTAAAATTGGAAATAATTTGGGCTTTTGTTTAAAAAAGCGCTTGCAGAGCTAAACAGTAACAAAGTTGAGCGGCAGATTAAATTAGTATAGTGATGCGCAGATATATGCTAAATAAGCAAAAAAGCAGGATTATAGCAAGGTAATTTAGTTAAGTTAGTTATGGTTTAATATAAGCGCGTACTTTTTTTTTTTAAATAAGGGTGTTTTATACGACATTATTTTCTTTTGCTTTTTTAAACAGGGGCAGCTTACAGCTTTATAATATTGCTAAAAAAGTCAAGTTTAGGCTTATTATGCTTTAGCAGAACGCGGTAATAAAGCAAAAAAAAAACTAAAATATTGAATTTTAAGCGTAAGAGTTTGTAGGCCGCTACTTTAAACTTAATTTTAGAAACCTGCAACTGATGTAGAAAGCTATTAAAGTTAGGCATGTTGATATTATTACAAGCTAAGCGCGCCATAATGTTAGCTCGGTTTGAGAGCTTAATATAAAAGCCTTATATAATTACTTTTAGTTGCAATATAATTATAAGGGTTACAAGCCAAGAACCTATATAATTATCGGAGCTTTTGTAAACAAATGGAGCGTTAACTACCTAGGTGTTAAGATTTTCTTTAATCTCTTTAATCAGGAGGTCCACATTCCAAAAGAAAGGGCTTTTCTTATTATATACTAAAGCGAGTAGCTGTCTGCCGTCAAAGTCACTGCCATCAGGCATATTAGGCTAGTCATCGTCAACATATATATCTTGATCGGCGGACATGATTAACAATGAACAAATCATAAGATGATGGTGAGTGGCATCTTGACAGGTTAAACATCATATTAAGGCCGACCTAAGATTAGGATTTCGTGCTGTTTACATTGCCGCCTAGGTCAGGGCATCCAATGAAATCTTCTCTATTACCGCGCAAGGTCTATGGGCGGCGAACAGGTGTCTAACGAATAACTGAGACGCCAATACCAGGACTCGGTGGGTCATTGTTAGTCCTTGAATTATGCACCAGGGCCACCACTAGGAATAGAAGAAGCTATTTGACTCCTGAGCGATGGAGGGATCACTAAGGTGGCTGAGAAAGTGGCTAGTTAGTGTGGCTAACCCCTCTTGATATACCAAAAAATTCTGTACTATAAATGCTATATAAAAACCACTTTAATAACTGTTCATAAGCTTTAAAAAAATGTTGAATTCAATAATTAAAAGTGTTATTAGCTTAAAGTTTAACTATACTCTAGCTAATAAAAAGATAAACTACTACAGAGAAAACTTAGCCCGTTTAACCTGTACCGTAATATACCTACCTAGACAACCCCTTAGGGGGTATAGTAATGTTGCCATCGCAACTATTCACTTCGACAACGGTGGTTTTGTGAGTACCACGGTGGGTGTGATGACTGGGTGATGTACTATAGCCGTGATGAGTGCCATTTCTAAATACCGTCCCTGAATCTCATCAAAATAGATGGTAAAACTCAAATGAGTGAGTGAAATCCTCTGAAGCCTAGTACACCAACGTGCACTTTAGAAATGGGAAAATCCGACTCACTGATCGTTGCGGCGGAAATGATCGAAGGTATGCCCCCAGTTGAAACTCAAGAACGGCCTATCCAAGATGTCGATGCTAATGACCTATCTAGACCCACTTTATATGAGAAGAAACGCCTCCTAATAGATCGCAAGATTGACGCCTTGGACATGGATGGGTAACAGCGGCTAGTCTGGGGACTCTATGGGTCGACTACCTGATTGACCTACTTTGGGTGCAAGAATTAGGGCTGACGTTGAGTCCGCTGCAGCAGGAATTCGGATTAGGAAGCAGCCATACGGGGAATATATCAGTTTCAGTGCCAGATTCACAGCCAGCGCCTTTCTCTGAGGTGCCTTGGCGGATATAATCGGTTTGTGGCACTGAAGAATACCCTGCACGGTTTCTGAGACGTTAATAAATCGTCGAATAGGAACACAGTGGGCTTTCAACTTCACCGTTGTGATTGTTTCCGCCTTTGGGCTAGCCCTGAGTGCCTCGGGGAACTACACTGTATTCTTAGTCTTGACGGCCATCGTCGAACTCGGAATTGGTGGGAACATTTCAACTGACACAACCATTATGCTAGAATTCATACCTCGGATAGATACCAAATAGGCTAGGGGTGATGAGCGCTTCCTCCACGTTGTTCTCGCAGAGGAGTGGAAAGTGATCTATCGGAAGGTACCTTGCTGGTGGGATTACGTTGGGTTGTGTAGTCACTGCTACGTTGTTGCCGAGAAAGAAGCTGGGGGCGACGGATGGGACTAACTAAAAGTCACGGTTGGTGAATCCAAAGAAATATTGTTATGATGTACAGCTTGGCATGCGGCGACAGGCAGTGTCGGTAGTTTTACCTTCGGAGTTAATCATGGGAATATACCTTAATCGCTACCGTCTTCTATCCCTATTAACCTTGGCTCCGATAAATATATCGATTATTGTATATTAAATGAAAATAGGTTGCTCCATATTTAGAAATGTTACATGCATGTTGAGATGATGCCTAAAATGCATAAGTGCTAGATATAGGAGGTCAGCTATGTAATGGTTGCCTTGGTCAGCATTGTTTAGGCCATAAGATTTCAGCTGGGGGGTGCCCCTATCTCCGGCATTCGCTCCGTTCTACCGACAACCGAGGTGAGCCGGAAACCCCGATAACGTGGAGTGGCATTGAGCGACCTTCTCTGGCCAGATATCTCCTTGATAGTACAGAAAGCCCCCAAAGCACCAAGATCCTTTAGTTTGCTAAATCAGCAATTAAAGGCTTGCGGCTTTGCAGTGCTTTGCGTAGCTTACCATTTGCTATCATTTCAAAAGTCTAAAGAAGCGACGATATTAGGGACACGAACTTCTACGCTAGTAAATATGTTTATAGGCAGTTTTTACCGATTACTATGAGATTCAAATTCGCGATCGAAATCCTAGAAACTACATCGTGAATTGGTGGGTCTTTCTAAGGGGATATCCATCGACAGATTCAACCCAAATAGTTGAATAACTAACGTGATGCACGCATATTTCCTTAAGGAAGATCACTACCATCTTGACACTCATTCCTTTCATATAGAACCGGCTAAAGCTGAAGCAATTGAGTCCCAACAGGAAGTATTCTCGAAGCTGCTGGCTTGGGGTTTCATGAGGCTCGAGGGGCTAAGATGAATTCACGCAAAGGGTTACATCGCGTATTGTTGAAATAATGCCTTCGGGTAAGGCTGTTGCTGGTACTTGGAAGGGAATGCGCTAGGTCGCCTGCAGGCAACCAAGCTGAAGCTGCTCGGGAGGGTTGCTGACTCTAGGACTCAAAGCCCCTGACTATTGGTGGCGGAGTAAGGAGAAATTTCGCTTTAGCCGTGATGCATCACTTTTCCTTTCAGCTGATATTCCCAACATAATAACTTGTTCGATTTAGTACTACTAAATTTTATCCATATTTTCCTCCGGACCACCATACAGATGATTTATGTCCTAAAGACAAGAGGGATAATCCTAATATATCTTTACCAGAGCCATTCAGGGGACCAGATTCTTAAAGGAATTTCCGAAACCATATTACACCGTAAGAGATCCCCCAAGCTCAATTAGAGTACGCCACCACTCATTAGGCCCAAAGGCTCCTTTATTGTGAGCGCTACCCTGTTTATTTTCATGTTAATATGCTTACCAACGGTCGCTTTTCTGATCACCAGTTCTGCAGATTAGTTCCGGTCGTAGAAAGCCGCGGGCCCGGCCCAAATTCGACCCGATCCAGCAGGTATCAATCTCGCGTCAGCTAGTAGGTGTGCATATCCACGAGTATTAGAGCAACCCCATTAACGAGCCCGTGGCGGTCAAGCGGTAAGTATACATACAGCGTGGGACTGAATATATTGTAGGCAGATCTTCTCATGGACTTGGCGACTAGAAGGAACCTGAATATACCAATCATTCCCAAGCGCCTATGCAATCTAACTCGGTCATCAGTTCTCAGCAGAAACTAAACCCTAATACCATCCGCCACTAATGCAGGTCTATCCGCCACGGGCACAAGGAGGCCTGGGGACCATATCCTTCGATGAACCAACGCCTCACCTGAACTTCCAATCTCATAAAATCGATTACGCAAGGGGTTCTGGCTCTTACAAAGCGAAAGCCTCGGATTTCCTAAAACCCAACAAGAGGCAGTTCGATTCTAAGACAACAAGCTCCGGAAGCCCCGAAATAACATGGTTGTTTCACTTGGTGGAGGCTCTTTGGCGTGACGCTACACTAGATTCCCTTGATGATGAGGCGTTTGGAAGGGTGATGAGCGCTCTTCCTGAACTATTGGAACACTTCGTACGAAGACTAGGACACGGGACGCTATCAAAATCACGCCGTGACGTTGCAGTTCTGATTCGCGAATTTCGCCAGTAAGTTGCCTCCAACCAATTACTCGATAATAGACTGACGCACCTTGGTAAGTTGGATACCCCATCTTCTTAGAGCCAAACATGCGGCATACGTAACCCGAAACCTAGAAGACAGCGAGAGAAGCTCACTTGTGTCTGAAATTGAAAACCCAACAACGAATCAAGAGTTCATGAATAAGTGGCGCAAAATCCTCGAAATCGAGGACGACGCTTACAAGGGAATTATTGAGGAGAAAAATCCCGAAGAGGGCAAAACCAGGTTGGATACAACAGCCTATGATGTGGTACTTGAAACTCCTGGATACTTATGGCTTATTTCAAACTTGAAGAAAGATGCAGTCATGGTGCATAATACGCCGAATACTATGAGGAACATTAGGTACTCCGTCCTATGTTCTCTGCCTTCATACGACAAATTTAGCTTGGAGAATCCTTCACCAACACCTACGGTGAAGTTTCAGGCCGATTGGGATCCCTTGGGCTATATTTCAACGCAATATGAAAAAGCACCACGCGATTTCCTAGGAACAGCTCTGACTTTGACCGGGTCTTTTACTGACGCACAGTCGACAACGTGTAAGGAATATATGAAACAGACGTGGCCATCAAGCGGTGAACATACCCTTTTACTCCTAAAGGAAGTACTTTCAAAACCAGGTTGTCGGAGCTGTTGTAGGTTACATCCAGTATTAGTGTAAAATAGGATTGACTTAGCAATTTCTAGGCAAATTACCAGACGACACTTCAGTTTCTGCCATAATTGTTGAGTCAAAACTTGACGTAATAGTATGTGGCGTTGAAGACTCCATTGCAGAAATCGGTGAACAAATTGCCTGGATCGCAGCTGCTCTTAGGCTTGCGCCTGGCGATCTGGGGGTCTTTGGTTGTATACCATATATTCGACATATATTTGAGTACACCAAATCCCCCGTCCCTGAATCAGTCACTTCGTATGACGCCATCTTCGGCATACAATTCTATTTCTTAGAGAGTAGAGCCTGGCGCTCCTCTACAGGCCAGTGTTGGCATAACCTTTTCAAGAATCCTACACTCGTCCAAGGATACCCGACCCCTTTCAAACCAGGCGACAGCCGTGGACTAGAGATCGCGATAGACGTAGTAGCCGGTCTGATCGAAGCGCCCTGTATCAGTACCTTTGGAGATAAGATTTTTCTAAAAGGATTTTGCTCCATGCTGACCCCAACAAACCAATATGCAGGTACCATTGTCTGGCACCTTATCCACAATGGTGAAGGAAAGCATATATCCTATCTCGATGCCCATGAGTATAATACTCCTCAGAGAGTAGTTGTCGAAGATGTAATGGCATCAAGACATATCGTCGGTTGGTGTCAAGAGGCTAGCTTCTATACGGGTACGAAATGGCCCTTCCGTTGTAACCTGTGTGACTACTAAACCTTGGATACTTTAATAGGCACTTCTCAAGCTACATATCCGGTTCAGAAGCCGTTCTTGCCGCCTACGACCGCCGACTGTCTCTTACATGGAATCAAGGTACAGGGCAGAACAATCATAACTCAATACGTTTTTGAGAGAGCCCGTAGAGACAAACCGCATTATATTCCTGAAGAAGCCATGCTTCACCTAGAGAAACTCAACTTGATGAAAGATAAGCATGTGGTTTTGTGGGATGTCGGAGACGAACGCGGGTGGCTAGTAAACGGAGTAAGCGCTTGGTCACACCTTTTGCGCGCACACCTGAAACACCAGTTTGAAGACGACGACAACTATGAACCTGGGCTAGTGGAGCCACCGAACCCGTATAAGGCTCGTGCTCCTTTCGATTTCTTCAAGAACCCCGAGAACATGAAGTTGATTCTAATCGAGGACGAGCATAAAGGATCAACTCGTCTCCGCACTGTCCAGGATGTATCCGATCGAATTTTTAACATGCTAGACCTTCTACTAGAACACCAGACAGGGGCCATTAAGCAATGTACCCGCATATCGCGGAAATTCTTATCTGGATGGGCATTCCGTGACCTGGCCAAAGAGAGAGAACTTGAACCTTGTGCAATTGAGCTACCAGACGTTGGTAAGAATTGGATCGATTTTACTCGGGCTTTATCTGCAGTAACTCTGTTTGGTCAGGATTTTGGTGAAATGATTCTCCCGCGCAGCTCCTGTGAACATTGGGCGAAGCTACCTACAGGGCAGTTCTATCTTGCAACGAGTGGGTTGGTACTTAACAGGATCATAGCTGACATTGGCAGCTCACCGGAGCGGCTCTGGAGGCTTGGCCGTGATATAGTATGGCACAACCCCACCGGGCTATGTAAATGTAGTGAGGGGAGAGGAGATCATTCGGACGTGACTCAAGTTCTACTGCCTGAGAAGGTCTCTAGAGATGAGCCGCAGATAATTAATCCTAGGAAAGTGGATGATGACTCAGCTGTCATATTTGGTTACAACTCGGAGCACAGTTGGATTTGGCAAGATTTTGGACACCCTACCCGAGGTTATCCCTCGCCACCGATAGAAGTGCACGAAGAGTCGCTTCCAATACACGGCAATAGGCTAGGGTTGGGGTCTGATAAATCATCGAACACACCAGTGAATTCAGACGCATACACCGTTGGTATTGTGTGTGCATTGCCAAAGGAAGGCGCAGCAATGGAAGAGCTATTCGACAAAGTCTATGAACGCATCGAAAAGTACGTCCTGGGCTGCATTGGCGAACATCACGTCGTCCTCGCCTACCTTTCCGGACAGTACGGGATCACAGCCGCTGCTACCGCGGCGAAGGAATTAGGGAATTATTTCCACAGAATCAACTTCGGACTGTTGGTTGGTATCGCTGGAGGCTGTCCTTCAGAGGAAAATGATATTCGTCTCGGTGATGTTGTGGTTAGTTCGCCTAAAGATACACATCCGGGCGTGATTCAGTACGATCTCGGAAAACGCCTCACGAACGGGGAAATTCTCAGAACTGGAGCTTTGAAGCTCCCACCAAATCACCTGCTGGGTACTGTTGCGTCAGTCATCGAAGACTTTCAAGACTATCGCCGTTTCGAGGAACTCATAGAGTCTGTCAGCTCTCGGAACGCCAAATACCGGCACCCCGGGCAAAAGGAGGACGTCTGGAAATCGGCGCCATGCAAGCAATGCCAAAACGGGTGCATTAACGTTAATAGCCACGTCTCAAAAAGGAAGCCGCGTGATTCAGATTCTCCTACAATACACCGAGGACTTATTGGGTCTGGGAACATGGTTATTAAAGACTCGATAGAGAGAGACCGCCTGAGTAGTGAATACGGGATACTTTGCGTCGACATGGAAGCTGCTGGAGTTATGCATAATACCGTCGAAGTTCCTTTTATAGTAGTTCGGGGTATATCGGACTATGCGGACTCGCACAAGAATGATCAGTGGCACAACTATGCGGCACTTGCGGCTGCCGCTTTCGCTAGGGTGCTTCTCGAAAGAGTTGGAGAGACGCGTAAGTTTAGGAACAACGGCTATTGTGGCCTAAAGAGGGACTTCGTGGTAGACGACACATTGGAAAGGAGCGCGAAAAGGACAAAGAAATGAATACTTCTCATTAGCCTTCTGTCGCTATGGCTTGAGGTACCGGCCGCCTCGCTTTCGTCAATTGTAGGCAATATACCAGCTTCTTTCCATAATTTCCTTTTTAACGTCCCAAACCGGCTGTCTCTATCACCGCTTCTAACCCCTTACGTGCGCCGGCCCGCATGGTGAGGCCTCAGGCTGGCAGTGCTAAATTTTCTGTCTCCGCGAACCACCCCTTCCAGATGTTACGATGAGCCAGAACAGCGAAATTCCCATAGCCATCACCAAACTTAAGCTCTCTCTCGAATATATTCGACTCATAGCTTGTAACATAGCTTGATAGAAGGGGACGGGAAAAGGTGTGCAACCGATACAACACGATGCACGCGCCAATTTTGAGGGAAGTTGAGCTCGTATGCCTGCCCGCCAACCTTTCTCACGATGGTGAAGGATCCTGTCCGCTTCGTGGACCACTTCCGCGGTGGCTCGCCGGGCAGATGATACCCCCGATGGAGTCTCAAACAAACTTGGTCTCCTGTTTGGAATTGTATTGGATTGTGCTGCGCTGCAAGGATCTCAAGATTGTCTGTGAAGTTGTTGTTTTCTATTAAACATTCCTGAGAGGAATGCTATCTGAAAAGCTAGTGTACATAAAGATCCTGTCCCGAAGGATAGCATCCGGAAAGGACGCTGTCCGGCGGGAATATCCGTATGACAAAACAGGAACACAACGCCACCATCCGTCAAAATCTTGAGGACCACACTACCGGCGATTACAAAGAAGCCGTAAAGTCGCAGATGAGCTGGAAAGGATTCTGTAACAAGGGAAAGAACGGGATTTACTGGGATTCTGGGAAACCCGGTTGACGGGGGTCTAGGATGCAAACCTCGTCGTGGACGCGAAGACACCATTCCGATACTTCCGTATCGTATTAAACAATCACCCTGCTAAACGGGGTCTTGATATTCGAAAAGTGGTAGAAGCCCTGGCGTCTATTCATCCACATCGGCAGCCGTCAGAAACCAATCTATATAACTCGGTGTTGCACGCACTTAAGGATATCGCCAATACTCGCGAACAAGGCAACTTTACCCTTCTTAAGACGCGCGTAGCCATCCCGACGTGAGAGCAGATTGAAGGATTGCGTATCTACGGAAGCGCCGAATATGGATTTGGGACGCTGCCAAACAGTATCGAATACTGGTTGACGCGCAAGCCCAATGGGCTTGGATGTCTAGTATTTGAGTCAGCCCTGTCCCAGTGGAGCAACTAGGCGAACAATTATCGAATTCTTTTCCGCTTCCCAAGGCAAGGCTAGTTCAGCACTCTCAAAAGGACGAACTACAAACGGCCGCGATCTATATGTATCGGCGATACTAGGGCCGTTGACGGCTCTTAAGTGAGATCAATCCAATTGCTTTTGGCGAAGTTAGGATGAAAGACTTATTCCATGAGCAATTGCTTTACCGTTTTCCTTATACCTAGCCGTCCTACCTCATATACCAACTAGGTTGCCGAAGGCCTCTAATTAGCCAACTTAGGCTCCCCAGACACACGAAGGGGGACAAAAGAGATTTCATTGTACCGACTTGAAAGTTTTATTAGAGTCTCTGCTATTGCGGCGATGAAACTCGGGAAACACTTGGTGGACTTACGCAAAGCGCTATGTACTTGCATGTATGAAAACCGTACCAGTCTGAGGTCCATATGCCTTATTAGTTCTAAAATGGAGGAATATGCGGTGGAAATCTCGACTGGACGCCGTCCTTTCTACACGCCACCGCTACCTGCAATTTTGATGATGGATATAAAACACGAGCTTCTAAATAATCAACTACTGTAAGACTAAGCAGGCGCGGTATCCGTATTCTTCGGGTACTTTTATATACTAAACTGAGTTTCTAAGCTAGCTCTCAGTTTAATCTCCTACTTTATGAAAATGACAAGCAGAAAGAACATGAAAATAGCGATAATAACAACCTAAGCGAGTGAAAGACTATATTATTAAAGGCGGCAGCTACTTGGTCCTTTTCATCTAGAAAATGGCGATTATATTCCCCTACTACACATAAGTAAGCTTCACCATTTGCTATCTAATCCCTAATGTCCCGTGTCGCTGGCTGCACTAGCTAGCTCATGAAAAGAAGCGCGGGAATGCAGGTTCCCTACGCCGTCCCGAAGCCGCAAATATAAGATCACTTTTCTGCAGATATTGCAGTCGGTGCGAGCCAAGAGCTGGATTTACCGATAGATTGAGTAGGAATGTACATCATAAGGCCACTATATTGGTCAAGGACAAATAAATCAGAGAGAATTCCTATTAGAGTGAACGCAGCCGGATGTAGGGGCCAATATTGGCCGAATTTAGGTAATAACGTGACCTTGATTGACAATATTGATCATGATTAGCAACAGGGGAGCTCCTGATTCAGGGGCCTTGAAGGATTATCCCCTAGGAAGAAATGGGTAGGGAGCACTACACCAATAGCGAATACATGAGATGTGTTAAGTTGAGATAGAAGGAGGTGATTTACGCCCCGTTCCCGGACAGGAACGGTGGTGTCATAGGTCCAGGACGCCATCTAGATGTTTTCTTGAAAAAGGAAAATCCAAGATTAGTAGTTCCAAGTGGTAGTGGTAGCAGGATGTGCCAGGAAGACTATGCATAACGCATGCCATCATAGGTGAGATTCACTAGAATAGCCCTGATAGAAGCCACGAGACCAACCTTACTATGTCAATCGATCAGACAAACGAGCTTCTATCGATTGGGTACGATTGCAGTTCATGTGTATTAAGGCGACCAGTAGAGTAAAGACTACCCCAGAAATAGGCACGTTGAGACGGACGACCCATCTCCAAGCCGAATATTAAACAATGACACCCCAAAGTCAGACACCCAGGAAAGACTTGGTGCCCATTCACTTTCCCCTCTCGCAACGGGACCGGATCGTAAAAGCAAGGATGGCCGAGATGGGGGTGGTAGGCCGGCGCCGGCCAAAAGTCAGCTGTGCGGTCATATATGTAGAGGCAAGAAGCAGTGTGGTTTCACACGGGTTACTACCCCATCCAGCTCAAGCATTCCTGATCGACACATCCAGAAGCTGTGTGGCATTCGCGAATCATGCATAGATCTCTCCGGCATCGATCGGGTAGTCCAATTACAATTGACGTCGCGACGGACAAAGCTACGCTTCAAGGGTAGTCGGTGGTGAGGGGGTTAGTTGGGGTGCAGATATGGCCAAGAATCGCGAACCGCCGCTCGCCGGTCACGCTGGCGGCGTGTCGGTACCAACTTGGTGGTGTCTTGCTGCCCGACCGTCCTACTACTAGTAACATCAATAGATCCTTTTGCCTATTGCTGTTTTGAGCTGATTGGTGATATCCCGGGGATGATCTAGACACGGGAGAGATTCAATCAGATAACCAATGTGATATAACTCCATCCGGATTACCTACTTGTACTAATGCAGGTGAGAGTTTAGCTCAAGGTTTCAGTTAGATAGTAGAGAGAAGCCACACTAAATGATCCATCGCATTTGGTTGTCTTTGCGGTGTCTTCGAGTTATCTTTCAACTTCATAATCAAAATTCGGACAAGTACCAGCACAGATGGAAACATGGTTCGGGGAGAACGGTACAGCAACCCGGTTTCCTTAAACAGATAACGAAATAGTTGATCATTATTTCAATGTGCCTGCGCTACATAAAGAATCCTAGCAGTGTAAACAAGTAACGTCCTACCTAGATTAAATATTTTCTATTATTATTAAAAACGTGCTACATGTTACCGCTATCCCTTCATATTGCATGTGCATGATGCTCAAAACCTACAGTATTCGTGACCGCTGTATCAAAGCCAGCCTCACTTGTGTATTTACTCCGTCCGTCCGTACGAGGTATGATGCCACCGTCACTACTCATGGCCTAAAGGTAGCCCTAGATACAGATGGCGAAGTTTTCAAGCGCCAAACGCCCTGGCTGCAGCCCAAAGACGCCGACATAGCCAGCAACATACATCCCCGGACTTAAGCAGTTGCCGGCACCGCCGATGGAAAGCACTCTCCAGCATCGAGAGAACAAAACACGGTGCCATTCTGCGACACACATAGACGCAGATTTAGAGGCCATGACAAATACTCACGTCCAAGTCCTGAGAGCCGCCTAATCGAACATAGAGCTTCTTCGGCACAGCAAGACAATCCCCTCGGTTGCCAGCCATCCCGTAGACATCACGGGGGGTATCAGGATCTTCACGATGATACTTTCTAACTTACTACCAGCTTTCTTCAAATAGGGCAGCCTCTGCAGCCCCAGCAGCACCAATCTCGAGGTACTACCGACGTCGTCGTTGTACGTTTGGCAACTATCTTGCTTGCGGTTCCTTGTTGAAGGCTTCTTACAATCGTAAATAGCTGTCTCTTTCCATTCATAAGACGCTGTGTTGAATTGTCCGTGATTCCTCTCCCCTCAATCGAGATTGGCATATTTGTCCTTAGCGCAACTACAATGATGTTATCGCCAATGCAAGCGACACGGTAATCTACGAGTCGAAGGTCGACTGCCTGAGACTTCGTGCAGGAAGCTTGGCCTTTATTTTGTTATCACGTGCACCGTCGGCTAATCCGACATGTACATAGGTACATGAGCAAGTGAATCATTTTTTCGGAGTTGTTAATAGACATAGCTGCATACGGACGAGTGATAGTCTTTTGTCTAGCCATCTATAACTTCAAGCAGTCAATTAATACATTGCCTCTGCTCTCTCTGTCCGACATAATACCCTTTAGGTCACTTACTATTGCAAGGAGGGTACCTTGGAGAAGGAATTCTACGCTTTTTTTTTTCTCGCAGCGCTACGGCGTCGAATGCGTCGGAGTTCATGAGAAGTGCGGCCTTCTCAAGTACGAAACGGCGAGTATGGGTTCTACAATTAGACCGCATTTCCACTACCTAGGTACCTACACTAGAGGTTAGTGCGTGTAACATACGACGACCGATGAAAACGATGAAGGGCCGAGGCCATCAACCTAGGCTCGATAGCCCAATGGTATTCACGACGGCTTATATAAAAGGTCGGTCTGAAATGGGAAGATCTATATCTCTTTCGTTATGGATCTTGTTCCGATAAGCGAATGCATCGCCTACCGACAATTCGAAGGGATATATTGGCCCGGCACTAGCACTGAGGTCTAGATGCTGGGCGCGGGGAGGCTTTTGGCGTCCTTCTTGTATAAACATGTCAGTGTTTGGGGTCAATTCAAACAGTGTAACGCGGGTTCCCGTAGCGGTTCAATATAGAAGATCCGATAGATCGGTTCCTTCGTTCCCCGGATTATGCGACCATCGTCAGCAAAGCTAACGAGCTCAGCTCGATAGCTATGAACGGTTTCTTATTCAGGATTAACAACACCATTTCCATTGACTTCATGTTTCATCGGCATTTCCCATCGAATACTTGACAAGAGGTAACCTAGTATAGTTCATGCCAAGGACGTTTTTCTCCGCAATGACAACAATGTGCTTGGCTTAAGCTTTGATGTCGTCGCCCAAGCTCGGCCAAGCCACGGGCGACCCCAGGCCTAAATACTTAGCGCGTCACTTTCTCCCCTCCACTACCTATAGTAAGAAGTGGATAAAATAGCCACTAGCTCCCGTGAAGTATGACTAAGACTGCCGATCAGCCGGGTTCTACTGTACGCAACGTACACTAATAGAGGACTTAACCTTTGTCCTCAGCTACGAAACATGCACAGCCGTGAGACCAGGCTTGCGACCGAGCCCATCAGCCGGCCGCCTCGAAAGGAGAGATGGCATTGATAGGGTGATAACGGCTACATTAGGTGCGTTAAAAGCAAGGTCAGGCATGAGGGGCCGCCACAGGTGGTCGAGAACGTCTGTGTCTCAAAGAGAGCCTACCTTAGATTTGTACTAAGGCTAGACGTAATACCGCTCCGGAAATCTTCGGGCTACGCGGCTCACGGCGACTTATGACTACCTACATAGCACCGTACAGCGCCTCCCACTCGCCATGCGCTAATCAACAGTCACTGGACGATTGGAGGGGCATTGGTGGCACTCTTATGCAGGTAGGGATTTACGAGCCCCTGTAGAGTCAAACGCACCTACTATATACTGCATAAGGGATAAGCGACGCAATTACTATCGAACCAGTGTTAGATTATGCTATTTTTGTTGAATGGCGGTCGACTTCGAGTAAATGAAGAGCTGGTACGAAGTCGCAATCTACTTCCTACTTGGATAGCACACAAGAGGGACAAGATAAAAATGTACACTACTCGGCAAGTCTATCAGAAGGCTAGGAGGGCGGTAAGGCTGACGAGGGTGCCCTATTGAGCTTGCGTCATTATGCAGAATCCTTCGCAGATCCATTACCTGGTCAGAACACGGCAGGCAGGCATGGGAGCCTTGAAAGAGATGGATAGATAGTCCTCGCAGGCGGTATGGTCGCGTAATAATAAATCGATGAGTGGTGAAGTGATAAGGCAAAAGACTGGATAACAGCCTTCCATGCTAGGAACAGTAACGTATATATTAATGAAGGACATACTGGTTGGGTGGAGATTATGGAAGGTTGCGGAGAAGGCGGTGATGAATTAATTCGACGATTGGAGGGAGCATTACTATCTTTGATAGGTAATCCAATCCCGTGTTTCATTTTCTGTATACTGCCGTAGGTCGACTATTTGGCTATCTGCCTCGTCTTGCATCCAACCATGACCGGTGAGGGTGCGTTTGGGCTTTGGGGATCGTTACCCCTATATGCTACCTAGAGTACTATATGTAGGCATGGCGCAGGGTCTAGCCAGGGTAAATATGTATGGAGCATCCACACAACATACACAAAACGGCGTATTCAGTTATCGAGACCGCTAAACCCCATTCAGTAACGTCCAACAACAACAATCATGAACATTTGCAATTGTGCTACGTCACATCAACCTTTCTTGCTTTTTGCTTTTTACCTCGATTCTTTGTCTACCTGGATAGTCGAGGCCGCATTGGATGACCTACAGGTTTCACAGAACGAGCATTGTCCTTTATTATCCTTCTCCGGTCACTGCTCGGTGTATACACCGGTATACACGGTCATACAATGACGCAAGCTTGATACTATGCCTTCTCACTGTGTCTAACTGTGCACACATCTAAATGACTGGTACAAAGCCTCAGCTGAAGATTAACGCTCGACGCAGGTAATTATGCGACATGCAAGTAGTAATTACCCATATTGGTACCAGATGAGGCGCCGCAATCATCAAATCGTCCCAGTAGCCACAAGGCATGCTGCTAGATGATAAGACCCTAGAAATGCCCCCAAGTCCAAGTCAGGCCAGACCTGAATATCGAAGTGATTGAGATATTAGTACTGTTTCTCCACGTTAAGAATCTTTATTAATACTTGCATCTCCCCGACTCATTCCATTCTTTTCTTCCTTTTCCCACATTCCTGCTCCGACCCGAGTAGACGACTGAGACTAGCCTGATGTCTCACTATCACTCCTGAACACATGGTAGTATCCCTTATCCGGTAGATCCCACACGATTCTACTCGCTAAGGTCGAGTGCCTTATACAAGTACCGTAGCCATGTCTACCGACAAAGTCGACTCCCAATCAGGGGGGACCACGGGAGAGAAGGCAGTCTATAGGAAAGACTCCGACCACTCCGATATCTCGCGTATCGAAGTCGAGAACAGCCGCCTCACTCATGACAGTGGTCATGACAGCGGGCTTGACGAAGGCCAAAGGAAGCGCCTAGAAGCATCAGCAAAGCTAGAGAATCCCCTAGCTGGCTTCTCCCCACAACAGCTTGCTCAGCGAGGCGAAAACTTCTGCAAGCAGCATGGCATCACCGATGAGGAAGACGTTCGAGCTTTCCGACTCGGGGCCATGATTGCTGGTGACCTGAACAAATTGTATGCATATTTGAATCCTTTCTTTCCCGGCCCGGCACAGTTTTGGCTCTCCTATTCGTGCGCACTTTAAGCGATAGCTTCTAACCCCAGCTTTCTTATAGTGATACCGTCGAGAGCCTTACCGATCGCGAGAGGGATGTACTTGACAGGGAAATCACCCACAAATGGTCAAACCCGACTATGCTCTACGCCGTGATCGTTGTTTGTTCCCTTTGCGCCGCTGTACAAGGTATGGACGAGACTGTTGTCAACGGAGCCCAGATCTTCTATAAAGAACAGTTTGGTATTGGCGATCCCAATTCGCAGAGAGGTAAGCTAGGGTACCTCCCTTAGTCAGGTTCTTCGGACGTCTAACATGCGCTTTTAGATTCATGGCTCGTAGGCCTTGTGAACGGTAAGCTTGACACTTATGAACGGGCGCCTAAACCGTACAGCCACTAACGTTGCTCAAGCCGCGCCCTATATTTGCTCTGCTCTCATCGGCTGCTGGTTGACCGAGCCCCTAAACAAGAAATTCGGGCGTCGTGGTACTGTCTTCATTTCGTGTCTCATCTCAGCTGCCGCTTGCTTCTGGCAAGCTTTTACCAATACCTGGTGGCACATGTTCATTGCTCGTTTCGCCCTTGGCTTTGGCATTGGCCCAAAGTCTGCCACAACCCGTAAGTCATTAGCCTGAGACCCTTAAGCCAAGGTCGAGCTAACCTTCTTTAAGCTATCTTAGCCGCGGAGTGCTCTCCGCCAAAGCTTCGAGGAGCTCTCGTCATGCAATGGCAGATGTGGACCGCGTTCGGTATTCTGATTGGCTACGTGGCCGACCTTGCATTTTATGAAGTCCCTGACCACGGTATCGACGGCCTGAACTGGCGTTTGATGATGGGCTCCGCCTTGATTCCCGCCGTAGTTGTTGTTGCTCTTGTATTTTTTACACCTGAGGTTCGTATAAGATCACGATTAAGTGTTAAGTAGAAATTCTAACAATAAGTGTGCAGTCGCCTCGATGGTACCTGACAAAGGAAAGATACTCGGAAGCTTACCAATCGATTCTTAAACTCCGATATGAAAAGGTTCAAGCCGCTCGTGATCTCTTCTACATGGATGCGCTCCTTCAGGTCGAGAAGGAGGCGATGCAAATCGAACAAAGCAAGTTCAAGGAGATCTTCACCATTCGCCGAAACCGCAACGCCGCGATCGCCTCCGAGATCGTCATGTACATGCAGCAGTTCTGCGGAGTCAACGCTATCGCATACTACTCCACTCAAATCTTCATCGACAGCGATTTTAGCGAGAAGGCCGCCTTAGGCGCGTCTCTCGGCTTCGGTGCCATCAACTTCCTCTTCGCCATTCCCGCCTTCTATACCATCGATACTTTCGGTCGAAGAAAGTTGCTTTTGACAACTTTCCCCGTAAGTATCTTCTTTCCCACCCCTATATCCCGGCTTTCTTGCTAATTTTTAAAATCTTAGTTGATGGCGATCTTCCTATTTTACACAGGCTTTAGTTTCTATATTCCCAAAGGCACGGCCCGAATCGCTAATGTGGCGCTCGGCATTTATCTATTTGGCGTGGTCTATTCGCCGGGTGAAGGTCCGGTGCCATTTACGTACAGCGCCGAGGCCTATCCTCTCTACATTCGGCCGTTCGGCATGTCCTTGGCAACAGCCACAACATGGTTAGTGCGGTTCTAAACATAGCCATTTCCCAAAGCTAACACTGCATGCACAGGTTTTTCAATGCCGTTATTTCAATCACCTGGCCAGCGCTAGTGCAGGCCTGGACCAACGCGGGCGCGTTCTCTTGGTATGCAGCGTGGAACATCGCCGGTTGGTTCCTTGTATTGCTGTTCCTTCCCGAGACCAAGGAAAAGACACTAGAAGAACTAGATGCTGTTTTCGACGTGCCTCTGCGTAGCATCATGCGCTACGGTGTTGCGCAGGCCGGCTACTTCTGGGGCCATATCATTCTGCGCCGAAAAATGCAATCGCCAACGGTCCCTACCTCGGCCAACACCATCGAGTACAGTAGAGAGCAGTTCATGAAGGAGAAGCATCACGATCCGAGTGCCCGGGTTTGATTCGATTTTCTAAAGTTTCCATAAAGGACCGGAATGGTATTACCCTAATTACGAATTGTCAATACGGTGTAGGGAGGCAAATGTTTTGTTTCACTCGCGGTTTGCGAGAATCAGTCACTCACTCGATTTACAACGATACCCCTCTAGGTTTAGATGCTACTTGATGCCTAGTCGAATAAATGAATCATATAATACTTGTTCAATAATAGACAGGTTCTGAGATCATAAGGAATAGCCATAAGGCTTCGTGACTCATTACAGGGGCATTGCCATGAGACTCCGATACCAACAGCCACCACCAACCATCACCACCCAAAAAGAATCCCCCCAAAAAACCATAGCAATGCCCTCCCAACATCCCATTAACCGAACTCGCCATTGTGTCCACCCTCCCCAGGATGCATCCCCGTGACCTCGACGTAAATCATGATAAATAACGTCATATGCTGCGCTCAAATTCCCAATTTTCGTATGCATCAATCAAATCAGAGAAGAAGAAAAATGAAAAAAAAAAAAAAAAAAAAAAAAACATGGGAAAAAACGAACAGACGAAAAATGAAGGCAAAATGAACATAAAATAGAAAGCGAAAGGGACAATGGGAGAAGAAGTAAAACAAAAGAAATAAACTTGGTCTCGTCCAATCTCTAACCCTCAAAACACATCCACTTTTGAGTTAAATGAGAAGGAATGAGATCTCCAAAAGCATACGCAGCCATCAGTGGGATATATAAAGCACGGTCCCTCTCATCATAGAACAAAACGGCTTTAAGCCCTCTGCTGTTGCGGCTGTTGCATCTGCTACTGTCGCTGTTGTCGCTGTTGTTGCGACTGTGATTGTGACTGTGATTGTTGTTGCTGAGCCCGGATGACTTCAGACCAGGTCGGTCCGCGATCGTCGTGATGCTGTGCAACGACGAGGGCGCCGCTGTTCCTGTCCCCGCCAGCATTGCCGCCACTACCTGACCTCTGGGCAGGCGGCGTCGTCGTGCTCGTTGGGGTAGGGGCAGTAGGGATGATAGCCGCGCTGCTTCGTCGTCGATCGCTGAATCGTCGTGGAGCCGGTGCTGGTGCTGGGGCGGGACGTCTGTCGTAACCTTTATCTCGTTCCCTGTCCCGCTCTCGCTCTCGCTCCTTTTCTCTTTCTCTTTCCCTATCCCTATCCCGGTCCCGGTCCCGGTCATAATCGCGGTCGCGGTCACGGTCACGATCACGGTCGCGGTCCCTATCTCTATCCCCACGAAGCCCCCACCATCTCTCCCGGTCTCTGTCCTTTTCCCTAGTCCTCTCCCTCTCCCTCTCCCTTTCCCTTTCCCTTTCCTTCTCCCGCTCCCGTTCGCGCTCATGTTCGTATCCGTGGTAACTACTCCGTCTATCCGCCCTATCGGGCCTCGGCGGGACAGCAGCAGTAGTGACGGTGTCGGAACTAGCGGAATCGCCATCGCCCTCCTCGCCAGCATCCCCGAGTTCGAAGTGTGTTGCGCGCTCCTTGGGTCTTAAATTCACTGCCGATGATGATGCTTGTTTCTGCTGCTGCTGCGGTTTATAAGGTTGGGCAACGGCTTCAGCCGGCCCGTACCGTCGATGTTCCTGATGAGAAGGGCGATAGCTATCACGACGGCTGAGTCCACGGCCCAGGAGCGCCATCGATAACGCATCGGGATTTAGACCATCTCCGCCGGTGCCGGTGGGAAGAGGAGGCGGGGACGCAGTCCGGGGCCTAACCGAAGGTCCGGAAACCGAAGGCGACGGTATCGGCTTAGGCGCTGATGGACCACCACCACCATTCTTACCCACCCCCGTTTCCATTCCACCGGCCTTGGGGACGCTGCTACCACCATTCCCGGAGCTAGTTCGAGGCAAAGGCACAGGAGGAGGCGGCAAATGCGGGGTATTGCCCCCCCATCCCGCGTTCGGGTTAAAACTCAAGGTTGCATTCGTCGGGACATTAGCTAACGACCATCGTCTACTTTGCTCTGGTAAACTAAAAGCGGAGGCCGAGATCACAGGGACTTGCGGGACTGATACGAGGGAAAGAGAGGGTGCAGAGGCGGAGGCGGGAGCGGGAGCGGAGGAGGATGCGGGGAGATTTAAATCATACAAGAGATCCTCCACGGCGGCGGCGAGCAGTTTTCGCGATTTCGCGTCCGATTTCACGGGGAGGAGGCTGCGGACGAATTGTCGCGGGAGTTTCTCGCCGGGACGCGTAGGACCTAGGCCTGTGGGCGACGATACCGGGCCCTGCGTGAAGTACGAAGACGTGAGAGGGCTCATCGGCGTGTTTCCGGCACCGCCACCAGGAGCTAGCGAGAAACTACTTGGCCCAACATCCGCCACTAATGCCAGCTCGTTGGCAATTTTATTCATGCGTCTCGCTTCCTCTTCCGGGTGCGCGAGGAGGCAGATGGTGAAGAACTGGGCGAAACCCACCGGTGTCAAGGCGGGGACACAAGGCCTAGTAGAGCGCGGGCGGCGTAAGGGTTTATAGGGGTTCGGGCTCGGGGCGACAGCATTGGCGACGGGATGCAAGCTCGAGTACGAGCTCGAACGCGGGAATACAGGCGACGAAGGGCTAGCCACCGAGTCCGTGGCCGACGACACGGACAACTCCGACGGGGACTTGGTCAGAAACGCCGTTTCGGTCGTCGCGGGGGGCACGAGGTAGTACTCGCAGTCGAGGTCCGCGAAGAAATCGCCGATGCGGGAGTGGTAGGTGGCCAACCTACTATTACCACTGGTTGCGGCGGCATTACTATTACTACTTTCCTGTCGCGGAAAGATATGGAAGATATCTATGTCGCGATGAATGAGCTACTCAACCAAGTGATGATTGAAATTCACAAGTCCGAGGGGTGGGCAGTGAGGGGTAAGGGGATGCCCACCTTCAAATGGATGCACCTCGCCCTCTATCTTGAACCGCGAATATAACAAGCCCAACTTCTCAGGCGTGACAACCACTGTACCACGAGGCGAGAATTCTTCAGCCTAGATATTATGCACGAGTTTGGTTAGTTTTCACTTATGGTATTGGGGTACGGCACAGTTTTAAGGAGGGGGGGGTAATATGAGAACGTCAACATCGTACCAAACATTTCGCTAATCCCCTGAGCACTTGTCCACACCTCGCCGTCGAGAATCCATTCCCGTCAAACAAAACTCCCCAGTCAGGCGTAGTCTCGCCACTTGAGCTCGACATACGGCGATACAGAGGCCATGGTGTTTTCTTCGCCGGTGCCGACACGGGTCCTGAAGCGGGATTACGAACGAGCGTCACGTTATCGCTGAACCTAACTCCGGGTCTCGGAGTATCAGGCTTCGCGACCGCGGGAGTAACTAAAGAGAGAGGCGGTGCAGACACAGTGGATGAAGGAGAAGGGGTAGGCGTAGGCGTCGCCGGTGTGCGGTCTGAGCCACTACCCGGCATCGTCGTTGGCGAGGACGAACCGTCATCGCTCTCGTCTTGAGTTATGCTGGGATGCGAAGGCCTCTTCTCCTTGTTGTTATGGCCCGTGTCAGTGCCCATAAGGCCAACACCACCGTTGTCACTCGCCGGCTTCTGAGAGCGATCTTTTGGTGTGTAGGCTCCGAGAACTACGCTTAGCATGTCAGCTCAGCTCAGCTCTCCCGTCGGAAGATGACACGGTGGTTATTGCGGGGCTGGCCGGTACTCTATCTACTAGCTAGGCTAGGTAGCTTGCTTACATTCCTGTCTGATAACTTTTCTAATCTCGTCCATGAGATCAGTGGAAAATTCTCGAGGTCCTAAGGGCGGTCGCGGGTCCGGACCCTGTGCCGAGATAATCGAGTTGTTCTGTTCTCGTAGTACATGATTATTATCGGAGCCCCCCGCGACAGATGAAGCCACCGAGCCAGTTGGCGGGCTTCTAGATATAGTAGTATTTTCCATGGCAGCTCCGGAACGGTTAGGCGCTCCAGACCCTAATAGGGCCTGAGTCTGAGGCTTCCCGTTAGTCATTTTGCATTCCCGTCAAATGGAAAAGGTTAGCCTCCATGTCACGATGATTTATGTGTAAAGAATCGACTTTGGCAATGCCAACCCTTTAAATGGCCCAAACGGTGATAGAACCGGATTTCCTAAGAAATGGCTGGCTTTTTTGATCGAACTACAGTCTGGGTAGCAATGTACCGACAGCTGACCGCATGAAAGGATAATACGCCATCGAGACTTCAGGCAGCACCTCCCTCCAAGTAACACAAAACTTGACATTAGCGCGCAGGTCAGGTTGTAGCCCGACCGGGCGAATGACATGACCTTGGAGACATCGTTGCTACACCTATCAATTCGTGGTAGGAGCCGGGCGATGGCGGGCGATGGAGATGCATGTCCATGCTGCAGGTAGCCGTTGTGCAGGAACATGATCCCTGCTTCTCCAACTTGTCTTGTCGGAAAGGCTGCATCTACCCTGAAGGACAACTTTGCGGCCTAAGATTTTTTACTTATCGGAGCGGTGACTATAACATGCAATATTACCTCCAACACCCGGCCTATAGGCATTTTGACCTCCCCTCTATACAACACGATCGCCTTGCATTACAGCATAAGCAGAACACTTTAGGCTTCAGTGACACTCAACGAATGTCTCAGTCGCCACACTCTGTTTTTGGGTATGATCGCATTTCATTATTACAGTGGTAAATCTACGGTTACATAACTCGCCCTACCCGGGATTTGCGAGTAACCACCCATCTGAGCAAAGTGACCAACCCATATTCACCATAAGACCGTCTTTCAAAATCAATACCCATCGTAGAGTAATTGTGAGAAGTAGTTGCAAACAATAGCTGACGGACGTATCTGCATAAGAACCAGCTATTGGCGCTTATTGGGTGCTGATACTGTTGTTCGCTAAACCGAAGCCATTCCGCCCTCGTCTTACATCACGTCAGGACTATCAGAGTCATGGTCTGCGTCCCTTCCGTCTTGAACCCTATTCGCAAGTGCTTTTGTTTTGTCAGGAAATACTCGTCGGTTATCCTTACATAGTGTCAGCTTATCGTACCAATAGGAAGCCTCTGGAGATGCTTACGCCTTTGTACCACTTGTTGTTTTTCTGCTTTCCGGCATCTTCTTTCTTGCCGCTAGGTTTCCAACCTTCAGAGGGTTTATTTGCGGGAGTAACAGTGCTGCTTCTAATCTCGTCTTCATTCATATGCCCGGGACGTCCGCGAACACCCGAGAATCGACTAGACAACGTTGAAGTACTCTCTCCCAAATCCCCGAACTGACCAGCCTGTGCGGGCCTATGAGTTCGGGTAAGCTGTGCGTTAGGGTTCCACCGGCTGAGATGAGGAGCAATTCCAGCTCGGGTCGCAAGTCCACCAGTGACAGAAGAATAGACACTTTGTCCTGAGTTGGAGATCTTAGTCACTGCTCTAGTAGAAATACCAGAGCCGGAGACACTTTTATGAGCATTGGCATCTTCGATGTCCCAGCCAGAAAATCCCGCACTATCGGTGGTAGACACGACATCTGTTGTGACACCCTATGCAACGCCGTTAGCTGATGGAAAGATATTGTTATCCATTTTACATACCTCATCCGCAGCCCCCAAGTTGTAGCCCTCAAGGCGATCTGCTAGGTCTGTAAAAGGATTTGATCCTCCATAAGGGTGTACATTTTCATCATCATCATAATCATCGTCATCATCATCAGAGCTGTCGGTAAATGACGCTGGGTATTTCTCGGATTTCTCATCATCGTTGATGCCGTCAAACTCATGGCGCGCGAGACGGTCGTTAGGCGTCTCAGTAGGGACCTGATCGCCGTCGAAATTCAGTCTCCATTCGGTGCAATCAATACACCACTATATGAAAATAGTTAATTAACTATATGTTACGTGGTAATCAACGATGAATGCTTGCTTACCGGCTCTGGGTCGTTGCGCTGTCTCTTACTGAAGTGATCAACCACATGGAGGCGATCGCAAGGGCCGTGGCATCGTATCTCCCGTTGATCATTTAGGTGATCTTTACAAGTCAAACCAATGTTATTGGGGGTAATCTCATTACGGCGATCGTTCCTCTTCTTGTTGTACCACTTCTGGAGCTGAGTCTTGGAATAGGCAGCAGGTGGTTTTCCCTTTCCGCATACCCTACACCTAAAACTAATACAGAGGTGAGAACGAGCCATATCTAGAAATGAGAGCATATTTACGAGGCTGGCAGAGCGGCTCCGCCAGTGCGAGGTTGGAATGCCATCGTCTGGGTTGCTAGTGCTGTTTCAGGTAACACAAGACTAAAGACGCAAGTTAGAGCTGGGCGTTGATCTCATACGCAAGTGACGAAAGGCACGGGGTTAGGAGAGGGGGTTGTGACAAGTTTGTGAGACGATGCCGAAGGGCGCGCTTTAGCTAGGGCTGGATGGGCAGGGTAATGTTCGACAGAGCTTGGAATCTTTGTGCGACGACTTTACCTCCCTAGGAATAGCAGTAAACAAAGTTGATTGGTACTGGGTTATACGCAGAGGGAAGTGAGCATCTGCCTAGTGTGGTGTGTTTTTGGATTGGGTGACTGACGAGATAGTCTCGTTTGGGTTGTGGCGAGGCGAGATATTGGTCACCGGCGGCGTTGCTTCGCTGCGACTGGGGCTATGGTGTTGCTAGGAATGTTAGAACGGACTACAACATCGAAGAAGGCAGGCAACGCATTGAATACCGCAATTATAGACGGTATAAGAGATGTGGATGTAGAAGTAGAAGCAGGAGAGTTCGTGCGCTCGTGTGTATATTTATGTGCTTTAGGTGCGCGTGCCTTTGGTATTCAGAGACAGGTAAGGTAGGCGAGGTAGATGAGGTAGGTGTTTGTAGGAGGAGGGTAAACAGAGAAGGTGCTCAGGTAAGTAAGTGGTCGCTCGTCAACGCAAAGTTACGGCAGTTGCACACCGATAGGTAATGCAAACATCAGTCGCTCCTTCTCTTTACTCAGGACTATGCATTTGTTGCCCACTCTATGTACATATGTATACATAGGTACATGGGTAGGTAGTAGGTAGGTATTGAAGCACCTAAATGAATTGCACTGTTAGGGAAGATAAGTACCTAATAAGACGGGAGAGGTAGTTGGCACAATCCATTCAGTGTTGAGGTAGATACAGATTAAAGGCAAACAAAATTGTACTTAGATAAACATAAGATGCTTACTAGATCCGTTAGGTTGCCGTATGTAACCCATTTTCAATGGTTGTCAACTAACTCGAAGATATCTGCCTTAGGTACTTATCTACCCAGACACCTCTATACATAGGAAACCTGAGATACAGGTATCTCTAGCATGTAGGTGCCTTGGATAGGCAAGGGAGCTGAACCACTTGAAGGTATGAGATATGTATACCCGAGAGATAGCAAGTACTTGCGCCTGTCAATCGTCAGATGAAATGAGCATAGACGCTGAGAAATATGCCGCCTGTCTGTGATATATAAGATTCCCAGTGCTTTTTAACAAAGGCATGCTGATATGTCTCCCAGTTTACCCCTTCCATTCACACCTTGCAGTTGCAGGACCAGCTGCAGCCACAATGAAAAGGAGAAAGAAAGACATATGGTAAAGTCTTGCATTTAATGTTGCATTGAGTTTGCTCTTCAATACCCTAACATAACTAAGATAAGAGTGTTAGCCTTTAGGATCCGAATGGTTGCTGTGTTGACTCCTTGTATCGTCGTTGACATATATCCGAATTCGGCCAGAGCTTGACAACACTACCAACCTTCTTCATTTGGTGGTGGACTATGCTTTCCTCTGTTGCTAGCATCTCCTAATAAAAACTTTGCCTTCCTTGCCTATTTCCCTCCCCTATAACTCCATGCAACCGACCTGTGACGATGCTCACCCAAGTCGTAGTTGTTGGTGGTTTTGGGTAGACAAAATAGCCCATTGCTCATGACCGTATAACAATTTGGTCTGCTCCAAGCAACTGGGATTACTGTATGGCGTTATATCGCATTGGAATAATCTAATGTATAAGCTTGTTAATCATTGAGTTGTGTTAAGTCCTTCTCAGTGGACTTCCTATGCTAACAAAATCAACGAGGGGTGCGTGCCTCGCTCGCTTTTTTACTGTACCTAGTGTAGCTGGATAACGCACGTTCTTGTGGCAACCTCGAACCTGTTGCATACAAGTTTGAGCCTCTCATATCCGGGCCATAGTTGCTGGTGAGATGGGATATATCATACGGACACCGCCAACATGATAAACAACGAAGCACCTGACAGCCGCCTAAAGCAATGACATTGTTTCAATGATTTTGCCCGGGTGGTTTTATTCTCGTGTGGGAGGACAAATTGACGGGTCTGAGCCACCTAGTCGACCAGGCGAGTCAGTCCTGGGTCATCCATTGTCTATATCACAACGTCTGATTCAAGTCATCCTAAGCAGCCATTAACGAGTCAGTAGTAGTCACGATAACTAGAATGAAATTCATTTCCACTGTTACATGTGTATCTAATCTCCTCGTTTGTTTTCCCCAGGCTAGCTAGCCGGTCTGTTCGGGATGCCTCACACTAGACCCACAAGGCAACGGGACACCGAGTGTGAAAAGGAAGGAGGGAAAAAAACAAAGCATCTCGAAACCATACGGAGGTGGTCTTCTAGAAGCTTGTCTTCTATCAGGAACAAGCTCAGGGGTGGATATTGATTCTCATGGGACAAGTTTGAACTATCAGGGTGGTGCAGGGGTGAGATTCATGCGAAAAAAATCCAAGGTACCGTATATATAGGCCACTACCTACGGGTCGGGCTGCCATGTAGTTCGTCGGGCCGCGAATCATTGTTGCTGATTTAAAGCCATGCGCGCCAATTATCCTCTAATACCTACTTACAATTGCATAATGTACATCGTAGTAGCGTATGGCCTATATTTTGGCCCATGTTGTGCTCAAGAGGCGGGTTCCTTAACAGGAGGCTGGCTGTTTCGCAATTTAGAAGGGATTCCCTGTTTTGATCGTTTTTGCGCCACCACATTTATTCGAGAACCAATCCTTGGCTCCTATCAAGCGGGCAACAAAACATTCGGGATCCTGGGGAGAGGCTAAAATGTACTTAATACCTACCCACTCGGGAGGATGCTCAAATATTGTAGAACCTGAGATCAATACTCACTACCTAGGCAATATCGCTTGTCGTGATGTAGAATACTAGTCTACCGGCGCAATACTAGTAGTGCACGTTGAGAGACGTGGGCAGCATGTGGCATTGCCATCTCGTATGCACGATTGGGGTATGCTGGAAGCATTGATCATGCAAGGGTAGGCTAGTCTACTATAATTTACATATACTACACGTGTATGTAGGTATGTAAGTATATTGGATACTGAATGGGAGTGATTCAAACCTACCCTAACTTTCCCACGTGTTGCAGAACTGACTTGGAAAAAAAGAGGGTTCATAAGCTAAACTTCCTGATCATTGTTCTAGATTTTTGGCATGACTAGAAACTGCCTACATCCCAGAAGATTTACAACATTTCGATCTGGTCACTGCATAAGCCATCGGCGCCCTCCTCTCTACCATGTATTCCTCGTGTACGCCAGACAATCCAAATAGGCGACCGACCTATTAGTCACAGCTCTCTGAGATCAACACGGCTCTATGAGCCGGTGTGGTGTCTTCATGCAAGGTGTTCAGGTACACCCGCGCGAAAAGCTTTAACCTTGATTTGGCAGGGGGTATTCTTTTAGTTTAACCTCTTTCGGACGGCACAACGTCGCTACACTACATAGAGAATCCATGCCCTGATGATTTACTAGGTAGGGACCGTTTTTGCAAGTCATCGCTCCATTTTCTTGACAGACCCCACTCACACTCACAGCAAAGTATCTACTAGTACGTACCCTCGGCCATCCGATCCTACATCGCAGGTCATGATGTCTCACCACGTCACCACTAGCGGTCAAAGGCGCTTTCCACGAAGGTTAAGCGGTTCCGAGACGCATGTAGCGTAGTGTAGTGTAGTGTATAGTAGATATCTGCACTTCAGCCAAACCCAAGAGGATTTAGTTACAAGCCCGTCGACGCTAGATTTTCGAGATTTTGCTTCTTCGGTATGTTCATATATATTTAGTCCCACCTCAAGTGGTGATAACCCACGAAGCAACCAAACACGTCTCGTTCACGGATCTCCCCCTTTTCTATCTCGAAAGCCCGTTGCTCGCCCATTGGATGCCACAATGGGATAAGGGTTGTTTTGAGGAATGTAAACGCTTGGTATAGGCTGTTGAGCTATGCCTATGCAATGAATCACACGGATTTAATAGGACGGTTTTATTTTGAGCGAATTCGTACCAAATGCACAACGGGCCAAACAGCCAACCATCTTTCTAGTCTCAGAAAAAAATGGACGCTGGATATGCTAGGATATGCCAAGATATGCCCGCCACAAGTCAGTAATTGTCAGATTACGATGAAAAGAAAAGCATGCGACTTTCGCTTTTCTACGCTGCCGTAGCGGGATATCGTGCTCAACACCCGAAATCCCGTCTTCTTCCTTACCAGTACCTATTCCTAGAGATACCTACATACTAGTATCTCGGCCCTGTGATGCTTCTTTTGTTCCAGGAAACGAATATCCTTTATCCATGCAGTTCCGTGCTTAATAAGAAGAAACCCATCAGCCCATCAGCCGTGATTCGCTGTGTCAATGTGTCGCGGATACGCGGTACTTCAAATTGCTTGGGTTGATGCACTCTGGAGCCATCGCATTGGTAGAATGGTCACTTGCATGTGTTGGCATTGACGAAACGGGATGATCCACACCAAACCAGACTTAGCCCCCGCAAAACAGGGAACGCGTATATTTACTTATTTTTCTTCTTATGCATACACTATGTTCAATCAATGTGCACTATTTGACTAATCACGGTGATAGGCGGGAAGGAATATGACTCCCATGCTATTTGACGCGGTTTGTTTAGAAATGACGTTCAGGGTCAACAATCTCACCAAGCGCAAACCTGCCGTATTGCCGGATTTTGTGAAGTAGCAGCTGCTGGTTTGTCGATGACTTCTGACTTCTAAGAGGCCGGTTAGTGCTGTTGATGTGCGGCGTCACGTCTTAGAGGCCTTCCTATCCCAAAATAGGTCTCTTGCGAAGTAAGTCGGAATCCGATGGATGGTAAATGTCTCGAAGGATAGTGTAAACGGTCCTCTTTAGCGTTAAGTGGCGGCTACTCCGGTACTCCAGCCACTCTCCAGCCCTCCTATCCGCGCCTGTCAGATGTACATGTATCAGCAGCCCTAGGTCACTACACTACTAGCCAGCTTTGTCTACACTGAAATGTAAGCCGTTCGATAGTTCTTATTAAGATCAAAACACAACGTCTTCAACAGGGAAGAAAAGAAGACTGGCTATAGGCTTGCGATGAACCAACCTTTTGATTTTCATCTGTAAGGGAACCTGCCTATTCCTGACCATAGCGTAGTGTAGCCTAGGGGCTACCACCACTTAGTACGGCCCCGTTAGGAGGCCCTTTAAATTAGCTGGGGAAATGGCTGATGTCTTGGATAGATACATGAACCATTGGGTACTTATCACCGTGTGAACTCCCAGTCCCGTCTCGTGATACTTACCCTAGGAGACAGGAAATAGGCACGGGTTTTCTAACGGCTAAGGCATCTGTAGGGGATTGGGTACCTAGGGAGCAATGCCACTAGTCCCCGGGGCTGCTCTTCTGGACAAGATTAGCCCAATGAACTAGCGAAATTGGGCACCATTTGTACAGTGCGGATGAAAACTCTATGGAATAGTTACAAAGCCCTGACCTGTAAGAGGTTACTTGAACGATTCTTTATCATGCTTTTCCCCATCCACCCATCTATGGATCCATTCCACCCGTCCGCTAAAATTAACACACAGGGAATTATGGATACGTACCCAGGTAGGTTATGTACAGTAGTTACATAGATGTAGGTACTTACTCCAAGGCTAAGCTGTACCTGAAGATCTGCACAACATAATATACATATCACTTGTATTTCCAGGAGCCCTGAGAGTGATACATACATCCTCTGTACATATGGAAGGCAGAGCATCCAAGCCAGTGCAGTCAGTGCAGGAACAGACCTAGTGTACACGGTATTTGAGCTTAGCTGTGTGGTGTACCTAGGTACCTACTAGTGTAGCAGCTTGATCGAGCTTGGACAAATTCTGTACCTAATTTTAAGTATTTATCAGGCCAATTAATTGATCCCTTAAAACCCACTAAGCGCAGTTCTTACACTTGCCTACGCTAGGTACTTAGGGTACAGCTCCATACATGATACCTTTCTCCCTCACCAGCGTCTCTCGTTAATTTTTTATTATTTATTTATTTCTCTCTTACCGCAGTCAGTGTGCTAGGGCGTCGACGGCTGTTCAAGAGGTACCTAGCGCGCACTGATTACGGCATACAGCACAGCACAGTGCAGTGTACCAGTACACTAGTACACTATCACACTACCTAGGTACACTACGGCATACATCGCCTACCTACGCTACCTCCTAACCTGGAGGCATCTACTTTCCTTCTATCTGATCCACACAGCGTCCCTTTCGCTCCCTCACACATTCTCCCTTTCCCCTTCTTGTCTCGTCTCACCTCATCTTTCCCCAATCTGAATTTATTCCCAATATCATCTGTGTACGCGCTCGATCATAGAGCTGGACCAACGACGCCTTAGTCTCTCTCCTCTCGCTGCCCATTCTCCCCAAGAGAATTCCCGGTCCACTCTAGCGGTCATTGTGAGCTTGCATTTTGCCCCTTTCTTCTTTTGTACGGGACTTATTCATTTGAAACTCGACACTACTTTTTATCCTGCTTGTGACAAGGGCTAGTTTTTTATTTTCTCCTTCTCCCAGCGCCGCATGGACAGACATCCACCACGCGCATGAGCGACAAGAGCATAAATAATTTCCCGCTATAATAATTCAAAGCAAAGCAAGCAGCAAAGCAACGCAAGCAAACTACGACGCGCTCTAGTACAACATACAGACATCACTGTACCAGCCTTCCGCTCCTTTTTTATTTTATTTTTTTCCCCTCGTCGGTACAATCTCTTTCTGTCCCCCTAGATTAAAATCAAGTCATTCCCTTTTCGACCAGCATCTAATAGGCTAGTGGGTAAGGCCTTCATTTCCAAAAGCTCGAGGCAATCTACCAGCTCCCCTTGGACCCGCTCTCCAACTCGGTGGTCCCATCACTCCCTGCTCCCCTTCATCATAATTCAGCTATCAATCCGCTCCTTGATCATTGTGGTCTGTTTCTTCTATCTTTATTCTCGAATTTGCTGTGCCTTGTTCTTAATATTCTCGTGTTTTGACCTCAATCGCCCATCGGCCCGTGCCGTTTCGATAAACTCTCCTCTACATCGAATCAAGGACTATCCCTGGTAGCGACCAACCTGGTGTTCGTTCTTTCAGCTGGAATCGATTTGAATGAGCCCACGCAACTCCATGGCTCTAGTATAGAGCATCTTAGTCGAATTTGGAACTACGTCGGAGGAACTAGCTGGGCATATTACGCAGAAATAAGATCGATCCATCGCATCTCGAGTCTCGTTGCAGTTTGGTAACCTTGCTTCTGCATTTATTTGAAAATGACTGTCGCACACGATTTAGCCCATAGGCGGTCTTCAACACCCCAGGGGACTGTGCCTTTAGCTTTAGGGGACCGTTTTGAAGTCTTGAAGGACATTGGCGATGGAAGCTTCGGAAGTGTTTGTTTGGCGAGGGTTCGAACAGCGGGTGCTAGTGTTGCTCGTCGCGGGACTGTGGTAGGTGGCAAACATCGGTATTTAACACCTGTGACTTACTAACGCGCATTATTAGATCGCCATCAAGACCATGAAGAAAACCTTTGAATCATTCGCGCCTTGTTTGGAGCTGCGAGAAGTGGTATTTCTGCGGACATTGCCAAATCATGCCCACTTAGTTCCTGCATTGGATATATTTCTCGACCCCTACACCAAGAAACTTCACATATGCATGGAGTATATGGAAGGTAACCTGTATCAGCTCATGAAAGCCCGCGACCATAAATGCTTGGATAATGCAAGCGTGAAGAGTATATTGTTCCAAATAATGCAGGGTTTGGAACATATCCATGCTCACCACTTTTTCCATCGCGATATCAAACCCGAAAACATTCTCGTGACTACCTCTGGTCATCAAGACTCGATCAATTCATTTAGACGATACTCGGCACTTATGACGCCACCATCCACACCACCGACCTATACAGTGAAGATTGCGGATTTTGGGTTAGCACGCGAAACCCATTCAAAGCTCCCTTACACCACCTACGTATCAACCCGGTGGTACCGCGCCCCAGAGGTCTTGCTTCGCGCTGGTGAATATTCGGCCCCGGTAGATATTTGGGCCGTGGGTGCTATGGCTGTC
Source organism: Xylaria digitata (assembly GCA_022495195.1). Taxonomy (NCBI): domain Eukaryota; kingdom Fungi; phylum Ascomycota; class Sordariomycetes; order Xylariales; family Xylariaceae; genus Xylaria; species Xylaria digitata. The sequence goes on along the minus strand of MU376944.1, from coordinate 386,858 downwards.
GAGGTCGCTACGTTAAAGCCTTTATTTCCAGGTGGTAACGAGGTTGATCAAGTTTGGAGAGTATGTGAAATTATGGGTAGCCCTGGTAACTGGTATAATAAGGCAGGCGGCCGAGTAGGCGGAGGAGATTGGAAAGAGGGAACTCGACTTGCTAGTAAACTCGGATTCTCGTTCCCAAAAATGGCTCCTCACTCGATGGACACAATCCTCCAATCGCCACAATGGCCAGCCTCACTAAGCCAGTTTGTCACCTGGTGTCTGATGTGGGACCCAAAACACCGACCGACATCGACTCAAGCTTTGGCCCATGAATATTTCGCTGATGCCGTTGATCCCCTGAGGCCGAAATCTTCGGCTTCAAAGATTCTTGGTCGAAAGCAGTCAGATATTGCGCGGTCCAAGGAGTCGAACTCGTCCACGCCCACATCCTCGAAACCGTCTTGGTTCAGGAAGTCCCTAATCGGCCGGTCTGAGGTAACAGAGACGGCATCTGAGATTACGGCGAAGAATGTAGCAGGCCCACGACCATACCCGACTCAAGTCGCGGCCGTCCCGGAGTCACCTGCGACCAAGGCTCGGTCGAATGCAAGCAAACGCGCTACCTGGACTAATGGACCCTCAAGTGTAGCCCCTATGCCGATTTTACCGACTATTCGGCCTATTTCGCCTCTCTCTGATGCGGTCACTGCGCAAGCATCAAACCGCACACCGGGGTATAGTCACCCGCATGCTAGTACCAGTCAGCGCTCAATCGCAACCGAGAAGACAAGTAAGAAGATTAGTCGTCAACTGTCGGTGGCATCAAGCACAAATCACTACGCTGAAATGCATCGTCAACAAGCAGAGAGGGCCCTAAATGGAACAGGTTTGGCCTCTCCACCAAGTGCACAGAAGGAGAGCTTCTTCTCCCACCTAAGAAAGCGTGCGAGGAGATTCTCTGGAAGACATCAGACTCCTGTATCACCTTCATTCGATGATATTGAAGCGCAGGCAGGATGCGGGCCATGGGCGAGCAACAGATCATCCTTTATCGTTGACCAAAATCAAACTCCCAGAGGAGAGGCATACGATTCGCTTGACAAAACTATCCGAGACGTACCGAATGTTGCGGACAACCTAAGTACTCCGACACCGCCGATTCATAGCGTTGCTTCTAGTGGCCATCTAAAACGACACCATTCACTCCCACATCAACAACCGCGATCAGTAGATAATCTCATTGGGGCCGCACGTACTCCTGGCCCAATTTCTAGTAGAACACGGAGAGCGCAAGGCACCCACGGCGTTCAAGGAGATGCGCTAGATGAAGAAGAGGAGCTGCTTGATGAAGTTTTGCATTCGACCCATCGAGCGATGAAGCGTCTTGAAAAGGACGGGAAACACAATCTCAGACAATCTGCCAGCAATCTAGGGCTCTCGAATCCTTATCCAACCCCTTCTCCTTCAGCAAGTGGCAATGTAGTCTTATTTGGAGATGCACATGAGCCTATCACTCCAAAACCTCTGGATCTGAAGAAGCAAGCGGGAAGAGATGCAGAACAAAAGTGGCCGACGCCGCCATATGAAGGAAGTGAATGGGGTTCATCGGCGGCTGCAAGTATCTGGGCGGCCGGAAATCGGATCTAAACGACTGGACTTGTTGCGATTATGTCGGCATTTAACTATTCTCGAAAAAACCAGAAGCATGATCTGCATCGTTCTATCATTGGGTGGTGTTCAAGGGCTTCTGTCGTCTTTTTTTTTTTGGGCACTGGCGTATCTGGTGGGCATTGTGGATTCCTCAATTTGCTTGTCCATCTCGAGTTGATTTCAGCAAACTACCTAACCTAATGTCGGATTTTGTCGGCCTACACTTATTCGATTCTTTACGGCTATCTCAACACAATACCCCGATACTTGCTGAGCCAGTATCAGCGGCAACCAATACTGCTTTTACATATTCTGCTCGATAATACCCATCATAGATTTGCTTTTTGAGGATGAACAGCGGGCTTGGACTCGTAACGGGGGATTTCTTTTGTCAGAATTGGGGCGACTGGAGGTTATGCGCCCCATCTCACCCCTCAAATTAACGTTTATTTATGGCATGTCTGCTCAAGATGATCTAGGACGCATCTTGCTGCGACGTTCATCTCGTCTATAACAATGTACCAAAAGCGGCATATCTCAACTGGAGATGTTAAAAGAGGGCATGATACCGCCCATAGTTTGAAACCTATACCCATGAGAGAGGAACTAGTACATATTTATATATATACAGTATATGTCATCAATTTGACATGCTGGATGCATCTGGTAAATCATACACACCTCATCTTATGACTTCGGGCTGTGCGGAAGGCGGAGAGGGATATTGATCATACACTAATCGCGCTATAATGAAGAGAGACACGTGAAACTCTGCCTAGGTACCTAAGCCTTTAACGTCTCAATAAGATTGAGGATAGTGAAACAGAGAGGTTGGTGCTCCGGACGTCGAGGTCAATCGACTATGGATTTGCTACCTTTGTCAGATACTTTCAATCATCAATTTTGTTAGTGAGGTTTAGGCGAAGATAAATGCTAAAGTACGGCTATAGGCACTGATGGATAGCGGGCTGACAGGGGAAATGACACGCAGATTGTCAATGCCTACCTCCCCTCTGTGGGCTCAACTTCAGGCAACAGAATAACTAAACTGGTGGCCTAGCGCTCTAGGCAACAGGTTGTCACGAGAATAGAAGGTGTGCGTTCTATTTATATTTATATTTGAGAATATAGCATCTTCTATCTCGATATATGATTCTTCATCTCGATTTAAGCCTGGTTTTTATTTTTCGTTTTTTTTCTGGTGTACTTTTAGAAATAAGACATTAGCAGAACCCGTCAGCTCAAGGCTGTGTGTGACTGATTGATTCCAGCGCTCCACTAATATCTTTAATTCCCCCTCATCATCGTCGACAGCTGCTGTCACTCAGTCAGTCAGTCGGTCCGGTCAGGTCAGATTATCTTAATTATCTTCCTCATTAACTGTCCAAATTTTAGACGTCTGAGTGAGGATATCAAACACTCTCTTCAATATAGCACGCAAATAAACTGGCGGCTTGGTGATGAACAGACATTGAAGAGTTACAGCGGCCCGAGAAAGTGGTAAAGTGGTCACACGGCATCATGAACCTCAATCTGCCCATTCGGTCATCGCCGAGTCAGAGGAATCAGGCGAGTAGGAATTACTTCACCGGTTACACCCCGCCGCCCTCGACAGAAGCTATCAATGGCCCTCTACGAGAGCCAGCTCGCGAGTCGCCGCCTGTTAACGACCGGCTCATCGTTGGCGTCGACTTCGGCACCACTTTTTCAGGGTAGATCACACCCCCCTCCCCCCTCAGTACTGTGACTAGTAGTGAGAAGTATGAACGCTGGTTTGCACGTGCTGACTACGGAATAGGGTCGCTGCTGTATATACCTCAACTCCCGATGATATCGAAATCATCAAGACATGGCCCGGCGGGAATGGTATAACGTCCGATAAGGTCCCTACCGAAATCTCATACACTTTCCCCCCGGATGCCGCTCCTGAGACAAAGCCCAATGCTAAATGGGGCTTCCAGTTCAAGCCCGAAGAGTCGCGGCTGCGATGCATAAAGCTGTTTCTCGACCGTTCTCAGAAGCTGCCTTTCTATGTCAGCCCTCAAGAGACGGCCACCCAGCTTAAGACATTCAACAAGACCGTCATTGATGCGGTAAGCGACTATCTCACCGAGATATACAAACACACCATGGATACCCTCACACGGAGATACGGCGAGTCGTTCATGGCGTCGACTAAGGTTGAATTTGTTTTAACTTGCCCCGCCGTGTGGTCGGACGCGGCAAAAAACACCACCCTGCAGGCTGCTGAGCGAGCCGGCATGGGCTCTAAATCGGAGATCCAAATGATCAGCGAGCCCGAAGCAGCAGCAGTGTATACGCTCAAAGCGATCCAACCTAATCATCTCAATGTAGGAGATAACTTCATCGTATGTGATGCAGGTGGAGGAACGGTCGAGTGAGTAGTCGCTTATTCTAATATTAAACGTGTGTGAACTTGAACTGATGAATGGGCAGCTTAATCGCTTATAAGGTCATATCGTTAAAGCCTTTAAGAGTAGAGGAGTCGGCTGTGGGAACCGGCGGCTTGTGCGGCAGCGCGTTCCTGAACTACAGGTTCGAGGAACACGTTCGCAGTCGACTTGGACACACCCGTTTCGACGAGATGAAGCTGAAGAAGGCCAAGACGTGGCAAATGGGGCTCAAGTACTTTGAGGAATTTGTGAAACGGAACTTCAACGAGGATGAGCACCAGGAGGTGAATGTCCCGTAAGTATTATCTACTAACAGACGGCATGATTATGGAACTCTGTATCTAATCGCATCTTGCCTCTACTGTAGATTCCCGGGATTACCCGACGATGAGGAAGCCCGTCTCGACTCCGGGTTCCTGATTCTGACGGCGGCGGAAATCAAGGACATATTCGAGCCCGTAGTCAAGGAGGTCTGCGACCTTGTCCAGGGCCAGGTCGACGGGTTGCGCAACAAGGGTGGCATAGTGTCGGGTATCGTGCTTGTGGGCGGCTTCGGACAGAGCGAATACCTCTACAAGCGCTTAAAGGGACATTTCACGAGCGGAGCGCCGCCGCCTTATTCCGAGCGCCCGACCCACGCCATGGCTCGCGCGATCGGCGAGAATGGGTCCATCGAGGTCATGCAGCCTCTCTACGCCTGGACGGCCGTCGTGCGCGGCGCGGTTCTGCGCGGTGTCGAGGGGAATATGGTCATTAGTAGGAAGGCCCGCATGCATTACGGCACGTCATATGCTACTGTGTATAACGAGGAGAAGCACAGTGTCGGTGAGAGATACTGGAGTCCTCTGTGGGAGCGATGGATGGTAAGCGATCGTATGCAGTGGCATATTGCGAAGGTAAGCAAAACTCCTAACTATTCACCTTTCAAATCTCATTATCGCCTTTTGATAATCCATTCCCTTTCTATCGTGACCCTACGCATTGGGCAACCTCTAGCCGTATAATTTTGGTTCGGCATGCCTAGATTGTACATAAAAGTTGAACCAAGAATCGAAAACTAACAAGCAACCCTTTCTTCTCTTCTACAGGGTGAAGCGATCTCCCCATTATCCCCCATCGCATTCCACTACACGCGCAACTTCCGACCAGGCCAGTCTCTCGTCGTGACGGATGACTTGATCGCATCCGACTCCGACGAGCCGCCCGTGGCCTACAGCCGTGACCTCGTGCACGTGTGCACACTGACGACAGATCTCAGCGCCGTCCCGCGCTCCTTATTCACTCGGCTAACGACGACCCGCGGCGTCGAGTTCGACAACCTCGACTTCACCCTCGAGATGATCGTTGATAGTGCAGGACTCGGCTTCGAGCTCAAGGTCGACGGCGTCCGGTACGGGCGCGTGGAAGCAGAGTTTCATTAATAGCTTTCTCGGAAGGAAAACGGAGTTAGTCATTGGTCCGGTATATGTACGGTCAAGCGGGAGGTTTTTTTTCCCTCCTACATCTGATGTTTGACGACAAGCGGCGCAGACAATGTTTCGCGAACCAAGGAGAAATTTTGAATCATGGCGAATATCTGATTTCGGATACAGATGTACGGCTACAGCGGCATTTTATTTACTGTATACCTACCTACATATGCATAGATAGCCTGCCCTGCATATAACACTTCAGGATATCTACAAGAGGGTAGGTACTCCAATATTACCTCTACGTTCGGAGTATGGTTTTAGATAAGGCAAGTATGGCCACCTTACGACAAATGAAGAGACATCATGAGTTAGTTCTCGAATGGACTTTAGGGCATATCGATTTCCTCACTGCCGCGGGAACCCCTCGATATGAACGTCGACCTTGAATATTAATAACTCCCCCAAACACACGTAAATACTAGTGCAATCGTAGAATTACGACGGGGTATTCTTACATATATACCCGAATGCTTTCTAGAGGTCGGCAATAGAATAGATAGCACATCTACACCTCAGAATAGTTGACCCGACCGTATGTACACACCAGCAGCCAGAGGAGATAAAAACGCCCCCTACAGCGCCGCAACCGCCAATTGCCCTCCTTTCTCGCCCATCCCCTATTCCCCACCTCCTCCAATAAAACAGCGACGAGAGATATTCGCGCTGCTGCCTAGAGTGAATAAGGGAGGGTAGATTACCATTGTGTATGTGTGTGCGCGCGCAAAAGTGCAGAAAAAAAAAACAATCACTAAAAGAGGCGAACGAACCATTGATTGTGCACTTCTTACAGGACGGGGGGGATGCGGGGGTCGTTGGACCAATGCCGACTCACGGAATGCGGTCAGTTTCCATCTAGAATAAGGCAACCAAAATGAGGCTGAAAAAAACCTAGCTTAAGGCGCGGACTACATTACCCACCACCACTACTACCACCGGCCAGGCTTTTTTAACTGACCTACATACTAGTACATACCATACATACATCACACACATACGTTACCTAGATAGATTACATGAGGAAATAAAAAAAAATACAATATCCCAGTCGAACGTGCATCTCGACGCAACGTCGGCCACCACCGAATCGGGCAAGGGAACCTGACGAGTTACTTTTCGGTTCTATCATTCATCCCTTGCTTTTTTCGGCGTGTTTTCCCTCCCTTTTCTTTTCTAAACAGTTCTCTTATTGCTTGAATCGCCTTTTCCTTCCCCACTCACACTCTGCACCGAGCAAAGATAATGAATGCATGCCCGGGCGAAATTACCTCTTTCCAAACCACCGTGCCATTATTCCATGGGACCAACCAAAAAAAAGGGATACCGAGGCAAAAAGTAAAGTAAAGTAATCTATAGATAAGCACGGTAATATAGAGAGGTGGGAGAGAGGTGAAAAGGCGGAGGTGGAGCTTGGGTGATGTAAGTAAGCATACATACATACATTACATTACATTACAAGACGCCCTTTCGGTCAACGGAAAGCGATGATGACCTGGAAACGGAACCACATGACTAAAGCCTATGCAGCAGCAACAATCCAATTGAACAAGTTATATATAAGTCTAGACTATTAATCTACTAGCCCTCGTCATTCTAATTCCTAGTTTATAGTTTATTTTTCTACGGGGCCCAGCGTAGCGTTCCGGAGGGAGGGGCTGTGCTTTGCCTTCTGTGCTGTGTGTATAAGTAACGTAGAAAGAAGGCGGCATGTTACTTGGCCCCCTATCGGAAGCACCAACCAGCCACGTGTATCACATACATACATACAAAAACCGCATAGGATCCCCCGGGATCCGAATTTCTTTATATTCAAAAGAAGTCCTATGTCCGTAATTTTTACATCTCTCGAGTTTAATTACTTCGTTAATGCCGCGTTGTTTCAAGGCGTCATTATTTCACACCGGTGCGGTTCGGAACGGTTCACGCCAAGCCCCAAATCTCACTTATACGCACACAAGTCACAATCACACACACACGGTACGGGCTTCGCCACACGTCGCCGAGAAAGAAAAAAAGGGAAAAAACCAGAGAAAAAAAATATTAACGCCGTGACAAGCAAATTCTACGGTCGGCACTTCTGCGGCGGAGAGGAGAGGGGAGAGAAGAGAGTTTTCTCGCATTGGATTATTCAATCTGGAGAGTGGTATCACAACTTCGCCAACCTATTTCGTTTTCCCGGCATCCGTTCTCGGGAAACCCGTGGTATCATCATAGCACATTAAAGGTCAGAAAAAAGAAAAAAGTACAACAACAAAGATTTCTCCAAGAAATCAAATAAAAAAAAAATCGTCAACGTCATGAAACCCGCCGACCGCGAGGAAGAGTTTCGACCCGGGGTATGTGTAAGTCGTCTGCCTTCCCCGGCAGAAGCCGGACTACCTAGCCAATAACCTCCAAGGGAAATATGTCCCGATCCCGTCCCCCATCTGGACCCGGAAGGGAGCAGCGAGCAAGTAGGCTATCCAAAAGCGGGCTTGCTCGAAAACCGCTCGTGACCACTTCGAGCCACGGCTTACGTCGAACCCGGTGGTATGTGCGGGAGTGGGGTGGTGTGCGGGTGCCCGCCCTCAGATAATACAAATGTGCAGTTTTCCTCTCTCCCAAGGGACAAGGCAACCAGCCTCCTCCTGCATGCAGTCCGCGGCCCAGAATGCGCGACTACATTGAGGCTGAGGCTGCCTTGTCGATCCACAGGACATCATTGGGCATGATAACGTCTCAACATATGTATCCCTGTTGCCGACAGCCCGCCCGAAAACGTTATATGAGATAGCAGCAACCTGCGACAAAATTGCTCAATATACTCGAAAGACTTGACAAGGTTGCGTGTGCCAAGGGAAATGAAAGAAAAGCGAAGAAAAATCGAGAGCAGCCCCGGCACTGGATTAGTCGACACCGATCCGTCTCCCAAACATGGCATGAGCTGAAAAAAAACGTAATGTGTCGTCCAACACGCCATTCATTATACTAACGTCCCCTCCATTATCCAGTTCAACTTTGCCCTCGTCCGTCTCTGCGTGTCAATGTTGCCGTAGAATGCCGATCCGACTTTTCGGTAAAGCGCAGCTCCCACACATCATCGCCTACTCCTCCCGGACCTGTGCTGGTGGTGCCGACGATGTCGCCTTTCTTCGTCGTGAGGGTTGCTATACTCGATCTGCTCACGCGACTCTCTCTCATACCAACCCGGCGGCACCCCGTCATGGGGCAGTATCCAAGATGGCTGCGGAACCTCGTCCCATCTTCGTACGGAGTGGTACACTTCATCTTGTATAAGCCCCGAGTTATGAAGGTGTGTATTGAGGTGATGATCAGGACGAATATCGTGGATCGTTCTCCTTTCATTTAGGAAATGATCCCGAATATGATACATCCTTTGGTCGAAGTTCTGACGACGATCACTCGTCCGTCTAGAGTCGAAATCAAATTGATCACAGAACCAACACACCACCTTCCTAGGTAAATTGTCTTGGAGGTGATCTTGAATGATGTGTTCAATCCACCCCTCATAATCATCCAAGCTAAAAACCATGTCGCAGCCACCATAACCCACGAACTCACAGGGCAAATGCCCAGCTGCAGCAAATTGGGCTATATCTACATCCGGCGCGCTTATCCTTGTCGACGTGGACGAGGATGATCCATGAGAGAAAACCGAGCTTGCAGCGCTATGTTGGGAGCTTGTAGAGGAGACGCTGTGCTTTCGAGAAGACATCATGTTGAAAGCAACGGTGTGTCAAACACGTTGTCAGCGCCCCGCGACTTATTATTCGTCAACGGCAGCTAATTAACCCGAGCAGACCTCGGAATATGAGGGGTGTATGGAGCGTTGAGTACTGGCTCCTAATGCGATAACTAATGGTATAGGTTTGGGGGCCGAAAAAGTGTGGTGTGAACTGGGGCCAGCCAAATATATCGGCGCTGTCGCGGCTTGGGAACACCGATGCGATGCCAACCGAGGGGGAGTCAGCCCTAGATCAAAAAGGTGAACGGCTGATAAATGTCGTCACGAAAGCGCCGAGGGACGAAAAAACCGAAAGCGAAAAAAGTATGCGCGAGAGCTTCCGGAGCTTAGGTACTTGATGGGATGGAGCATGAGGGAACTCGGTTACACAGTTCTTGGCTGCAGTCTATAAACTGGAACAGCACTTGGTTCGGGAGCGATCAAAGATCCTGTTCAAACGAAACAAGTAAGGGAATTGCTGGAGATTTTTGGGAATTCCCAGACCCCTCTCCAATTGGGAATTTGGGCCCTTTTTGTCAAATGACAAAAACCTATGACCCCTTCACGTTTGGGAGGCTGATAGACGAGGAGAGTGAGAGGGGTCAGAGATTACCAAAGACCAACCAAGCTCGCTATTTTCAGTGACAGGGATCCTCATGGGAGGGAGTTTCGCGCCAGCGGGTACCCAACAAGCTCCTGGGACCTTCCGGACCAGAAACCCGGGCAACATACACTGCCGGATTTCCTACCCTATCCACAGATCGTGTCATCCCATCACGCCTGTTCTAGGTGTACATTGGTGGCTATTAAGCTGCATACAACCAGACCGTTAGACCGCCTGTCGATAGGCTAGATTTCTCATGTGAGATTCGCATCCACTACTCAACTTGGGTTGAACGGCCAACATATCTTCCGGATGTTGACTCTGCTGCGTTAGACGACACGACCACGCAATCATGCATCCACAACCAGGGGCTTGGCGCGTCTGCGGAGAGAAGTACACTATCCCGCTCATCTATTTTCTTTGTGGCTTTTTGAAAGCTCGCAACCTACCACGGGTTTCCTAGTGCGGTGTCGGAGTGAAAGAGTGACCTTCCCCCTAATTCCATCTATTCCAAATCCAATGCGAGTAGAGCGATACGCTATGCGAAAGAGAGAGAGAGAGCCTCAAACCCCGTGAGAAGAAGGTACTGTCGTCCAACTAAAGGAGGGATCACTAAACAAGTGCAACATAACGCAAGTCAGATAACCCGCTGCGATGGAGCGCTTTCCGCATTTCCCGGCCGCATGTACAACCTGAAAGAATCGACAAAAGCAATTATGACTTGGGTTGAAGATACAACCCCTTACGACCAGATGACCCTTATCGTACTGTGCACTACGGCCCGTACTAATTTGACCACAACATAGCTCTGGACTCGTTCAGGAAGCTTGTCAGGACTAGCTAGCTAGACGTTCGAGTTCACAGCCAATTCAGCTTCCTGTTCGAGATCTATCACGTTAATACGGGAAGGTTGCGAGGAAGAGTGGCCGCTTAGGACGAGCAGATATTGATTCCATGGGCATTGGAACCGGGCTGTTGCTCTCGAACAAGACTTGGATTATCCTGGTTGCGCCGTGAGGGCGTCTGGGAAGCTTGCAGGGCACAAAGTCATTGTTGCGTAGGATACATATTCTAGTACTATCTGTCTAGTGGCGGTTTGATGCCCCGTGTCGATAGCCATGATGCAAATCATCCATCCTAGTTTTGATTGGGCGATGATGATTCGGAACTCGAACGAGCCCTATGTCCGACAGTAGCCGATGACTGGTTAGTTGTACACGGGGATGCATAGAGCATAGAGCAGGATGGAACTGCCGTTGCCGGTCGTCCATCACCATCAAGCTATTGATCGATATGTCTTAGCTCCCGACATACCGGTGAAAGCTGTTTAGATTCATTAGTGGAAGGTGTTGTTGCAGTAATCCTTCAGATCAGCATACAGCATATAGTGACTAGCAGAATATAGTGAAGCTCTACAACTCCATTGGTTCGCCCTTCGATCGAACTGCATGAGATTCCACAAACACCCCAGTATCCTTGTGGGGAGGGTGCGTAGCCCTCACGGAGGGGAATAATCGCCGAGAGCAGAGCCGCATTTCTCCAACACTTTGGACTGCCCACATCCGATCCGTAGGGCTCCTGGTCAGCGTTGCTTTTAGTCGCTCGGGGATTGCATGGCCCTCAACCACGAAAGCGGCGAGCGGGTTTTGGAGCTTATCAGTTGCCACAGGATACACCACACATGGGTAGTAATCTGACTGCTTCGCTTTCGGGATCCCGATTTCAATGCGCTTAATAGGTACAACACTGCTTTTTCGGCCACCAAATAAAAGAGATAATTTGATACTTGTTTCATTCGGGACTGCAAAGGACTGTTGCTTTGGCAATCACATTTCGATATTGAAGGTGTTTACCGTTTTCATCCCCGGTCTTAATAATCCCCGGAAATGTGACACAGCGTATTTCTCGGGATGTCAGGCTGTCTTCATCTTCCTCGCCAATGTGATCCATGGTGTCAGCCTCAAATAATACCCTCTGATAGGGTAATATTTTTGGCATCACCACCTTGAACAAAGCCTTTTGGGCAGTTAACAACCTTGCTAGGCTGATAGAGTTGGTCACTAGCATCCGCAGGGCTTGATCTCGCACATCTGTTGCTTTTGCATCTGTTATGTTGTTCAGTATGCGATTAACCCTTGTCATCACATTCTTTATTACGACGTCAGTCTCTTGCTGCATCTTAGGGATGCACTCTTTTTGAAGCATAGATAAAGTCATTGCCCGCCATTCGTTTACAGCCTCAGTTGAACCTGTAGCCAAAATTAGAAGTTTGTTAGGCGAGCTAGGCACAACACGTACTAAGATGCACCAAATACTCTTCTATCCGGCCAAGTCGAGTAGCATGTTCCTCAGGGAGGCCAACGAAGTATGCATCGAATATCATCTCCACTAATATGCTTGAGACGACAGACTGCAAAAACGCTGCTTTAGTCTCGCTGATGGCGAGTTCTTCGTACATGGGTACTAGCTCGCTAAGATCGTCTATGACATTCTGGTCCGCTCCATCTAGGTCTATGATGTGTCAGCACAGTTCACACAAGGCGGGCCAAAGAACGGGCCACGTACCGAAAGATGACTTCCTGAAATGCGAAACAGCCCAATTCTGGAGGCCGTTTCGGAGTCTCGCAATAGTCTCTCCAAACTCCTCGTCGCTTGTCTGGTCGCTCTTCTTGGTATTCGTGCTTACCCACTGTTTGAGCCCGGCGATCTGGGACCGCAAAGAACGAATTTCGCCATCTCGTTCGCTTAGTTCTCTCTGCAGAAGTTCCCACTCTTCGCGAAGCTCCGTTTTTTCGGCCTCCCTCACGTCGACCTCGGTGCGGAGTACCCGAAGTTCGGTGTCCACGCGAAGGAATTGCTGGTTCAAGCTCGAGTACTTAGCTTGCCAGTAGCTTGCTGTCTCGCTTTCGTTCTGCGACAATCGGTCTAGAGCGCGGGTGAACTCGGCTTCGTTGGCAGCAAGCTCGCGCTTCAACTCAGCAATCTTGTCTTGCAAACCCTTCTCCCTCTCCTTGGCTGCGTGTGCTCCTGCGCCATCCTTGCTAATAGAGCTAGTTTGTTCGTGCGGAGAGTCGTTTTCGGCGGGAGGCGAGGTTGATGTGGATGTTGGGCGAATGAACTGGGCGCGGGGAGGAGCTGCAATGATAGCACTATTTCGAGACGAAGATGAGGCGCGAATGGGATGGGTAATGCTTTTCCGCTTGTCTGATGTGTTCATGGTGTCGAGGCCCTGGGGTTGTTACAGAGAGGGAGCGGAAAGGTTGGGGTGTACGGTAGGGGCTGATGCATGCTTCCGGCGTCCTTGGTCGGTGTCAGTATATCTCAAGGCCAAACCATCAAATGCCTGCTAAGTTAAACTCGTGGTGCCTATTGAGTGGCTAGCATTATGAGACCATGATAAAGAAGAGCATACTTGGAGGTAGGCATACGAGGGGAGGGGGCAGGAGGCAGGGCTGATGTCAGAGTCGAGCCATCACTGTGTGCTGCAGTGGGTGGGTTAGGCCGTTAGTCTTTCCTTACAGGGAGCTTTACGAGAGATGGAGCAGGGGTTTTGAGACGAAATGCAGCCTGCAGGTAAGCAAATCCCCTATAATTCAACAGTCCTACAGAAGGTACCTTAAGTAGGTAGACAGCAATTATTCCTGACTTTGGACAACGCCCTTCTTACTTACACACGAGTACACAACTTTATGGAATTTCCATTCAGAATTCCCATGCTTTGGCGATTCATAAAACCCGGGCAAATCGCTGACAGGGCTATTGCTTCTAATTCGACTCGTCGAGGGACTCAGTCTAGACCGCGTCGATCTCCGCTTCGACCTCATACGCCTCATCACCATTTTCTTGTTTCTTCGCGCCCATTTTACAGATCGCAATCTTCTCCACAGGCACATCCTCCATCCATAAGTAGTCGTCGTATCTGTCTAGTATCTGCCGGGCGTCAATCGTGAGCTTTTCACGGCTCTTCCCTTTTCCTCTTGCAGACGAGTCATTCCTTCCCTTGACGTATATTGTATTTAGAATCGTAGCGTGCAGTAGCAGAGGTCTATTGTCCTCCATCATGAGCCCGGCTTCTTGGAAGGCCGACCGTAGCTCCTCACAGAACTTGGTCAGGACACCGTTTTCGTCAACGGGAGGGGCATACAACACTGAGGCTTTGTTTGCCGATTGCATAGTATGTAAGCTTTTGAGAGTCACCAATAACGGAGGAGGGAGGGGGCCAGACAGTGCCCCTCCCTCAGCTGTCTGTTTAGTTGGAGGTGGCGCAGCAATATTGGCTAGTATTTGTTGTGGTATTATAGTCTTGAGCAATGCTACAGCCTTCTCTAGGCCCTCGTTCTTAGGGAAGCTCATCACGCCCAGCGTCAGATGAAGAGTCCCGATGGGTCGGACTGTAATATTCAGAGTTAGCGAGGGCCATCCTTGACGAGATCTATGAGGGGTTTGAGAGTAAGTAAAGCTCTTGAAGCATGTTCATAGTTCAGGCAGGAGTGAAAGGCTCCCGAAACTGACTGGCATAAGGACAGAATAACCCAGGGGGGTAACTTGCTGGCTTGGTCCGGAATACCGAAACTCTCTGGACTGGTGACATCTGCCCTGAAAGAAGAGAGACTAGCAGAAAGCTGCCGATGGGACGACGTAGTAACCAGTGGTATGCACAAAAAGTGCGTAGGCAACGGCCGTGGTGGCATGTTTCATTCATACAAAGTTATCAATTCAGTATCACAGGATGCCAGCTAGGTTTACAATGTAGTCCCTGAGATGGATCAGAGTGGAGTCATGAATCAACTTTTTTGAGTTTTGCGTTCTCGGGTAAGCAAGAGCCGCGTTACACAAGCAGACTCAAGTAGATCCAAGGCGTGTCTTCGTATTTCGAAAAAAAGCTTCCCACGATTCCTTTTCATTGGCAAACTTAGAGTAGGTTGCTTGGTCCGGATGTGAGATATTGTAGAAAGAATGTAGGAAAGGGGTCTAGGATCAGGCTACCAGAAATTGGCCAAGGCTCCAACTTAGAGCTCGGACACCCAGGGTTTACTATGTACTATAGTCACACTTATAAAATCCGACCTACAAATCTCTGTTTTCGTATTCGGGCACGCCCTGTTTTCTTCCAATGTTTATGCTTCCGCCTCGTCACTCAATTTTAATATATGCAACGCTATAAAGAGGAAGAGGAGGTGCACGGGAGTCAACGTGAGCACACTCTAATTATAGGGATCGTCTGTAGGCGACGTCATACTTTTATCGTATGACCCTTTTTTTATGGCGTGTGATATGTCGTCACAGAGCCAGAACAATCCGCGGGCGAATCTCGATAGGGCCTCGTGGATGAATTATGACAGTGGATGAAGAGCATTTCATAATGGTCAAATATTCATCAATCCACGCTGCGTTAACGAGTGCAATTCACCGTCATCCATCCCCAACAGTATCCTTCACCTCCCAAGACCGAACAACCCCAATATCACAACTATCAAGTACCGTAGTCAAAGCGCTAGCAACACTCCCACATTTCCTTTACAAGACACGTTGGGTGAACTAAACAATATTTATCTAATAAGCGTAGCGGCAAAGCAGCGCTAGTATCAGGGACATTCAAAGGCCGGGTAGAAGGACCGGTCGTCAACCTGCCACTTGACATCTCGAACAGCCTTCATTTCTCATGATGCTCGAGCAAGCCCTGTGTCTCAGGGACTATAGGCGAATACGGCTAGATAGAAGTGTCGCATTAATGCACAAGGTCCCCGGTGACCCGGCCCTCGTCTTTCCGCTTGATAATTTAGGTAGTAGAATCAAAGAACTTCTTCAATATCTTCTCCGCTTCAGCATACTCGGATTTCACGGTTTTGAGAGTCGACTTGATACGCGCTAGGCAAAGCTCCTCATCGGGTTCAGGGGTGCCATCAACGTTCTCCCTCTTGCCGTATCGTTGTATATGCTCACAACTATCCTTAACTTTAGTCAAGCCAACTGTCGCCGAAGAGCCCTTCAAGTAGTGCCCCAGACGGTACAGTTCATCCAAATCTCTTGATTGTCTATAAAAGGAAAGTAGGTTAGCTTTGGTGTAGCTAAAATACTACTACGTTGAGGGAATTCGCGCTAGATTTCTAGGAAGATGAGGGGAACAAGGGGGGGGGGTTGAGCCAATTTCGTTGGTGGAATTGAAATGTATAAGCTTACAGTGCTGAATCCATCTTCTCAAACGTCTCCTCGGCCTGTTCAAAGAAGCCGTAGACAATAGACCTGCTGAATTCTCGATCATCCTCGCTGTCATCCATCTCTAGAATCTGGCTGAATGTGAGGGTGTCAATAGCGTCGCCCAGGTCGGGCATATTTCTATCGAAGGAATCGTCGGGCTTTCAGCATATTAGTCACAATTGGGCCACACATACACACATACAAACCAACATATATTGTCGTTGATCACGTACGTTGTCTTTGCTGGCCATTTTGGTGTCGAATGAGGAGGAAACAGCGCTGGTGAATATATTAGACGAGAAAGTGCACAAAAAGATGGATTGGGACTGGGTAAACGGTCTCTGATTCACAGGTGTAGTGCGGGTGAATAACGAGTGGGGGACGTCAATCCAACTTACGGGATTATAGACAAAAAAGACAGCAAGGGGCAGCAAAGAGGAGGTTGGGGTGATATTTAGGGGAACTTTGGATGAAGAATGGTGTCGTGTGGGTGGTTTGAAAAAAGCTGATGACTTTAACCAGTTAGGCTTGTTGTAAATAGCGACGATCGAGAGCAGCTGATGATGTAGTGAAGTGGGGGGTTTGTTACCTACATGTAGATGGGTGTATGTATAGTAGGTATGTACCTCGTTATTAGGTAGGTAGGTTGATAGGTAGGAGTAGATAGTGGGAGGAGTACTGAGTAGATTGATTAGGTAGGTAAGGTAGGTAAGAGGCAGTAGGCAAGAAGAGGGAGTAAGTAGAGAAGAGGGAAAAGGAGAGTACAGTAGAAGAGGAGGCCGCGGAGGAGGAGAGGAGAGGTAGCAGCGATGGTGGAATTCTTAGAGTCGGTACCTATGTCGAAAGTCCAGGCATGCCGATGGGGACGGTTGTGGATGAGCAGTGCACACAGTGTCTTTGGTTGTCCTCCTAAGTCCCAAGTTCGCTTGTCGGCTCGAATGCCCGGGAGAACAAATACGGTACCTCCTCGATGGTTTAGTGCCTTAAGGATGGAGGGAGGTGGTGGAGTTGTTGCGGTGATGAAAGGGACTTTTGGAAAAGGACGAGGGCGAAAACGACGGCCAGAATCAGGCAAATAGAGGGCTTGTGCTTCGAGTTATTACCAATAAAAGGTATACCAAAGTTGTCGTAGCGCAAGAGGTGAGACCAGGTTAACTACTATGCAATCTTGTAGACAAAAAAAACATTCAAAAAATCAGGGTCCTTGGGATAGCATCACGACCTGCCTCCTTTGGTATTGTATGCTTAAGACTCCTCAGTATAAAGAGCAAAAGCGAAATTAGCCCGCAGGGACTATTGTTATTTTTGTGGTTTGTGTAATAAGCGGCACAACTACGTCACAGTTCCCTAAAAAGCTTGGGGCTATTTTGGTAGACTAAAATATCTTGATAGTACCTCCCACAAGGTAGTTCTCTTACAGCTGGCCTAGTCATGAATAAGTCCGCTTTTTCCTCTTTCGCGCCATTTGACACCAAATTTTGTTCGTTCGGATGGGACTTTACAACTAGTACACTAGATCCTCGCTTAAGCTCAAGATCTTTTTTTTATTTTTAACAAAAATCGGTGGCATTGATCTTGCTCGCAAAAGGAGCGGCGGCGTCACTAGTAGCTGAGATCAACAGTAGTTAGCTACCAGGTAGGGAGGTAACTATACAATCCATCCATCCATCCATCCCCCCCATACATAGTGTATCCGCCACATCCTTGTTGCATCTCTCTGTCTCTCGCATGATCTTTCTGTCTGTCACCGTCGCATGTTGCGCGGTGGGACATGGTGGACATGGTGGGCCTGTGGGGCTTCGGGTATATTAGATACCTACACTACACTGTCGGTATTATCCTCCCCTCCGGCCCTTGTGCCTTGTGCGGCAGCAGTTTAACGCGGACTATAAACAATTCATTCACGGCCCAGCAGTCTTCGAATGTTTCTCGAATTTCCAGTTTTACTTACCTGTCCCATCTTCCTCACTGGTAGTCTCACAATTATCTTGGCTCCGGAAAACTGTTTCATCATATGGCGACATCGAGCAACATCGAGCGGACAACTCCGATGAATGTTGTCCTCCATCTCAACGACTTGCAGCCAATTCAATAGCTTCTCTCTCTGAGTCAGCTCTCGCTAACTGCACAACGTTATGTTTCTCTAAAATCACGAACTTTATTACGCAACGACCATCAAAAATAAGTTTCTTTGTTTGTCACCTGCCTTCTGGTGTGATGCGAATATCTGATGTTAGAGAGAGGCAGTTCCTCTCAATAGTCTTTGGGCTGGCTGGCTGGACCATGAGGGAGGGGTCATCGTTGGTCAACACATTTCATGTTATTATGTTATTGCAGATCTAGATGAATAATCGGCCACGATAAGGGGATAAACACCGACCTACACCCGGTCGATTCCAGAAAACCCAGCCGCCAACGCGAAGGAACCAAACTGCTCAAGCATAGCACTACTTATGTACAATGTGAGGACGGTAGCTCGGCTAGCCGCCTAACGAAACCCGCCCAGACACCTAGCGATCCTTCTTTATTTGGGTTTAAAAGCGACTATTAGGACGGTCTCCTAGTCATGTTAGTGCGTAGGTACTGCTACCGGCCAATCACTTGCGACGACGGCGATAGTGGTTAGGTACCATGACATCCAGAACCGCCTAGTCTAGCCCATATGCAGGCCCATGCGCCGAATGCAGGGTCCTCTCGCCCATAAGAGGCAATTCCACACTTTTAACCCTCATGGCTCATCCCGACAATGAGGATCCTGTCTGCTCGCCTTCGCTAGTGACTATATCTGGGGGTACCCAATACACCATTGACTCATGCAAGGTATGTATGCATTCTCATCACTCATAAATACCCGTGTACTTGATCTTAAAGTACGGAAAGTGATATAATATTGCTGAGCTGACGGCAATGACATGTCACCCCCTGTTCCATGTGGGGGGGCTTGTGTGGGACATACGTCATGGTTGGTGGGATGTTGTTCTCCTGTGCTTTAACACGGATTTGGAGCGGGGATAGATGCCTCCGAATCCTAGCAAGAAGATCTAGATCCTGGACGCTCGTAACCTGGTGGTAGTAAAAATAAGTTACGGCTATCAGCTACACCAAAGTAACGATAAAAGGCTACAGATTGCCAAATATCGCGTAAGGAGAGCAAGCATAAGCTCAGCTACCTACTCCAATCTCACAAATACCTACATTATCGTTCTCGTATCGTTCTTGAAATGCTCCGGTTATTGGCTGAAACTTCAGCCGTCATCCCTCCATACCTAGGTACAGTACACGGATGGAGAGATATCTATCGACGCATCATAGCTGGACCTGGCCTTATGTTACGTTTGCTTCTGGAAATTGCGTATACATTTCAGCTTGCCTGCACTACCACACAACAGCTGTGCGCACAAGAACTCCAGCCTGTACCCAGATCATCTGATGATCCGATAGTCCGGTCAAGAGAAATCCGAGCGCTACCGCCCGCATAGAAGTAGAGCGACACGTTGAAGAAGAAAAAGGGCCGCGAAGCCGCCACGAGGAACCTGCTACAGCTGCGGGAAAATCTGCATGTACAAGTTGTAAAACCTGTTTTGACCTGCATTATCGTCCCGTTACACTTTGTTGCTTTTGTGCCAACTGGACCGAAACGCTGTGCCTACAGTCGCGGAAGTCCATACTATCCTCGACCCACACACAATGCCTGCAGGAGGCAAGGCCTCGAGCTCTCGGGAAGTGGACCTCGATACACGGGAATTCCGCACGGAACAGTCTCACATTGGCCTACGCTATTCTAGCCTCGCATCACCTCACATCAGCGCACAGGCATAAGACGACCCGATCTGAGCTGTAAAATCTTGGGATAATCAAATGTTTCTATGACTGTATCAAGTTGTCGTGATTAATACTATATCATTAGCGCCTACGAATAACAGCATCCCAAAGTCCAGACGCGCAGATACTACCTAAAGCAAAGCCCCTATTAATCAGAAGCCGATATGCATGTATCTATGGCTCGTTACACGGCTGTCGGTCGCATGGTCCTCGCACATGAGCGTTTTGCTTCTGTGTAGCCTTGGGAATCTAGATAGCACAGTACAAAACCCATAACGCCAAGTTGTCCCATTATATTAGTATCTCGGGGGTTACATCTTGTCCCGAGCCTTACAAAAGCACCTTGGACGCCACGCTCAGGAGCCACGCAGCGTCCTGCCAGCTGGTACCTTCTTCACCCTTTGGCGGTGGGATTCGTGACTCAGGCGGGCTTGAGAAACCTTCAAAGTCGATAGTACTTGCACTGCGCGGAATTTGGCTCTCGGTCTCACCATCTGTCAGATCATCATCGGCCGTATCGGAGTCTTCATCGTTTTCTTCGACAGCGAAGAGGGACCACATCCAGGCCCCTACGCCGCTACTTCGTCTCGTCACTAGCCTCCGAATGGTCGCCTCGTCCACTTTGCTCGTGTCGAGCTCAATTGCCTCCAACTTCTCGTCTAGTCCCACAAAATCGGGTCCCGGGATATTCTCTTCTGTGAATTCTTGGCTAAAGTAGCCGTCCTGGGCACCACGTTCTAGCGGAGTTCTCATTCGACTCCGACTCCCGACTCTGCTGTGCGAACGACTACCGTAACGGCTCCCTGGTGGAACAAGGTCCTCGTCGAAACCGACTACACTACCTCGTCGGCTATTCCGCCGACTAGCGAGCTCCTTCTCTCGAGCAAGCTCTCTTTCGTATGCCTCCTCATCGGCATCCCGCGCTCCCGTGAGGCTAGTTGAGCTGGCCCTCGATACGAGCCATGCCTGGCCTTTAGATTCGCGAGTTTCCGAACTAATCAGGGCGCCAGTTCGCAGCATCCAATCGCTGTCCCTTGGTTGATCCTCGTCATGGCGACGCCGTGGGAGAGGCGAGAGGCCATTCAAGGTATGACGGCCCCCTTTATGAGGGTATATATGAGTTGTAGATTTGCTTTTAGCTAAAGTAATTGCGGTGCCGTGGGCATCGGCGATCGAGGCTCGTCGACGAGGTGAGTTGGACCGCGTTTGGGAAGGAGATTGAAGAAGTCGAGGGGTTGTCGGAGCAGACTTGCCCTGGAGGTAGGACGGATTATGGTGGAGTGGAGGGCCAATGAAGTCGGGGAGATATTCAGTGTCGGTCAGAGGCATCTTGGTGGTAAGAGGGGCGAGGGAGAGGTGATTGAGATTCGTAGTCGACCTGTTTTTCCTGCGCGCGTGACTGGCATGCTGCTTATATGCGACGTCCATGTTGAGGGGTACTGAGGGCTCGAAGTAATATGGGGAATTGAACGCTCGGTGCCGTTCTAGACCGTAATGGTGATATAATCGGGAGACCGTTAACAGGATCGTACGGTTGAAGGTGAATGTGCTATATAATGTTCAGGAAAAGCCTAGCATATAGGGCGGATCGTGATTTTGATGGAGAAATGTGGGAATAGAATGCAGATCTTGGAACAGGGATGAATTAGCGGAGGCGTTGAGAGAGCTTCATCCACTGAGAGCCCAAGCTTGCATTTCCCGAGACCGAGGTCGATACTTGAAGCTCGGCGGCCGTTTTTCAAGCACAACACTTAAAGAATCTATCGTAGGTACTTAAGTACTTAATCAGATACCAGATACACACCCTAGAAGATGTACTAATACGCACAGCGGCTTTGTTCTGGTTTGTGAGTAGAGATGACAGGAGTAGAGGTACCTACATAAATAAGGTTAGGTAGGATTGGTAAGGGGCAGACAGGCGTTTATCTACTATACCTTAGAAGTAGGTATTGAAGACCAAGCAGTAACCAAGCACAGATGGCTAAGTCAGCAGGTACCGTGCCGGTACAGTTTTTTTTACACAGTGTTGCTAGATCTACTATGTATTATTGTAGTAATAATATATACCATAGTGTGCGTCACAGAGCATATGCTATAGACACTACTGTAGGCACGAATATGAACACTGTTATAGACACCCTACCTACTTAAGGTATTCAAAGTACCTAGTAGACTCAAGTACTATGTACAGTGCTATGTGAGGACTGCTATAGTCTACAGTGTGTCGTTACATAAAAACTCTTATGACACCGTCTTCTAGCATAGTACACTAGAACGTACCTAACTTAGTACCTAACCTATCTACTTGGTAGACTACATACTAACATGTAACCTATCATGCGTTTGGCCCTAATGCTAATAACTTGCCCAATATAATGTTTGTTTAGACAATTACCATACAAAAATACACACAGAGTATTAGAGATGCGCCTGTGCACCAGCATATAATCCCCGGATACGATTAATATCTGGCCACGAAAATGCGAAATCTTCGGAACATCCGATACAATGCCTGGAATACCAGCTCAAATTTCGGCGGCAGCGCCATTACGTCAAGTTGCTGGGACCCGGCGAAAGACGAACTTTTATGCACCCTTGGTCCAGATGGGGTAGACGGCCGCATCCGACTCGTGAGAATTTTGGAGCATGTGAGAGCATCCTCGGTAGATGTGTACGTAAACTCACTTCTTTTGTCACGAGCAAACGAATAATAAAAATAAATGTACATGTTACCATTACGGAAGCTTACCAGCTCATAGTGAGTTCCAAGAGGTTGCCTCTTGGGATGCTCCCAGTCCAAACCCAGACCTCGCTGTCGACAGGGTAGTGAGCCTACATCATTTCGCTGATAGCCTGACAACATGCCTCGTCTTAGAAGGGGGCGATATTGTCATCGTCCAGGAGCCCGAAGGCCTTTCTCCGCCCGATGGCGTGCATATTGAAATCATGGGCTCTATTGATGAAGGCATCACGGCTGCCAGCTGGTCGCCCGATGAGGAGCTCCTAGCGATCACTACCAAGGCCAAAACTGTGGTTTTTATGAGTCGCACGTTTGATGGAATCACAGACATGACTATGACAGTGGAAGACCTGAAAGCCTCGAAGCATGTATCCGTAGGCTGGGGTAAGAAGGAAACACAGTTCCAAGGAAGAGGCGCCAAAGCACTCAGAGACCCAACAATACCTGAGAAAGTAGACCAAGGTATCCTAAGCCCTAACGATGATGGTACAACTTCCATCAGTTGGAGAGGAGATGGTGCGTACGTCGCCATCAGCGCCGTTGAGGAGGGCGTCCGTAGAGTTATACGAGTGTATTCTCGAGACGGTGTGCTCGATAGCGCTAGCGAACCAGTTGATCACATGGATAGTGCACTAAGCTGGCGCCCGGTCGTCAATTTAATGGCGAGTATTCAACACCTTGAAGATCGAGTTAACGTTATATTCTTTGAGAGAAATGGTTTGAGACATGGCCAATTCTCGTTAAGATCTCCCGAGGGCAAGACATTAACCAAGGATAAGATTCATTTGTCATGGAATGCTGATTCAACTGTGCTGGCGGTCACGCTCGATGACAGGATCCAACTCTGGACCATAGGCAACTACCATTGGTACTTAAAGCAAGAGATATTTACCGAGAACCAGCCACAGAAAATTGTCTGGCATCCCGAGAAATCGCTGCGCTTTGGTGCTGCTGTCTCCGGTAAGTTCGCTAAGCGCCATCGCGAGGTCACTGATCCTAAAGGAAGATATAGGTAAGCTTATACAAGCGGAATACATCTTTGAGGTAGCCCATGGCTCTCTCACCCCACCATATGATTATGGTGCTGTTGCTGTCATTGATGGTCAAACACTTAAAGTCACCCCCTTCCGAACAGCCAATGTACCACCTCCTATGGCCATGTTCGAGCTCACCGTTTCATCATCCGCTGTTGATGTGGCATTTTCACCAGCCAACAATTTCATGGCCGTCCTCCATCAAACCGGCGTGGACCTGTATGAGTGGACAACCAAACAACAAAAATCTTTGTCTCCGCGTCTTCTCGGGACTACTAAGTTCGCTAACCAATATCTGGAGGAATACCTTTTGCCACTTCAAATCTCCGTGACTGAAACGTTTTCCATTCACTGCCTGTGCTCGGGCAATGAAGGACCCTTGATATTTTACCAGAATTTCGATCCGTCAAGTGGCGAATTCACACCAGCCAGTACGATGTACGCTGGCTCTATGTTTGGTTTCTCCCGCTTGACGCAAGCCATCTCCGAGGATGTGGTCACTCAAGACGCATTCGGCAGATTTCACGGAGTTGCCAGCCAGGCCGACGAGTTATACTCAGTACGCCATAGTTCTCAGCTTCCCTGGAGCGAGCTTATAGACCTGGCCGGCAATGTCATTGCCATAGGGCTCTCTCGCAACGGGCATCTTTTTGCAAATACCCGTCTCCTACTCAAAAACTGTACTTCCTTCTTGGTTACACCAGCTCATTTGATAATCACTACGACCAATCATCTCCTCAAATTCATTCATTTGACTGATGTAGACTGTAGGTGCTCGCATTCCTATCGCTCGTAGTTACTAACGATTATTAGCATTGGAAGTGCCTCCAGATGATCCCGAAACGGACGAGAGATGTCGAAGTATCGAGAGAGGTGCCAAGCTCATCACAGCCATGCCCACCAATATGAGCTTGGTCTTACAGATGCCCCGAGGTAATCTGGAGACTATATTCCCTCGGGCCATGGTCGTTGCAGGGATTAGGAAACTCATAGAAGCACTTGATTATGAGAGGGCCTTCGCTTTCTGCAGGACTCAACGTGTGGATATGAATATTCTTTACGACCATAAACCGGAGCAATTTTTGGCCAATGTCGGCCTCTTCCTAGAACAGGTTCGGGACATCGCGAATATAGATCTGTTTCTCTCATCCCTACGGTAAGCACTGGGCCCAAAGACCATGTGGTAACTATTTATTAACGAGGAGCGAAGGGACGATGATGTCACCCAAACTATGTACCGAGATACAAAGGCGCCTAAAGGCCTGAACTCAGCTGAAGAGCCGGTTCAACCAGGCATCTCTAGTGAAAGCTCGTCCAAGGTCAACATAATCTGTGATGCCGTGTTGTCTCGCCTCCAGTCACAAAACACCAAGGATCATGGGACACTGCAGAATATTATTACTGCAAACATTTGCAAGACGCCACCCGCCTTCGAAGACGGTCTGCGAGTAGTTGCTACACTAATGAAAGAGGATGAACAGCTTGCTGAAAAAGCTGTCGAACACATCTGTTTCTTGGCAGATGTGAACACATTATACGACGAAGCCCTAGGCCTTTATCACCTAGACCTAGCTCTCTTAGTGGCACAACAATCACAGCGAGATCCTCGAGAATACCTCCCCTTTATCCAGAATCTTCACCAGCTTCCCAAGTTGCGAATGAAATTTGTCATTGACGATCACCTTAACAGGCATGAAAAAGCGCTATCCCATCTGAAGGACATACACGCGCACCAGGAAGCACAAGACTACACAGTCAAGCATTCACTTTATTCCGCGGCCTTACAACTATACCGATACGACGCCACGAATCTCGCCATTCTTAGGGGTCTATATGCAACCCACCTAGAATCTCGATCCAAGTACCGAGAGGCAGGCCTCATCTACGAGTCGTTGCACGACTACGCCGCCGCTACGCGATGCTACCGCGCGGCCGGTGTCTCCTGCTGGCGGGAATGCCTCTTGACCGCATACCAGCAGACACCCGCTCTCTCCCCCGACGCGCTAACCGAGCTCGCGACAACACTCGCTGAGGCCGTCTACGAAGCCAAGGACTACGCGGCAGCAGCAACGATCCACCTTGAGCACCTAGGCTCTCTCTCGGCCGCCATCCCCTGTTTCTGCAAGGGGTACCTCTTCGCGGACGCCATGCGACTGTGCGTCCAACGCGGCAAGCCCGAGCTCCTCTCCACGCTCGTGGACACGGGAATCGCAGACGCGCTGGGGAGCAGCACCGAGTTTCTCGCAGACTGTAAATCGCAGCTCTTAGCTCAAGTCCCGAGGATCGCGGAGCTGCGCCGCAAGGCAGCCGAGGATCCCTTGGGCTTCTACGAAGGCGAGCGCGCAGGCGGCGCCGACGTCCCAGATGACGTCTCCGTAGCCGCATCCTCGCGCGTGACGGCGGGCGGTGCGAGTCTTTTCACGCGGTACACAGGGAAGAACAGCGTCGGCACGCTTGGAACGGGCGTCTCGCGCACCACGAGCAAGAACAGGCGACGCGAAGAGAAGAAGCGCGCCCGCGGCCGCAAGGGCACGGTCTACGAAGAAGAGTACCTAGTGAATAGCGTGCGCCGCCTCGTCGACCGCGTCGAGACCACGCGCCCGGACATCGACCGGCTTGTCGTGGCGCTCGTACGACGCGCCATGATCGGTCGCGCCCGAGCTATCGAGACGCTCGCCGCCGAGGTCGTGGATGCCTGTCAGAAGGCCGTGAAAGACGTGTTCCCTGGTAGTAAAGAGGAGAAGGATAAGGACAAGGACGCCAGAGAGCAGGGCGGAGAAGGCGAGGGCGAATGGAGGCCCGTTGGCGCTGACGCTGTCCTTGCCGAGACGCTGGAGGCCGCGTGGCGGAAGCAGGAGCCGCCGGTCATAGCAGCCTTTGAGAGACTCTCGCTACTTGGATAATCCTTCATCTTCATGTGTATGTATGCAGTTATGAGTGACGCGGTAAAAATGCGGCCTGGCGAGAGGAAAAGGGGTCGGGGGTTGGGTTACAGGTCAGAGTCCAGGATCATGTCCGAAATCAATAAAAGTAGTGCATTTAACGGAATGTTTTTTTGGAGTACAGTTTTCTGTATTTCTTTCTTTCTTTCTTTTTTTTACCCTTCTTGCTTATGTGTGACTATCTATCTGCCCAGGTGATGGGATGGTATATACATAATATGATACAGATCTTTTAGTAAGGGATGGGTCGTCACGGGCGTAGTAAGTACGGGATATTTCTACAATTGGGCCGAGCCACGCTAAGCCCTTGCTCTATGTAGACGGCGGGGGAGGAGATGACTCTGTGTTCGAACTTGTAGGAGGAGGCGGCACATCTAGTGGAGGCTGAGACGCCGGTGCGTCGGACACACTGGCGGCGTTGAGCGTCCTCTCGCGGCTCTTGGCGATGACCTCGCCGATCTTCTCGAGCATCTCCATAGTGAGACGCGGCTTGCCCTTCTTCTTCTTGTTCTCGCGCTCGGCGCGGTGGTACTCTTGCAGAGGCGTGCGCATGCTCTCTATGAGCTTGGCGCGGTCCTTCTTGGCCTGCTCCTCGGCCTCGATGCGCGCGACGTACTCGGCGTCGTGTCGTGTGCGGAAGCGGCTGTACTTGCCGCGCAGCTCGTCGATGATGGTCTCGGGCATGGGCGGGCGGAGGAGCGTGGGGACAAACGTCTTTTCCTCGACGTTGATACGCAGGGTGTCAGCCGTGTAATCGCTTGTCTCGGGCTCCTCTTTCACGGGCCATGGGATCGAGATGTTGAGGCCCGGCACCACACGCTGCCAGCGCCGCTTGCCGCTCAGCCGGTCTGTTATTAGCCCGCTGTGTACGAGCTGGTTGATGATGACGTCCCGCGTTGTGTTGGTCGAGGGGTCGGTTATAGGGTGGACGAGCCGCACGGCGGAGATGGGTAATGGGAGCTCGATATTTGCCGCTGCTTCATTGATATCTCCTCTTATTAATGGATTGAGACGGATATTGGTCTATTCCCAGCCCCGAGTCAGTCTATGAAGCCTCGTTGTGACAGACAGCCAGCCGTTATTCCCGAGATATTCCAGCGCGCGGAGGCGAAAATAAAATAACGTACCTTATTTAGGTCTTTGACTGTGACTTCGGCTGTATCGTGGTTGATGTCGGAGATGAGACCTATACGTCCCTTATCGGGGCCGTCGAGCAGGACGACACGGTCCCCCTTGGCTAGGTTGAGATAGTAGGCACCGCCAGCCCACTGACAACGGGCGTTGCGCATGGCAAGAGAGAAGGTGCCGGGACTCGAGAACCGGGCCTCGCCAACGGAACCATATGCACCGTGCCCTTCCCCAACATCGGTTCGTGGCGATATAGCGCCCATAGCCCAGTCGTCCCGGATGGTCTGCTTCGCATGCTCTACCTCAGCCAGCGCCATCGACACCTGTTGGTTTCTCTGCTTTGTCTCTTCCTTCTTGCCCTTCTTGTAGAATTTGAGGTCCTTGCCCTTCTGGCGCTTGGCGGCCACCCGCTCGGCGGTGGCCACTCGGCGGAGGATCTTCTGCATCCTCGCTTTTTCGTATTATATGTACCGGGGGTTGAAGAGGGTTATGTCGAGAAGGGCTGGGAGATCATGGCGAGCCGTGAGGTCGATAGTCAGTAGGCTCGGACCGGTAGGCTTGTATCTTGTATGGGTCGTTTTTGCCGGTCCAAAATTTTGGGAGCTCTGCAGGTGGTCAAGACTCTGTGTACTGTACCTAATTGCTAATTGGCGCGCGGAAGAGACCAAGCTAAATTGGACCAATCAGGTGGCTTCAATTCATCCCACTTGGAGCTCCGCGGAATATTCACCCGCCGCGTGCCGACGAACCTTTCCAAGTCCAATCCTGGTTTCAGTGTTTCCAAGTTTCAGCACCTGGACAAGAACCCTAGAGACCTGCCTGTATCTACTGAGTAGTGTGTATGTGTGTATAGTTTGATAACAAAAGAACTTACGATTGGTGACCAATACTGTGCTGGGGAGTGCTGTGGCAGCCTACTTCATGATTAATATGTTACCGTCCACCAAACAATCCCCCTTAATCGTTCATCAACAAATCAACATCATTATTGTCAGAGCCTTAGCATCTGATGTGAGGCTTGTCTTCGGATACCGATATGCTCATTTGTCCAAGGGGTTTACGGCTGCTTTTGCATACGTCCCCATCATGTTTCCTTAGCTAGAGCTTAGATAAGACTACCTAGGAATAAACACATAGTGTAGCATGTCTCATAGCTACGTTCACATGACAGTTTTGCCTAGACACCACCGAGGACTCTGACGAGGCAATGATAATATGCTTAGTGTATTGTGTCTCAAGGGTGCTCTAGTGTAGTAAAAGAATTGACAATGATTCCATATTGTCCTGGTTGACTTTGATTTATTTGACTTAGGAGATGCTTATCGAGTGTCTGTCTTTTCAGGTGGAAGATACGGGTGTTGCTGCTGACGTATACATAGTGTAGAACAATAAATACTATAAGCGATATCGCAATGGCAAGGTATAGGGTAAGAGGTAGTGGGTATACACTAGATAGGGTCACAAAGAAGTCGTATTCAGCCCAATATTGACGACAGCTCATTTAAAATACCTATTGTAATCCCCACAGTAGTACCATGGGAAAGAGTGGACTGGGCTTGGAAGGCAAAGACGGCTGCCCAGTCGGAGTTTGGGAGGGAGGCTGACAGCCGTGGCCCGTGGATGGATGATCAGCTGAGATGATGAAGAGATTGTTCTTTCTAACCCGTGATTGAAGCACATAAAGGGAGAGAAAACAAAACATCACCTGTTAAAAGATATAGGGCTGTTTAAATTTAATTAAATTGCAATGACCGAAAGCCGATTCGCCATGAAAATATGAATACCTATAGATATTGGACAGGTCTGATGCCCTTTTTCTGCTGTTACACTACGTAGGTTACAATAAAAATCAGTGGTGATTGCCCCTATGATAACGTAATGGGTGGCTTAGGAGGTCGAGAACCTAATTGAATAGACTGATTAGGTGGTAGCGTAGTGTACTGTATGTCTTCAGATAGTAGTGTACAGTGGTGTACAGCATGTACAGTACCTACCTCAGGTTCTGCTCAGGCTACCTAACAGTGCTGACGATGACGGTTACTCCGCAACAGCGAGGTTGATCCAGCAGTAATCAAGTATACCTACATATGCCCTTACCTAGATAGGTACCGAAGGGGTAGTGCAGTCTAGCGTGACACCTAGTGAGCATTTCGGTCTCGGCACAGTGCTCTTGGTTGCCTCACTCAAACCTAAACGTGAAGGGACACGCAACAAAGGACTGCACAATTAGAGAATGTACCTAGGTACGGTTTAGGCCAGTCAAGGTCAATCAATGGCTCTCGTTCAATGGGGGAACTCTCCGTACCTACATACAGATCCTTCCTCCATACATTACCTCTACTCCTGGAACTGTTAGCAGAACTATACCTAACAACAGATACCCATGTCGGTACCTACAGTAGAAAGTGGTAGGACTTCTGGGATGAATGCCCTTAAGACGTAATTCAATACCCCCGCTAGAGCCATATCTCAACCATTCCCTTAGGCCCCACTCACCCGGCACCGCCTGGATCCTCGCCTGTGCCTTGGAACTTCAACCCTGTAGTGTACCAGCACAAGGTAGCATAACAGATGGCATACAGAGATGCACCTAGGTAGCAATACACTACGTACATACCTAGGTATATGTACATAACCTCTTACAGGGTACCTACCGGATTACACCTAAACCCCATAACGCAAGACTAGGTACCAGCCTCTCTTGCCTAGACTAGACCATTCTAGTTGTTGTACCCTTTCTAGGTCATTCATTCAATTGAGCAACAACCTTCTTCTCTTTCCATCCACCTCTCAAGCTTCCCCATCTCTACTTCTCCTTCATCATCGATCAACCGGAGAGATAAAAGCATCGTCTACTCCCAGGGATAACGCTTTGCCGACTCTCCCTCGCCTGCGGTTTTTCTCGTCCTATATCTTCTGAGTTTGCTATAGTCCCAAGTCCGCCAGCCTGCCTGCCTGCCTGCCAGCCTTCAGTTACCCCTAATCCTCCTACAATCCTTCACCTCCAAACCCATCAACTATCATCATGGCTGAGATCCGCCGAAAGCTCGTCATCGTCGGCGACGGTGCCTGTGGTAAAACTTGTTTGTTGATGTTCGTCGCCCTTATCGGCCTCTGTCTTCTTCGCTCCCGCTGACCGTCTCTTCGCAGTGTCTTCTCCAAGGGTACTTTCCCTGAGGTAAGAGAGCACCTCCGTCATCGTTTTCTCGCTACAATGCCAAGCCAAGGACAACCGCTCGCGTCATACCCAACATGATCCCGCTCCCTATCTACCAATCCGCCCTTCAGCCTGTTGTCTTCGGACCGTTGTATCTCTCCATCTGAATATTCATACACCGCGTCCTTGCGTGTCTCATCAAATCGATCTATCTCAGTTATCACGGATGTACTGACCTATTTGATATTTAGGTCTACGTCCCTACCGTCTTCGAAAACTACGTTGCCGATGTCGAGGTTGATGGCAAGCATGTCGAATTAGCCTTGTGGGATACGGCTGGTCAGGAAGACTACGATCGTCTCCGACCTCTTTCTTACCCTGACTCTCACGTTATCCTCATCTGCTTTGCTATTGACTCTCCCGATTCTTTGGACAACGTACAGGAGAAGGTAAGCCACACTCATTCACACTTACGCCCGCCTTCACCAATATAGTATACGCAGCAGCTGACACGTGCTCAATTTACAGTGGATCTCCGAGGTTCTTCACTTCTGCCAGGGCCTTCCTATCATCCTCGTTGGCTGCAAAAAAGATCTGCGCTACGACGCCAAGACCATTGAGGAGCTTCGCAAGACAAGCCAGAAGCCCGTCTCTCCTGAGGAGGTAAGCTACCACAATTCCTTTCAAATACCTATTTATCGCCCTTTTCAGGCTCCTACGATGGGTTCAAACGTTCTCTCCTTGTCGATATTATACGTGGCTAATATATAAATTCTAGGGTGAGGATATCCGCAAGAAGATTGGTGCTTACAAGTACCTAGAGTGCTCAGCCAAGACCAACGAGGGTGTCCGGGAGGTTTTCGAGCACGCTACCCGTGCTGCTCTTCTCTCTCGTTCCCGCCCGAAGAAGCACTCCAAGTGCTTGGTCCTTTAAATCACCCTACATATCCATTGATGATACCTTTGATATCCCAGCCTGATTCAGCATCGTCTTTGAATCTCAGTTGCGGGCAACGTACCCAGATGATCAGGAAGCGGACGGAAGAGTTGAAGCAGTTCTGCGTCATGGTTTTCGGCTGGAGTTTGATCCGTCTGCTCTCTCGCATCTACTTCTTCAGCAGGTGTGCAGCTCAGGTTGGTTTTCACACATCTTGTAGTTATAACTACAAGAATAATAGTGATGGGCGGTGGTTCTTGGGGCACTCGATATACAGAGACCTGAGGATATAAACACGGACTGCTATTAGAGGAAGAGGAGGTTGTGAGAGTGAAGAGGAATTTGTGCGCTTTGTGCGTATGTGCGTGCGTGTGAAGTCTGGCGAGTCAGCCCCAGAGAATACGGCTATATCATAAACCTTTCTCCTTTTTACTGCTCTCGACTGTTACGTGTTAAATCAACCGGAGATGGGTGTTTGTTCCTAGGGTTAGTTTCTATCTGTCCTTTCTCCATTGCGTATGGTTTGATAATGCACATGGTTTGGTTTTCTTAACAGCATGGTGTTCCGCATGATTTATGTCTCGCGGTTACATTTCTCTGGGAATAACTTATTTTCTACATGAGTTCGTGATGTCCTTTACCTTGCATACCGAGGACTCTCATCCGAGGTGTATTCTCTGCCTTGTCCAAAGGCAGCTTGAACACAGGGCATGAAATTGAGTAATGAGCCATAGGCAGGCTACTGGGTATCTATCCCACAGGCACTTGACTTATACTGGTCTCCTTAATGTGAACATGCCTTTCATATGCTGCCCTTTCTATATTTTCTTCTGCCTCATCCTGATCGTTTCATATCTGCCTAGTATAGTTCAATTATACACATTCCCTTTTCTATGCCTTCTACTAGTTCTTCCTCCTTTCCCTTCCTATTGACTCATATTCTACTTGGTTCTACGACGTTTTCACCATATTCCTTCGCCAGATGTCACAACGCACCTATATTAGAAGAAGTTGGGGACTGGTTGGCTGGCTGACTGACTGGAGTTGACTTGCGGGTAAGTAAGTGAGTGACTATCTAAGGAATCTGCGACTCGGTAATAAATGGAATGGAATGAATTCTTGATATCACCAATTCATCTGCTCACTTCACTGTGGTGTTGTTGTTCTCTGGTCTCTCTTGAGCTTTTTTTCTGAGTGTTTTCTGGATGTTTCTTTCTTGGGAACCCCCTCTACCGTACCGCCCGATTCCCGTAAATTAATACACACGCGCGCCTAGCTACCTATTATTTAGATAGATAGCTCCATGGCGATTTCTCACACCCCTCCTTGCCGCCTAGAAGAAAACTCCCCGATAGGTAAAAACACAATCTAACCCTTCCCCCCACACTCCCGCCGTAGCTGTTCACCGCTTGTTTACCGTTCAAGGGGTGGTGGTTTGGGTTATGGGTTTAGTTGGGGCAGGTCTTGTTGGAATTATCATTGTTAGTCTTTTTTGCCCTTTTGTGTGTTGGGGTGTATCAAATATGGACTGTCAACCACGCGTAGATGGGGTAGGTGTATTCGTATTCGAGAGTACGAACTGACTAATATAGGGAAAGGAACGGGAATAAACACTTACAGCGCCGCATGAGCCGCAGGTCTTGCCATCGCCGGAGAAGGCAACACCGCACTTGGGACAGGCTGAATTATGCATGTTTGCAGGTAGGTTGAAGTGATTGGTTTGTTATTGAGTCTGTTTTTCTATAAAAACTTCTTAGTAGAAGACCTCTTTTGGGCCGTGTTGGGTGTATGTAGTAGGGTGAAGATGGATAGATGTAATGTTTGTTGGACGAAGCCAGGGATTTGAGGTCCTGTTGGATCTTTCACCCCGTTGAGGTTCTCAGACACTGCCCACCTATGTAGGACACGACGATGCAAACAAATATGTAGGTGCTCTCTCTCCCTTTCTCCCCTCTCTCTTTTTCTTGTATAATTATTTTTCTCGCCGAATAGGTAGACGAACGAAGGGCAATTTGAAGAATGGAAGGAACAGAACAGAACGGAAGAGAAGATGTATTAGACTTACCAGTAAAAAGCGTGGCTTTTGCTAAGGCGGACAGAGGGAGAGAGACGATTACGCTAAGTTGCAGGTAGAAGGGAATTATTTTCACGTTTTCCCTCCTCATTTATATATACTGTAGGGAAGCCAGGTCAGGTCAGGTCAGGTCAGGTATCTATCGAGTCACATAAATTGATTTTGCACACCACCCCTCTTCGGGAGGCCCCATTCACTTAGAAGCGGGGTTTTCGGGGTCACCTATCTAATAGTGTAGTGCAAATTGTAGTGTAGGTATCTACACCACATCGTCATCATCATCATCGTCTGGTGATACGGCAGCCGGCTTCCATGTCCTTTTGCTTGTGTTGTATTGGACAATATGATTTTTTTTGTCTCAAAAACGACAAGTAGAGCTCTGCTTACGTATGTGCCTGCTCTCCCCGGATTCGGTGGGAGGTGGACGTAAGGAGCTAAGTTAGAACATCTGCCTGTCGCCCTGTGAGTATTGGTTGGTTGGTAGTGACGTGGGCGGAAGCCGAGTCCGTTACACGTCGATCCCGCAGTTTTGGTCATTTGATTGCTTGGTGTGTGTGGGAGCTTATTCCATCCATCTATCTATCTGTCTGTCTTCCTCCGTCTGCCTGCTTTGCCTGTCGGCTGCGTGTACGCTTACTTACACCAAATGTTCTACAGACTCCAATAATTCGTAGATAAAAAAAACCCCTTTGTTTCTAACATCTTGTATCTCATGACTGCTCGGGTGAGTCGGGTATGTAGGTGTTCTCGTGTATGTATAGAGATAGATTATCATGCAAAGCACGTCGAGGTTCTGATCCGTTTCTTCCTGCATAAAGGGACCACGTTACCGCGTGCTTGATGTTGCATAATGTACTGTACTTACATGCAGCACCTTTGCCATTAGGTAACATGACCGAGTATGAACGTTTAGTCAAGGGTGCCATAGATCTTGCCCGTAGTGGTGGACGGTAGTGTAGTGTTCTAAAAAGATCCGAAAAACGCCAAGCAGCCCTGTCTGTAACCCCCACCATCGACTTATACCACCCACCCTCCCTCACATGAGAAACGCCTGGCCTAGGCATGTATGTAAGTATATATCCTCCTACCTTACTTCAGATCCCACCTTCGGCCACTTCCTATATGTACCTACGCTGCGCTGCAATACAAACAGCCCAAGCCACGCTGAGGTGAAACTCGAGAAGGCAAAACCAAACAAGAAACAAACAATCCACTTGACTTCCAACGCCGCGCTAAGCGATAAAGCCGTTGCGGGAAAACAACGGGATGGAACCCTCCCTTCTAGTGTAGTTCTCTCACATGCTCACATCCACATCACCCACATACGCACAAGTATAAATCGGGTAGAAAGTAAGAGTCAGTATATATCTACATACTATAGTATGATACTAGTGACTACTAGTAAGGCACACCCAAGCCAAGCCAAGCCAAGATCTGACCATACACCCCATGCCAGTGTAACTTGTTGATAATGCGCCTCGATCGATTGGTCTCCACTGATTTGAGTCCCTTTGTCCTAGTGCAAGTTTTCGCTTTGGGGAAGGGAATTAATCGAAAGGGAATGATTGGCCCGAGATACCCAGGTAGGAAGGAGGTAGGTAGTGAGGTAGTGTGGTGTAGTTTGTAATTCTATCACTGTTGTCCGGTAAGACATGTGAATGGATGGATGAGATGACATAGATACCTAGGACTAGGTAAGCTACCTATCCCGTGTATAAACAGCCCTAGAGACCTGGGACGGCGGATTCCGGGTGGAGGATCTACCCTCGTGCCACGGTGTACTATCCGTAGGACTCTTACGTGCGTGCCCTGTGTGGTGTATGACCTGTGATAAGCGCAAATACAGTGAGACAGGCAGATAGATGGATAGATAGAGGCAGAAGCAGTCCGTAATCGCAAAGAATGTATGAAACGTCTTCAAGTAGAACATTGGTCGTGCCGAGGCTCTGGTCTATTCCGTTCTTTCCGAAGATTGGAATAATTATACAATATCCATATGGATCCTTTGTCCATCCAACAACCCCTGAGTACCGTGACTACCGATGTCGAGTTGGCTACTAAGAGCCTGGACTTTTCCTTCTACCTAGTACTATAAACAAACCGCTTGTATGCCTAGCTGAGTACGGATAAAAGAAATGCTTAAATGTTACAAATACATATATATGACGGGTTGCAATAACGTGTTTACACGCATTTAGCGGGCTCGCCTCCACCTAGAAAAAAGGGTTAGTTGACGTCGTTCATGCCAAATGGATACCGGGATCGAACCCAACGGGGAGGATGCCTTACCTTTAATCATCTTAGCTCCGGCCTGGAGCACGCTGATGAACATGATAGCGCATCCAAACGCCACCACGCCCATAGCGACGTATGTCCTCCAAGACCTGGAGCTTAATTTGATATAGCACAGGGGCGGCAATATATACGCCAGTGCAGCCGCGCTCGTGGAGCCGACGAGCTCGAAGACAATGCCCAAGTCACATGTAAATAGACTTAGCACCATGGCCGAGACAACAAGGGCCGAGCTGTAGATAAGGTGTAGGTTCATATTGAAGGGTTCGTCGGGGAACCAATAGTTGAGCATGACCTCGCGACAGACGAAGGCCTCGAGAGGTAGCGTGGTGAGCATGTTTAATCCGAAGCACAGCCGAGCGATCGTCACCATTGTGTTGTCGGCGGGGAAGTTGTTAAGCACATTCCCCAAGGTTTTGTCGCCGAAGGTTAGGAAGCCGGCTAGAGCCATGACTAGACATGCGAGCATCGACACACCCGTGGAGTAATGCGTCACGGTCGCGAAACGGTCTATCGTGGGGGTCTTGAGTGAGCCGTAAATTAGGAGAGAGTTGTGCTGGCAAACAAACGCTAACGACAGAAGTTAGTAAGGCTTAAGAACATCTGAAATGGAGTACATACCGAATGAAATGACGCCGATCGCCTGGAATATGCCGTCGTTGATCGTAAGTAGCGGAGTAGTAAAAGAACCCCTATCTGCTAGGGGGGTAAGGGCACCTTGTATGACGACGGTTGCTACAATAATGATCATGCTAACAAGAGCAAGTGTGCTCGCTTTTGCCAACTATATTACCCCTATTAGCACACTTCGCGAGACCAGCTAGCACAGTTGGTGCTGGAAGACGCACCTTGGCAATATCTCTATATAGTGTTAACGGGTAACTGATACCCAATATGAAAATGACAATAACGGCTCTCCTGTCGCCTAGGAGGCTAAGGACGGGGAGCTCGTGTAGGTTCGGCCAGATGGCACGGAATACGGGAGGGATAGAATCGCCCACGATGACACCGAAAGCTACCATGCCGCCGAAAGCAAAAGCCCACTGGGCAACGCTGATGGCTATCAGGCCTGACTTGCCGTAGCAGTGCTCGACAGTGCCCTGGAAACTGCTGGCACCACTAAGCTTGCTGTTGATGACGATGAGGCGGATGGTCCAGTCGATGACAACTGTCAGCCCGACGAGCAGCACAATGCCTGCGGCGAGGCCGGCATCCTTGAACGCGTACGGCTGCCCTATGATGCCAGCGCCGATGATGCTGTTTGCCATATTCATGAAGGCCGACTGTAGACCTGACTTAGGCCGCAGTCGCTCGCGCTCAGCCCATGTGTGGACATCATCGTCTGATAAACTGTTGGCGACCGTCACGGACGGCGCTTCGATGTCCGTCAGCAGTGGCCGCCGCACCGTACGGTCCCGTCCACCGGGGTTCTCGGGGTCGAGGTCTTGGTCGAGGTAGTCGAACGAGTCGAGCGGCGCATTAGAGTCAAGAGAGTCGTGATTTCTGCCATTGGCAGCAGGGGGGATATTTGTAGGTCGTAGATCGAAGCGCACTCGATTAGGTGTCCTTGGCGTTCGGGGACCAAGGGAGTCGTGATCAGCATTATGGTCGATGTCACCACCGCCTGGGTGCACTATGAGGCCGTCGTCGTCGTCGTCGTCATTATCGTCTTCACCATCGGACTCGCGACCGGCGAGCAGGCCATGGTATTCTTCGTCCTTAGGGGCGGCGGCATTAGAAAGTGAATCGTTTTGGTTCGCGACGTCATCTGATTGCCCGTTGCGGGAGCTACGGTTCGCGGCCTTGGCCATTGTGTTTGAGTGTCTTATCGCGGAAGCATCTTGTGCGCAAAGCTAAGTGATCTATAATATCCCGGCCAGGAGGCGCATAGTTGTTTCGCAGGCTGACGTTTTGAGATGTTGTAAGCTGTTGTCCTTGAACAATCCCATCCTACGGAACCGGCATTGTAGTGTACAATACACTAAATTGCATGTCTTAGGTAAGGAATTAATGGTACCTCGTCTTATCGTCACGCGATAAGGGAGCCCCTGAATTCATGAGCCGTCTTAAACCGTTCCTACACGAGTAGTACACTAGGTACAGAGTGCATGGAAACTTTCTTCGCGGAATCTACGAGGTGCAGGATCATGTATAAATTATAGATAGCGGGCACTTTACTTAGAGGTAGGTAAAAACATACGCGTAAGGACTTGAAGTTGCGGTTTAACGGGTCCGAGACTGTAGTCAACATTTACAGAGAGGAAGTAGATAACGTGGTCCACAACGTCATCTGAAGCCTCTTCGTGGCAACTCGAAATGTAATCATACAAGGCCAAATCTCTGAGCCCAGGCTTCTCCTTTAATATCGATAAACAGAGAGAAAGAGTACAGATCTCGCTGGGGTAAGAGTTATTCTTTTTTAGTTGGCTATAAATATGTATACTTATCTGGAAGTCGAGTGGCTCTCCCTGAACTATTGTCGCTATATTTTGGGTGCCCTTTTATAAGCCCACGTTTGAATTAAGCTTGCCTGTATCTTATATTGTTTCGTCTAACAAGAGAACTCTGTAATATGCGGTAGATGCTTGAACCATATTACTCGAGTTAGTTTTCTGCTACTTTAGAGTCTAGAAATTCCACCCTGTGCATTGAGTTGCCCAAGGAGTCAGATATTATGTTGTCAGGTACCAACAAACACTACGCAAATGCCCATAAACCACTAATTACCATAGTTTAATAGACGTAATATCTAGTATTTACTTATACCACCATTTATTCAGCATAACTTCACTGGTTTATTCTACCTTTATACTAGTATCTACCTCCTTAAACTCTAGTTTTTCCTAGGAATACTCATATCCATGCAAAGGGGTTGTCCTCTGTTTATTGAAACACGACGGAACAACTCGCCTACACATAGGACTACACGTCCTTGCTACTCTAGATGTTAGCAGAAACCGAGGCGGGCGGATTAAAAGGTAGAACAGGGGAACAACGCGGCTAGTGTAGTTGTTGTCATCCTCACATTAAGCATCGAAAATGTCAAAAGACCGAGCTAGAAGATCAGCCACTCGAATAGCATCAAATGCGGGCATAGCAGAAGACTACTGATCTAACGTTATATGGCCAAGCACTGGCTTGATTAGGCACAACTACGAATTAGGGAGCGCCTAGTTTTTGAGATCGATGATGATAGCCTAGAATTGGTCGAAAAAGTCATATCTGAATTCAGTATACCGAGCTTGAGGAGTACTAGTCCATGAAGAGCTCGGCCGGATAAAGACTAATCAAGCTGATCGGGAGAATCGCTTCTGTACTTAGCATCTCGATTACAGGAGGCAGTAGTATACGCCATAGTTTAGCTAGATAGCCCCTAGTTTGGTCGTTGCTGCGTGTGATCGCACACCACACTTTGTCACTCCACGACATATCTCGCGGGTCATCTGGGCGGTTGTCGTTTAGCTATCGTCGGCTTACCTTCTAGCACCCTGTTGCATAGCCCTGTTGGCCAGTCAAAAGGCTCTGCGGGTTCTCCTAACGGGTGCATCGTGACGACTGTGTAAATGATGTGGCTGGATCGAAGTGCCGGCAGCGCGTCTAAAAAGACGTGGCCTCTTTCATTCTAGCTAGGATACTCTAGCTATACGAGTTTACACAATAAGGGGGCAGTATATAAAGAGTCAAATTAAAGGAGTATATATATCATACTGCATAGATTATATTTACTGTATTGTATATATCCATGTGTTCCAGTCTATTGGTGAGCCCTACCTTTGTTGTGAGTGGAAGGGTATACAATTAATCGATTTATGTGTCATGAATATGGCCGAGCCATTTACCAACACAATACACCACGCTAGCGAGGCACGAGAGCTAGGGCGAAGTCTTTTCCGCTGATGGCTCGGAATTATCAAGACCTCATAATGTAGGCTGATGAGAGATTTAGGAAGCCACGGTTATCATCAACGATTTGGCACGACTAATCACCAGGTAGGCTCAAATGACTACGGTTATAGCCTACGATTAATGATTAAGGCGTCTAGCGGGGATAAAATTAGTGGCTTAATACCTCTGATCAAAGCCTGGGAGGCTAACATAAGAGTGTATACAGATACTCAACTGAGCTTTGAAATTTGACCGGCGGATCATCTTTGACCCTAGATCAATTTCCAGGCTCGTTAGCGGATGCGTCCGCGTGTTTAATCGGCGCTGTGCATTCGCATTGTGTTCGTTCACTATGTCTGCGAAGCGAGACGCAGACTAAGATGCAGCCTGCCGCAGCCCGCGGGTAAGTCCCTCCTTTTGGGAGGCCGTGACGAGGGTGAAATGCGGCCCGAGCCTTTCCCGTATTTCTCTAACTGGGCTGTATTAGGAGTTGCTCGTCTGCAAGTATCCATGCTGGGACATCGATGGTCCTATTGGGGATCTCCTTATGAACGGAATTACATCAAAATCAAGTCGTGTTTGGAGTAATAGCTCCCGGAATCGAGATGATTTGTCGGCTTCTCTTTATTTATGGTGAGCAAAGTTCCCGAGAGAACTAAGCTAGCTACCATGGTCGTTTCTGATGAGAAATCTCACCGGAAAGAAGTCTTCTAGATTATCAAAACTTAGAAGAATTCTCGACGCTTCCCTGAACTCTGCGTCTAGACTCGGATCCACGAATCCTTCTCGAAAGTGAAGTCGTTGAAGACTATGGGAATAAAAACACGAACGATCGAAGTCAAGAAGATATGCGATCGGTCTATATGATCAAATTGGATTTGACATCTCTAAAGATTAGAGGCGGATCTTTTCCCTAGTTAAAATCTCGTCGGATAGTCACAAGCCAGACCTCTCTCATGAGTACTTTTTTTTGTTCCTCTATACCAATTGAAAACATTCTGTAGACGTGAATGGGATGAGTGGACTGACACTTCCGTCATCGTCCGAACCTCATATCACCTAGAAATAAAAGGCTAGCGCTCCGGAACGCCCCTTCTTCACTAGGATCACAGATTCTAAAAAATTTCCAGAGCTTCGCGGTATCCATCTAGGCACTTCACTTCGTCCGGGCGGCGGCGGTAGTTGGGCGTTCAATAACAAGAGCAAAAATATCGGATCCGTGATAGCCGGCGGTCCTAAGACCTGGTCATATCTTGTAGTCCCGCGGCTCTTGCATCACAATGGGTGTTTGTACCCCCCGACCCGAAGGGTGCTCCTATAGTAGTAACCACGGACTCGACTGTTTCCGAAATAGACGGCGACACTATAAAAGTCCTCCGCGTTTACGGACGGGATGGTGATACGGTGACGACCGCGAGGAATACACCCTTTCCAGGTGTATTTGGCTTATAAGACCGTGGAATGCTGCGAAGCGTTCGAGGCCTTGTCTGTTAGTCCACTATATTACCTATACTGCGGCCATACCCTAGTATCCAAAATACCTACTACCTAGGTAGGCTGCTCCTTTTTGCTCCCTTAGTCCGTCGACGTTCAATCTTCACCACGTTTAATTCATAGGGTGAGTTAGCTAGGATATAGACGTATATTCTCGGGAGCTAGCAGGAGAATTACATATTACCCATAATACACAATTGGAAGTTTAATATCATTCGCTTACCTGAGAGTATACGACTTCTGTTGTTTTAGTGTAGTAGAGCACACTCAGAGCTAAGGCATAGCCTCTCCCTAGAGGTCCGGCGAGGGTTGAAGAATCCGGATCCCCCTCGCGCGAAGGCTACAACGGAAGCCGCAATGTGCTTGAGCCTATAAGTATAATCGAAACTGCTTTAGTTCCTAAAACTAGAATTTGCCGTATGAAGGGGTCTGGGAACGCTCCTCTGTCTCTACGTGATCAATAGGCTAGCTGCTTAACGGATATTATAACCTATCTATCTAATTCACATGATCCCAAGCCAAACGAATGTAATTGCGAAAAGAATATTTCATTGCTTATTACATGTTGTCTAGATATAAACAGCCGGCGCCTAGTTGCATATATGCATATACAAGCAAGCCGCTAACTATATGTGCCGATTCTATTTTTTTTCTCAGCCAATGTTGCGTAAACTCACCGTTATTTCCTCCAACCTCCTCATGGGTATCATTCGTCTCTAATCTCGCGATCTTGTAATCTTCACTAGCACGTGGCCTAGCGAGCGTCTTCTCTGCGTTGATCCTAGGGGGTCACCAAGTGCTGTCTTTATGTATGTCGTAATGCCGTGTACCTCGGGGTTTATGTCCTGAGATACGTTCGTGTCGTCTTTCCGTACCCGTTCAGATTGAACCAACTAGAGAAACACGTGGAGGGCTCCGAATGTCCTAGCAGACTTAGATGATCACCGCCATTGTTGTGAGTATTGACGCGAGGAATGCCATGGTGCATCCTAGACCGAGTTTGACTCCGGATGAATCCGATGAATCTGGCTGGGCGGTCTCTGTCGCTGTCGACTGTCCCGCAGACGCGCTCGTTGCGGATGGTGCTTCGTGTCCGTTCAGTCCCGTCATATCACCTGTCGGAACAGCGCTGGAGATTGAGTCCGTCGATACAGAGGAGGTAGAAGTTTCTGTAGGAATTGTGGTTGTTGTCGAACTTGGTTCGGTGGTCTCTGGGATCGCCTTGGCAGCGAATCCTATTATTTGTTAGCCAGGAGGCCCAGAAATGAAAGGGCAGGTTAGCTAGTGTTTGGTGGAACTTACCAATTCGCCCGTTGTCTACGTCGAAGACACTGTAGACGTTCTTTAAGAACACGTCACCGAGTAACCATCCGCCGGAAACATATTCTATCCCATAGATATTGCCCGTGCATTTACCATCGCTGTTGGGCCCAGATATGAAATCTTTAGA
This sequence comes from Xylaria digitata, assembly GCA_022495195.1. NCBI lineage: Eukaryota > Fungi > Ascomycota > Sordariomycetes > Xylariales > Xylariaceae > Xylaria > Xylaria digitata. The sequence goes on along the minus strand of MU376944.1, from coordinate 343,865 downwards.
AGACACCTTCCAGCTTTCCCCTGAGAAGGTGAAAGCAACTTCGCTGTCGGTATCACAAGGGACATTGTATGACGAGCCGTCACTTGAGGATGAACCGGGGATTAGCTTGTACAGAGCCTTGACATCATCTGGGGGCCCAAATACAAAACTGGTGCCAGTGTCAATGTATGCCGACCTTCCCGTGATACCGGCTGATTCGCCGCCGACGGTGATCCCGTCCATGGGAATAGTCCAAGCACTATTTGACTTGATGGACGAATATGTGATATTGCCCGTATACTTATCCGGATTCACTCCGCCGAAGACAATCTCTCCGTCGTTCGTGTCATCCGAGTTCCTCGACAGGCTGATGCCAAACATGTTCGAATCGATCAACTTGGCGTCCATGACGGCGCTCAGCCAAGTATCGGAACTGGTGGCCAAACCCAGGATACCATCAAAAGGAAACTGGGTGAATTGGTCCGAGGTGGTATTGGCAACCCCGAAAGAGAAAGTCACGGAGAGCCCGGCAAGAGCTAGGCTATCCTCGACTACGTGGCCGCGGACGGAACCGGTACCGTACTCCACGGAATAGTCCTTACCGGTGTCATTGTATGTTTCCGAGTCTTCCGGTCCGAACGTGTTGTGTATGGTACATGCTTTTGACTTGCAGGTTGACCCCATAACCCAAGTTGTGCTTGCGCCCGTGTCGAGAAGCATGTAAAGGCGCTTGGCCTCTGATCCGAGCTCGACCTCGGCGAAGTATGAGTAGTCAGTCCCGTCTTGGTCAATGCCGGCGCTGTGCTGGAAAGTGGGCTCTTGTGCCTTGACAATTTTATATCCAGAAGCCCTATCGGCGATGGCGCCACTGCCCTCTGTATCTTGACCATCACTCCTAGGAGATCGGGGAGTGATGACGGGTTTATATTTACTGGACTGAATTTGACTAAAGGTCAGCGACGGCTCGTTCAGTGATGGTGTCTGGAGTACTAACGGTAGTAGCCTTCTTGACTAGCCTAAATGTAACGAATCCCTTGGAGCTTTCGTCGATATCTTGACTCCTGGCTTCATATTGACCTTCTGGCGCGCCTGCCACCAAAGCGTATATATTCGTGACCCATAACGAGAGCTGAAGTAATGTGAAGACCAGATGCATCTTGATACACTCAACACCAACTCAACTGAGTCTCTTACTCAGTCGAACTACCTCTTCTTCAATAAACCCCACACGCGGGAACTGTCGATGGGTCGAAATCGGTTCGACAAGTATCCTATCGTCTAAAGCAAATGTAAAATCTAGCGCGAACAGCTTCGTAACTAATCAATCGCGTAAATGACGTCGAGATCTAGAGATGTATGTATATATTTAAAGCAGGCGACCGAGTGCCAGACTCCAAGTCCCGAGATTATGCGATAGTGAAGCTGTTGGGCGTCATTGGTAGAATCGACACGATTAGAGTGGCCTGTCGGCAATGATGTCGACAAGGAAACCACAAGCGAGAGAAAAGGCGAGAGTATGTTTTCGCCAAAGATCAACAACAAGGAATGTAGGGCCGTAACAGGTTGGCAAGGAGTGAGGATCGTTATCCAATATATAGCGACTTAAATTCCAAGACAGACATGCGGTTATATGAGACAAAGAGACAGACAAGCGCCACTTCTATCCTCGAGTCGGTGGCAAACGAGAGAGCATTGAGACACAGCATAAAAACAGGACGCAAACAACTAATTGGCGGCTAGTATTAGTATAAACACATTAGGTAGAATAACTAACAACCGCCACAAGACTCAAGGCTTGGGAGGGACAGAGTTTAGAGATGGTGGTGGAGAGATGGAGATAGGTGATGGATGGATGTTTGAATCGTGCTTTGTGGAGAACCGGACTCAAAGGCCCATCTTCGACTCATGTAGATCGGTACCTACAATAGTCATTTATGGCTATTAGTAGATACCTTGGGGTTGCTGTACTGTAATCTATACAGTACCGTACTCTCCGTTAAAGCCAGTTAGAACCCGGTTTACCCTGGCAGAGCCGAGGGCCTGCACCCTGACCGCGAAGCGATCAGCGGTCATCAAGCTTGGCGACTTGCGCCTACTGCTGCGTCGTGTATACTACCTATGTACACTAGATTGCACTACGTCCAAAAGATAGTAGCCCCCATCTCCGACTTTCCCCTTGTGATTATAGGTGGCTGCGTCTGCCGGGATTGCTGGGAGCATTTTGGCCGGCGCTGCGCCGGCAGGATTGCTTGCAGCTGGGGAAGCTCTTGTGCTTTCACTCATCAACTGCTGTTCTTAGTTGTTCTGGCCCACGGTCAGGTGCGGGAGGCGTCGTTATTGGCCGCAACCCTGGTCCTGACTGACCTGTTTGGTGGAAACAGTTGTGGGAATTTGGACTTCTCGTGTCGTACATGCGCTCTTGGATACTGCTTGGAGAAGTACTAACCTGCAGCTAGTAAACGTCGCAATCTGCCAGCCCCTGTCCGCACCCTGGTCGCTGCAGATCTTACGATTGGCTTGCTATTATCTCCATTCTCCAATTTCACGGCACGCGGCATGCTGGAAGACGACGCCACAGATGATAACGACCAAGTGCTGGCATCATGAAAAGAATATAAAAAGGAACACCTTGGATTACAACCGGTGAGCTTGAAAGAAATCAAAACTGAAACATAATCGCAAATAGAACCAGTTATACCGGCCAAATCGAAGTCTTAGTATCTGACAATCAATTACCAAGCATTTGTAACCGACACCGCCCTCTATAGTCACACAGCAGAGGTATAGTAGCACCTGCTCGCTTCTATTGGTATCATACTATATGTTTGAACCCTAAGTGTTGAGCGACCGGTTCAAGTCGTTTTTTCCCGGTAAAGTTATATTCTAAATTCGGAGCCGGGTCGGTGCCGGGTGAACTCTCGTATCGCTGACTCTGGGCACTGCTAGTAAGGTAGGGATATATTTAGTAGCCTTATTTTCATAAACAAAAATTGTGTCTGTGTCCTGCAGCTGGTGGTCTAGAATATGTTCCAAGTTTAGATGTTTCGCAAGCAATCCAAGAATTGTTCATGATTGATACAAGTCATAACAAATATCATGTTGATTCTGTCCGACGATCCGAGTGGACTATTTTGTGAGGAGCCGCACTATATAGATAGCGGCTGTTGGGTTAAGGGGGAGAGACAGGGGTACTGTCTCTCCACATTTCGGGATTCTCCTTTTATACCAACAGGGGTACGAGGTCTCCAAATTGATGCTTTGTGGAACGTAGTGTAGTGTACTAGGTATGTACAGAGGTACAGCGATTAACATGATTCCAGCATCAGCCTCAGTGCCCGTTGCCCTGGGCCTCGCCTTTCGATAACATGGGAACGTATGTCTTGCTTTGCACAGCCTCTCGCTCCCTCGGATTTACGACTTTCCGCTGCAGTTTGTAGGCTGATGCGAGAACCGGTACCTATCACAGACACGTAATGTGGCGGTGGGCCCCAAAAGAAGCGCCTGGAATGCAAGCGCGAGCATCTCGGCTATCAACATTTGCCCACACAGTTCAGTGTTTCAAATGCAAAGGCCAAGTCTAGTGTAGTGTTCTGCATCTGCAGCTAATTTGTATTGACATGACGGCAGCAATATATGGCATTGTCGGAATACAACACTGCAGATGAGCATTGATGATAATAACCAAATAATAGTCGTATCCTCACGGCTAGTCCGTACCTAGTCACCCTCCTAAATCTTCCTAGCCTATTAACGCTGCAGCTCAAGTTCAATCGCGCGTATGACTTTAAGTTAGCTATATTTGCTAGATGTTTTAAGGTTTGCCTAACAATTTTATTGTAGGATCAGTTCTTCTATATCTCTATAAGGGCGAGTAAGGCGACCGCCATGTTGGCTGAGAGCATTACTCCGCAGACGTCATCGATTAAATGGGTCCAGGCGCTGGCCTTAACAAACTTTGTTTCCCTAGTGTGAGTCTTAAGTGGATTCGGGGGCGGTGATTCGGGACATTCGGGACTAGAAATCATCGCTGTGGTAGGCCTCAGGATAAGAAGCCATCGCTATTTTCCAGTTTAGTCGCAGATTCCCGGAACACAAGTGTTTCAATACCTTCCCCCAAGGCAAAGTTACTGATTCATGGCAAGGTGAATCAGGTTTGATGGGTGTATGGGATGGTGAGAGGCATGCGGCGTGGCCCCGTTCAAGCCACTTTTGGCACATGATGTTTCTCGTACCACTCTCGAGCCCTCTCCATGATTATCCACTCGGGAATTTCGTGTGGCATGGCGGCAGAAAGTCTGTTATTCGTAGCGAGGAATCGTTCAAAGTATCGCTCGTTGACACGTTCCCTTGCTAAGACCGTGCGCAAGAACACCCAAACCGACTCATTTGTCCAACGAAATGACTCAGTCATGGATAGGACGTCGTCTAGGACCGATGAACATACCGATCTCCGACCTTCGTCATCCCGAATCTTAGCGATGCAGTTGGAGAGAAAAGCCCAACCCGAGATGTCGGAATGGTTCCTCAAACAGAACTCCTTTACGTCAAAGGCGATAGCCGCCGCCATAGTCGAGTCGGTATCCAATAACAATCGAGCATGTTGCCACGCCACATAATTGCGAGGGTGACGTTCCCCGGCGACCATAACTACATGTCGGATGTCGTACCGACTATCCCAGGGAATACCCAACTCCCAACAAGTAGTGACAAGCCAACGCCGATGCGACCAAAGAGTCGGTGATTTTGTGTGACGATGCAGCCTAGCGGTGAGAAGCGTATCAACAAACTGTTGCTCTCTCTTTAAGGCGGCCCGTGTTGGATTCCCAGACCTCGAGATAACACGTTTCCGTATATTAGCCGCCGTCAGATGTTCCGGGTCCATCAGTAAGAGGATAGAGGTCGCCGCTGTGACATCATCGGTGATGATGTTGCTAGCATTTTCAAGATGTGCCTGGAGTATCTGGCGAGCAACAAAAAATGCCTGCACGAGCCTTAACTTGGGAACCGCTATCGCATTTCCGTCTTGAAGGAAATTGACACCTGGTTCCAACGGATGACTGCTCCCAAGAAACTCGATCTCTAATAAGTCAGATTCAGGTAAATCCGTGAGCAATCTCGATAGTTCATTGTATGCGGGTTTTGGATCTTCTGATTTCAACTGAGCTAGTAGGTTTTTGTCTAGAGCTCTTGACATGTTGGATTTGAATTTGTTAAGAATGAGCAGCTTAATAAAGTTGAGTGATGTTACGAATTCAACTATTGGAGCTCACCTCAGGCGACCTGAAGAATCTCATTAATTCTATCTCAAGTTGTTAGGAGATAGGCCATGTAGGCACCGGTGTCTTTCGCTTCACGCACGCACATAGTCGGGACCTGTCATGGGAGTACACTAGTCGAAGGAGGCAATTGAAGTGGGATGAAATGGAACGTAGGTACGTACCTAGTACGTACCTATGGTGGGGTAGATTCCTTTAACTACATATATAGCCTTTTAATACATACCTATTCGTCGCCCTTCCAGGTCCACCCACTAGGTACCTATGATGTAGAATACCTAAGGCCACGCACCAATGTCCAATGTCCATGCTTCGGTCATAAGGTCTCACACTTTCCTCAAGCCCAACTCACGCTCGCTGAGACATCTTCCCCCTACACGAGAACAGGGCCCACGGAGAAAATGCCGTCCTTGCTTCTTGTCGTCCTCCTAGTCGAGGTGGCTGTTCACTTAGTGAACACCATCGGGGCCGCAACTATCAACAATATAGTACGTTCGACGATGACATGCAAAAACGTCATATCAGCCAAACCAGCTAACTACGTGCTCCCAGCTATGGAACATCTACCTCGCCTTACCAACCGAGGTTTCGAAACAGGCGACCGAAAAGAACAGGCTCCAGAAAGAATACCTTGCGATCCGACGTGACCTAAATGCTACGAGCAGCCAGGACCAGTTCGCAAAGTGGGCGAAGCTCCGGCGACAACATGACAAGCAACTGGAGCAGCTTGAGAAGATGAGTAAGTGCTCGATACCTAAGGCAGATCTACAGTAGAGGAGGATTTGAACTGATGCTTTTCTCTCTCGTCAATTAGAAGCCTCACACGACGCCTCCAAAGCCAATTTCGACCGTACCGCCGGAATCATACGCTGGTCCGCCACGTCGGGAGTCAAGTTTATACTGCCCTGGATCTACGGAAAAGAGCCCATGTTCTGGCTACCGAGCGGCTGGTTCCCGTACTACGTCGAATGGATATTATCTTTTCCCCGAGCGCCTCTCGGCAGCATCAGCATAGTATCCTGGCAAACAGCATGCGGGGCGGCGGTTCTACTCTTTAGCGACGCGATCAAAGCGATACTCGCCCATGCGCTCGGAACAAAATCGGCGCAGAAACAACCTGCTACGTCTGTAGCTGGAGAAAAGGGACCGAGACCTGCGCCATCGTCGGCCGCAACGAGCAAGAAGAATTCGTGAAGAAATTAGATCACAGACACAGACACACACACACACACACGAAGGAAAAGCAGGTACGAGGGCATGTCTCTCATCTATTTTGACGCAGAGTGTATCATGGCGCAAAGGCTGGAACTCTGTAACACGATTGAGATGACTCTTGGCAGAGTACTTTGGGTCGCTCTAGGCATGCTTTTTGACTCTAGCGACCACCGAGAAGAAAGATCGCCAAAGCTTCGAAAGTGCCGGAAATAGGTTTACTATCTTACCTATATCGTTGCTATGCAATCTAGCTCGATCTGAATAATCACTGACGGAACCGACAGCTCTTAAAGCCGTCTTCCTAGATAGGTAGCATGCTAGATAGACTAAGTGTAAAGCTTAGCAATACGCATGCAATAGGATGTCTCCCTTGTTGATTGCGTCCATTTTTCTTGTTGGTTGAATGTGAGAAAAGTCAGGTAGAAGGAAAAATTAGTTGTTAAGAGAATTTATGTAGGGGAGAAAGCCTTTGGTGGGTACAGAAAGCAGAGCATTGAGCCAATCAAAATGGCGAATCACGATTACTAAGTCAATGAGAGCCACATTTTAGGGTCCCTAGGTCGCATCTTTGAAACACGACATATCGGGTTTAGCGCACTTCCTGCTTTTGCTCAAGCTGGGCCGGTTCACCTATATTCAGTCACTTGACTGAGGGAAACATTGATGAAAAAGTTATACACAAGAAAGCAGTCTACCTACTACTATAGTAACGGCCCGCGTAAAGGACCACGACGGGCTCGGGATGGCTGCCGAACCCTAAACCCGTAAGGATTATACCATCGGATGGGTGTGCGCGTTGCCAGCAGAGTAGACGGTGGCTATTGCTAGGTACGCTGGACTAGAGGTACGACGCTCTGCCTAAACCGCCAAACGATGACAATGCATTATCAGCCGTGCCTCATTAAAGGACCTGAGTATGGTAGTTATTAAGGCGTCGGGGTTCTGTTCATAATCCAAGTATTATGCTGGCCAAGCGTCTAGCAATGCTCTTTTCGCTGCTTCCCAGTCAGGATCTCTACGATACCCTCGAAATCTCTTCGGAATCAAATCCCAAGTCTCGGGCTCGAAATGCCAATTATCCACAGGCCCTTTGTTCGTATGAGCGTGTCGTCGAATCATTTTCATTACCCTCCTTTAAAGGGTCCTCACCCGAAGGTTACGCGATGTTTTGCATGATAATAAGGTAAAGGAGTTTCATGTTTGCCAGGAAGTTTATGGCGGAGGAACATGCGCTGGAGACTGTCGTCTGAACCGTGACGGCGAGTCTGGTTTTCCCTAGGATTTGTTGTCTCACAACGCTTGCTCGAACTAGCACGAATTGAGATCCCGTACCAGTCCGGTGCCAGATCAGTACTCTACGTATGCCCCCTCGCAGTACCTGCCTGTCGGGTCAATCTGATTAGTTTAACTAGACAGCTTGGATTGAGCTTCCGTATTTTGAGACCAACAAGTTCGCGTCTATTCTCACAATCGCCAAGTAATGTTCCAAAGGCCATCATACGATTCATACCATTATGCTTCGTTCTTGTAGAGTTCATTGGGGAAACACCCGTCTCCTTCCTGCATGTGTTTCTTCTTCTACTCTAACTTCTTCTATTTCTACTGCTTTTCAGCCTCGTTTGGGGTTTTCTGCTGTCTCTTACGGACCTCGAAAACCCCAATTATATCATTCCACAGCTGTTACTAGCGCAATACAACCTACATCGCCAGCAAAACTATCTAGTGGCTCGAATATGGCGTAATCTGTGATAGAGATGACAGGCCAGTCTGGTCGCTCATATATTGTCGAAGAGGTGCTTCAACAGAGGGAAATCCCCCCACGCTATGTCTACCTCACAAGGTAAGCCTGCGGATATCTCCCAGCCCACCAGTGTCAGTAACTAGCTTTAAAAACAGGGCCGGATCTGAGAAGTTCATTCTCAAGAAAGTGCCCGATTCCTTTTACGCAGACCATGAAGATCTCTTCGGGCCACTCCGTGAGTGCCCCAATCTCCGCATTGCATGCGATAAGATCCCGGAACAATCTGCTCTTGTATACCGATACTTTAGCGACCACCTTTTAAGCTTGGCTCAGAAAGACCTCCCAATACAAGTCACCAAGCGTATTCTGAAAGATACATTACGTGGTCTGGCGGTCCTGCACGATCATTATATTGTACACACAGGTAAGACAAGTCGTCTCGATTACTAGAGTATCCAGTGACACTTAATACTTCGTAGATATTAAACCGAATAATATATTAATCAACAGAAAGCAAACTGATGGTACAGTGGTGGAACAAGTCCAACTAGCCGACCTGGAAGATTCCGCACACGTCCCTCCCACTTATGACATAATTGGGAAGCAGGCAGGGAACTGGATGTGGCGTAGTCCCGAAGCTCACGCATCTGGACCAGTGAACAAACCCTCCGACATGTTTTCTTTTGGCGTTGTGGTAAGGATCCCTATTCCTCACTCCTTTTCCAGCCCAAGGCGAAACGAATGACTCACTCGAGAATAAATAGTGTATATATTCAGTGCATAAGCGGATCATCTTCGCCGTCAGCGAAGAAGAGCTGAGGGACGGAGAAGAAATTCTAGCCCATGTTCTCGAACGCCAGATTTCTTATTTCGCGACGAGGAAGGCCTAGACGCGCTCTACCAGCACCTCGGCGACCGCAACCCATGGGTGCAAGTTTTTGATATCCTGCGATGCGGTTTTAATAAGGATAACCCGCGCAGACCGGTCTCGTTGTGGAAAGACGTCGACCCGGAGCTAAGGAACCTGGTAGGAGGATTGACTAATTTCGATCCGGCGAAGAGGCTGACGGCCCGGGAGGCCCTGGAGCACCCATGGTTTAAAGATATATAAATGGGCTCTCTATCTTTCTATCAATAACTGCGCGCGGACTAATAACAAAATACTCAATGTCATTTGGTCGTTACAAGACTTGCGCCACCGCTTCTCTTCCTCGAGTAATTGCCGTAATATTCGAAGCTCACCCATGGGACTCCAGAATGCAATTCATGTCTTTATGTGAGTAAGGGTGCTAAATAATATGATATAAAATTTGTCGTTTAGTAGAACCAAGAGAATTTGAGTGAGAAATGAGATATGTATCAAGTTTCAAGGTCCGATTAGATTGACAATATATGGCAGTATCACCAGAATCAGCAGAGGCAGAGGGAGTGTGTTAGTGGGTGTCTCGGCGAATCCATAGGCAGTCAGCATGGAATTTAAAACACTATTTGTATTCTCCATCAATCCCAAGAATCAAGACATTCCCACCAAGGATCCAACTAGGCTATCGCATCGAACCCCTCCCCGTTCATCCGCGCACAAGCTCTCCGAATCCCCTGCCAAGTGAATCCATTAGCGTCGATCCCGACCTCTTGCGCATGACTCAGAACTCGGTCAATCCACCGCTCACATCCCCTATCCCTCTCATCTTCCACCTCCTCCCTCTCTGCACGCAGATGAGCAAGGGCATCCTCTTCCCGGCAGAGCAGGTCGAAGAGGAAGCGGAGCGCGCTATTTAGGATAACGCGGACTGCGCCCTCAGAATATTCTTCGACGTCTGCCCTGTTCGACTCAAGAGCCTCGCCTGATTCACGCAAGGGCCGGAAGTCGACGGGTGAGCTTAGGTGAGCATCGTCACCGGTCCTGACGAGGAGAACTGAAAGGCGAGAGGTTTTATAGTCTATTATTCTGTGACGGAATTCTTGCCCAGTCTCGTTGGGTCGTTGGGATAGGGGGGCGATGATATTACGGTCGATTCGAGATTGGTAGTCCACGACGATGAAGACGGCGCGAAAGAGGTGACCCAGATCGAAACCGTGCTGCCTCCAGGTTTTGAGGCCCTGACTAGGCCGGGGCCAGGAGCGTGGAACACCCGGCTTTATCCGGAACTCGACGAGGTCGTCGAGGCGGTCCGACACGCGGCGACAGAGACTCCGGTAGAAGGATAGGGCCTGTGGGATATCCCTCGGGGCGTGTGGCGACGTTTTGGGAAAGCTGATGGCTTTGGCAAAAAAGCGATGACGCTGGAAAGGCGGACGTCCGTGGTGCAAGCGATACCACTCACGGAAGATGTAGCGGCCAATAAACCTGATTTCAAGTGTTAGTGAGGCCAAGCCTGGACCACGTATTTGGTTGTTGTTTTCCTGGACATATACGACGACTTGTTTATTCAAGTATTCGGCCAAGTTTTCAGTAGATATTTCTGGTGCATAGAGCTGTTCGAACTGGGTTATCGACGGTGAAGACCCATTATCCCACCATCTGAATTTGAAGTTATCTGTTGCCCTTAGTCCGATGGTTGTCAGCTCGTAATATCCGCTAGCTCTCTGCGTAATAAATGCATCATAGAGTCCGACAAGGGCTCTCTTGTTTGTGACGTGGCGTAATATTGGTGGTATATATCCTGTTCTCGACGTGGGTTTATATCATACGTCGTGTCAACGCCTAGATACGGGCTTATAGGGCCGAATTCTTCCCAGACATATTGGACGACCCTTGGAGACGGGTTTTGAGACTTGATGTTTTCGTAGATATGTTGTCTAGGTTGTGTCAAGTAAATATTCTTGATGGAGGCATGTTAGCTTTAGGGGAGGGTGGGTGTTATGATAGGGATGAAGAGAAGAAATATTCCAGTGAGAGGTGGTTCAAAGCCACGGAAAAGTTTGAGTTTATATCTATGAAGTTAAGAAAGGTTTTAGTCGATCGGTATGGTTTTTGGCTAACAAATAGCCAAATTAAAAATTAGAGTGCAAGCCTTTCTAATTTCTCCCCCGCCCAGAGTGGTATTAGTCTGTCCGCAGAGGCTGAAGAATTGCTCTGTGTGACTCCTTGCGGCTACTGTTGGAAGGAATGGGGGTGATATTGATGTTGTAGAGTAAGAGGTTTGATTTCGGGTGTACTGTAGGCACTCCATACCCATGTTTTCCGAAGAAGAGTTATTGCCATTATAAACGGAAGTGCTTTATTTGTATCTTTGAAAGGACTAGTGAGGAGGGAAAACAAGGTTGATAGATTGTGTGGAGGCAGATAGGCCTTTTATAGCTTTCTAACCACCAGTGGTGAAAAATAGATCACATAGTAACATACCTAAGTATACCACGGAACCTCATCATTCTGTCGCTTCAGACTTCCTAAGATGTTGCTTCTCCTTTGTTGTCTAGAGCTGTCACTCCATTACCGGCCCATTTTCCAGCCAGAGCGACTTCCTAGGAAGTCGCTCCTGGCCCTCAAGGTCGCAGAATGGGCTGTCGAAAAGAGGACAGACCTGTGAGCATATAACAATCCTCTTTTACTAGCCCTCAGGAACTTCTTACATAAATTTATATAGACAAGCTACGCATAAGATACTAAGAAATTGGAATATAGGAGTTAGATGCAGCAATGCACCTTTATGTTAGGGCATCTTCTTTTTGCGTTGAGATCATAGGAGAACTTATAGTCAGTCCTTTTTAAGCTTGAGTTTTATACAGAAACTTATTCGTACTACTATTAAGACCGCTTGTTTAAAATCCTATATATTGTACTGTTGGGGTCTCTTCTGGACCTGAGGCCTTCCCCAATGTCTTTGACTCATAGGGATGTGATTAGATTGAGGGAAAGAGATGGTATTGGCTACAATAGATACTTTGGCCTGGGATTACCATAGCCATCCCTGGTACCGAGATGTGGTCACGTTCATGATGGAAGGCTATGAAGGTATAAAGAGTTTAACCAAGAACCAGCGGAAGAATATCGTCCGACAATCATCTAACTATCGCATTGAGACTTCATTGTGCTCTCGAGGCCATAGCCCCCCAGGGCGATCCTGAGATAATCGAAGTGGTGGCGCAGGCATCAGGCGATACTCAAGTGTTATCCTATCTCATTTCTTTTATTCAACCATATTCCAACACCCGCCTGCCAGTACCTGGCCTTGAGACTCCTCCCTCGGAATAGAAATTAAGAAGAACAGCTATAAGCACCGAATATATAACATAGCTGGCTTAGTATAAGCTAGAAAATCCGTTTTGAATAAGAACCGTTCGTGGTTTATTCGTTAGTGCATTTATGGTAGATTAAACCGTTGGTGTCAGGACTGCTAGTATGGGGAAGAATATGACATTCGTTGATGCGCGAGGCTCTTGGGATACCCTTATAGCTACGTCACTACTATATACAAGGAGTTCTCTTTGTTCGCATCGTGAGATTGTGACGGTTGGATATGCTGATATTCTTGACTGACATGCAGAGCATGCTGTGCGTGTGGCAGGTATTCTCTCCATAGCGACCGTGTCGTCAAACGCGAATATGGATGTAAGGTGTCCAATGGCGTCAGCTTTAGTATTATTTATAATATTCTCCCTTTGTGGAATCCACTGGGAGACCTATTCATCTCTCACAGGAGCTCCCATCAGTGCAGACGAGGTTGCAAAACTGGCAGCAGCCCACCCACTCTCTATGGTTGTCTTGCACTTCCACCTAACAAGAGACCCCTCATATCTTAGGGGTAATGTAGCCACCCCACAGTGCCTGCCTAACAGTAGCTAAAATTGTGCAAACTTACACTATTTTGTTAAATTGTGTAGAGCGGGTCTTACTCAGGCTAGGCCAACGCTTAAAGCAGCATAGCTCAGGTATAAATACTATTTTAAGATACCCAGGCACTAACCTTACCTGGGCAATAAGGTTAGATAACACCTAGACGAGGCCGAGAACAGTCACATGTTGGCCTCACTTACAAACAAAGAAGCTTTTTCTCAGACGAGAAAAGGCAGAGAGAAGAGCGTATTTTGCTACCTACGACAGTATGAGATAACGCGGAGAGGATAGCGGAACCATGGCTGTCATCTCATGGGGGACGTAAGTTACAACCAACAATGTCCAACCTAACACTTCTAACCTAAACCATCCATCGTCTCTTCTATCAAGATGGGAAGCCAACTTACTTACACGACATATCTGTCCAGCATCAAGTCCCTTCTCATCTTCTTCGGGCCGATCCTGCTTCCCAAAGCAGTAGAATACTACCGGGAACTCCGCAACTCACCCAAAGACCAACCAATCCGACCCGTCCCCTCATCCGCCTTCCGCGCCATCTCGATCCTGAGCTCCGTGGCCGTTGTGTTCTTCGTGCTCGCGCTCCCGCCCTTCACACCCGAGAACCTCTTCACACTCACGTCCTCGCGCCTGCAGACCCCAACAGACGTGCTCTTCGCCCGCCTGGCGTCTCTGCGGCCCGGCAACGCATTAACACCTACCGACGTCGCGCTGCGCGCCAAGTTCGTCAACCTTGAGTCTCGCCTGCTCTACCTGCAATACGGACCCGATGTCCTCGCATCATGTCTCTTCTGCGTCTCCGACGACCCCAAGATCTACCTCTACTACGCCCTCCCGTCCCTGCTCGCGCCCCACCTCCTCAACCTCGTCGTGGTGAGCCTCGCGACGTCGGCGACGGTCAGCGGCAAGGAGGCGGCGCGCTGGCGCCGCATTGCGTCGATGGCGATCGCTGTGATAGCCGGGATCGATATCTGGTGCGTGAGCACGTATAACCACGGCACCAACGCGCGCGCGACACGGCCCGGCGATCTGGACATGTATTTCTGGACTTCTAGATCCCTGCGGCCGGCCGTCCTCGGGGTTCTGAACCTCGCCATTGCGGCGCTCATCTACGTATCTTCTACGAACCGCCTGTTAGCGTCCCCGGTGGACCCCGCAACCCGCATCGCGGCCGTGACGCGCCAGCTGCTCGCCACGAAGAGCAGGATGAGTGCTGTCGGGATCATCAAGAACACGAGTCTGCGCGACGAGGACCTGCGCACGCGCACGGCGGCCTACTGGACGCACGAGGGTCGGCTCATGCGCGAGGTGATGGAGGACCGGGAGGTCGTCGAGGGCATCAATGATGCGCTTGCCAACCGTATTAAGATCCAGACTATCACACAGGATGCTGAGAGCTACGCCTTGAATATGTTGCCGGACCTCAAGCCGGTTGTGCCTGTGGCTAAGGTTGGATGAAGGGTCTGCACCCAGCGAAAGCGTTTATGCGAAATGATTTAGAATATGGTTTCACGTAGAGTAGATAGCATAGCCTGACCTTCATGTTACGTTGGATGCCTACGGTCAATAGACATGAGTTACCCAACGAGATTTCGGCCGGGTAAATACACATATACATAATCATCACCTCAAGGTTTACGCACAAATTTTTAAAACGACCCAAAAAAATACACCAGAAATCCCAAGGGATTTTACAATTTCTCTAGGATGTTACAAACACTGCTAGTAAAGGCTCGACTCGCCCTATGATGCAAAAAAAGGAGACCACGATCCGACGATAATAATGATTCTGACAGATAGCGTGGGCTGGCAGTGCTAGAGAAAAGAAGTAGCAAAAAAGAGGCAAAAGATCCAAAGAATAAAATGCAATAGATCGTGAAAACCCCATAGCTGAATGATACTGTGGGTCTGCCATCGATATCCCGGTGTGCCGTGAAACGCCATAGTGAATGCTTTACTTGTTTAATAATCTGTACATGGTAGCCCGGTATGCCGAGGGAACAAACAGAGGTGCTCGGCTAAAGAAAGGGAGACAAGGCAGTCGAGTGTGATGTATACTCTGTAGAGTTCTAACCACCTCTGGTGTCTGGTCTAGGACCCGCTGCTATACTTGACATGCTCGCCTTCCTCGAGGGGCCCTGGGAACCTTCTTCTACACTCCTTTCCAGGAAGCCAGCCCATAGATCGGAGAGCGATTCCTTATGAGAGGAGGTGGGCTCCGAGAAGAACTCCGCGTTGAGGGACGGCGTACTAGGTGTCCTGTGGAACGGAGATGTAGGGAGACGGAGGGAGTTGCTGGAAGCCCCCGGACGTGCCAGCCCGGCCTGTTCCCTTTGCTCGTCTGTCCAGTTTAGTAATCCGGCTATGACTTGGAGAATCTGGAACTTTTTGGGATCCGAGCGGTCTAGGGCAAGGAACTGGAGAAAGTGATTTGTGACAATTTGCCTGCATATTTGTTAGTACCCTAGCTATACAACGAACTCTGACGGGGCGGACGAACCGATCAATACTCTCCTCAGGTTTTGTTTTCTTGAGATATCGGAGGGCTTTGGTTAAGTGATCATTGAGAACAATCGCCTCATGACGCAGCTTGCCGATAAGAAGGTTCTTCTCCTTGACCTCCTTTTCGAAGGGTGACGTGCGCTCAAGCTCCTTATTTAATGATTCTCTCGCCGCCTCTGCTTCTGATGCCCTTCTGTCGGCTTCCTGGACCAACTTTTTCAGCGCTTGAAGTTGCTCCTCAGAAGTCTCCACCATTTCTCGTAGTTCTCTCTTGCGAGCCTCCTGTATTTCTTGGAGCGCTCTCTGTAGGCTATCGACCGCCTGTGACTGTGTATCTCGCTCAGATGCTGCTCGCTCGTAATTCTCTCTAAGGCCCTCGAGCTGCTCTTCGAGTGCTGAGGCCTTCTCGGCCAAACTCTCTCTAATCGAGCGTTCCTCCATCGCCAAAACCTCCCAGTCGCCCATGGCATCTTTTGCTGCTTCGGCTTCCTCTCTGAGATGCTGGATCTGGCGAGTCATGTCTTCCTTCTCCTTTAGAGAGTTCTGTTGCGAAAGGTTGTTTCGACTGCGCAGGCTAGATAGTTCTCTGGCAGCGTCTTGTAATTCCGTCTGCAATCCTGCAATCTCTTCTTGAAAGGTTTGGCTATCCTTTTGGAGATCTTCGTTTTGCGCCTCTAGCTCTTCTATGCGTTGATTTGCCTCCTCTAAATCTTCTTTGCCTCGCGCTAGTCTGATACCGACGCTTTCCTTGATCTTTTCGACTCTGCCGACAAGGGTTTGGTATTGCTCCTCTACTTCTTCCTTGGCCGTCTCAACCTCTTCTAGCTCGGATTTTAATTGAGTCGTCTCTTGCGTGTGGGCGGCTTGTATGGTTTCGAGTTGTTTCCTGAGCTCTTCTACCTCTACTTTGAGGGCTTCTCGTTCTTTCGTCATCGCATCTAGGCGCGCCGTCGTGTCAGGGTCGGATGATGTGTGTTCAGGAGCGTGTCCATTCGTTGACGGTAAAGTATCGTGGCTATTTTCATGGCTCTTCTGGTCGGCCTGGATCGCACTATTAGCTCTATGAAGAAACCGAAGCGACATGTTGATATTTATGCCGTACTATGGTTGCTTCGTCATCGTCGGATGGATCACCATCGTTGTCGTGTGATTCACCATTCTGGGTTGTCTCTGGAGCCTTAACATCGCTTTCGGCAGGCTTTGCCTTGGCAGCATTCTTTTTCTTCTTGTTGCTGTTCTTCTTTTTTGTAACTGTGGTGGTATCGTCAGTGGGCAAGTCCTACACTAGAAATTATGTGTCGTCGAGTACTGACTTGAACTGGCTTGCTGGGTGGGCTCGGTAGGCGACATTGTGGCTGTCTAGACGGTTGTATTTTGTCTGATTAGGGGGACATTGGATATTAGAAAAGGAACGTTGCGTTTTAAAAGACGCTATATTGCAAACATGGGCGCTTTGAAGTTGGATGGGAAATGCGCATTTCGGTTGCGAATATCAGACTAGCCTCTCTCGACCTGCTGCCAGATTGGCAGATTATCAGCAAAGTTCCAGACCCAACAAGAGAACACCGTTCTTGTACACAGTTATTAAACACAGTCAATTTTGCACAGTGCCGCTTGCCTGGTACCGGTCTAATTGCCAGCTGCGGCGGGGTTATCCTCAGTCATATCTGCCATAAAATGCAATTGGCAACAGCTGGCACTTACAGTAAACCGGACATACCGTTTTTGGTGCCTACTATGATAAAGTACCTTGGCCTACCAAAGTCTATACTGTAGAGAATATACTAGTAGTAGAGGACCGACTCATGATGAATTCCTAACTTTGAAAGACCGAAAAAAAGAATGTGTCATTTATTCCGAAGAATACCTCCGCTATCCATCCGGATTATATCGGTATATATTCAGGTAGGTGTTGGTATTGTATTATTAGTCCTACACATCACTTGTACCTTCATCGAGCTGCGAAACTAGCCATGTGATTGGCCCAGTGTCTCACATGGGGTTCCGGTCTAGTGCAGTAAATAAAATCCAAAATTCCAGTTCGTTCGGGCTTTCTAGCCTTCTTTTTCTTCCTCACATATTTCCCCTTCTCTGGAACCCGATATCTCGAACTTGCCTAGTCCTACAGCTTTGTTGTGGTTTCCTGGCCTGTCCACTGTGTTCTGGTTGAAGTAGAGCAATCAATTGCCTTTATAATCTCACTTTCGCTCGATATTAGTAGCATCGTGGGTTCGCTATGCGCATACATCTCGACACTGTTTTCTATAATATATTCATCATTATCTAGCACTATGGTTATGTCCGCATACATTAACATATCTTTAGAGATACAAAACTTCCGTATTCTTTGACAGAGAGTTCGCCTAAGCGTTGCACTTTGTAACATGTTTCTCAAAGTATTTGAAATAAAAGTGCAAGTGATGCACACGATTTAGTGATAAGACTGACATTGTTCAAATCAATAACTTATTACTATATGCCATCATAAACGCCACGCCCAATGCTATCATATCTATAACACTGCCTTCTTCCCTTTCTTCGCTTTCTTGCCGGCTTTGGCTGCTGGCTTTTTATCCCCTTTGGCGCCCTTCTTCGTTGCGGGTGATGGCTCGGTGGTCTCTGCTTCATCTGCTGGAGGTGCAGCCTCGATAGCCTTGGGAGCATCCTCCTCTGCAGCTTCAATGGCGGTGGTGCTACCATCCACATCATCGACGGTCCTGAGTTTCGGCGCCTCGAACTCGTAGCCCAGCTCCAACAGCTTCTTTGCTCGCTCGTTTCGCTTGGCCTCCTCCTTTGAGATCTTTTCCGTCCAAGCAGACTCGGAAAGGGGTTTCTTGAGTTTGTTCCCTGCTATCTTGTTCCAAGGTATCTGCTTGAAACGTCTGTTTGCACCAACCCAAAGTTTCTCGTGGACTTGTGACTTCGGCACCATCTTTACTTTTAGGATGTGGCCAGCCAGCAGATAGTTATCCTAATAACATGTTAGGCCAGCATAGCATACAGTATATCGAGTGTCTTACCATTGTCTTCGCAACAATCTCAGCTACGCCGAGTTCGGCAAACTCAATAAACTATAGGAAAATAAATGTAAGTAAATAATCACACCAGGCTAATATCGTAGAGTCAAGTCATGATTTCCAATTGTCGCAAGTATGGTCGGTACCATGGTATGAGGGTGGGTTCACACGTACAGCAAAGTGCTTGGATTGTCCTGTTGCTTTATTCCGGGACATCCTGATCTTATTGACTTGTCCGAACTGTGAAAAGTAATCGCGCATCTGGTGTTCATAAAACCCTCTAGGAATTCGACCAATCTAATTCGAGGTTAGCATCCACGGCCTCAGCCTGTATTATGCACCTCATGACATACGTATACAACTCCAGGCTCTTCATCGTCAGAATTGGAGGCTTTCGCGACCTGGCTCGATACCTTGGGAAGTTCTAAATCCTTTATTTCTTCGTCAGGGCCGGCATCATCCGCCTCAGCGTCGCTGTCGACTATTTTGGCTAGAGCTTGGGCCTCGTCATTATCGTCTTCAGAAACTTGGTTCTCATCGTCATCTGGAGCAGGCTTTTCTTCTTTGCGCTTTGTTGTAGAAGAGGATCGTTTGGTCTTTTTTGGTTGTACATCTTCCTTCACTTTCTTCGTCGCAATCGGGGACGCATCGTCGTGTGCAGCAGCTGCAGTAGAGCTGTGTTAGTCGAATGAATAACTTGTAGAT
This sequence comes from Xylaria digitata, assembly GCA_022495195.1. Classification (NCBI taxonomy): domain Eukaryota; kingdom Fungi; phylum Ascomycota; class Sordariomycetes; order Xylariales; family Xylariaceae; genus Xylaria; species Xylaria digitata. The sequence continues at coordinate 324,635 of MU376944.1, read as the reverse complement.
TATCCGTATGAAAAACGGACCTTTGCGCTTGCTCGGTGTTTTCTCTTTTGGCAGAGATTTAGCAGCAGATGGTTTTCTAGGTCGTAGTTCCGGCATCTTGAAGGTGGGTTTGTGTAGCGACACAATCGTTAAGTCAGAAGGCTGCTGAGAGGGTTCACTGCGAAACTGCTTGGATCGAATTTGGCATATCAAAAATTCTGCCGTAGAAAATTTGGCGGTGAGAATGGCTGTTACCCCACTAAGCTTCTGATAGGCTGATAAGTTACTGGGGCACTGAAGTATTCAGGTACCAAGTCCCTGCACCATTCCTAATACAGATATCAATTCCCATCATTCATGTCAGCTAGCGCCAGTAACTGCCTACACACAACTACATACACTTCATTATATTACCTATCCTAGACTAGATTACAATCGTCCAAAAGTATAGGAAGCTTTCCTTGTATTTTATGTTAAAGGTGTGTCTTGATTGTAGTAAAGTCGTCAAGCCTGAGCATGCCGGCGTCAGCATAACAGATCTCGTACGTCACCGATACGATTCTCTGAACTGAGTTATCTGAAGAGCTTTGGCCTAGGTTGCCTATTTTTATAGCTGCCTACCTATCTGCATAGCGCTCTAGACCACCGGCCACGCATAATCTACACTACCACGCCCCATGCTATTCATATATCCATTCAATAGGCAACATGGCTTCCGATGACCGAGAACTAACACATAACGAAATATGGGACGATTCAGTCTTGATCGACTCCTGGGACCAAGCGTTGGAGGAATACAAGGTGCCATCCACATAACTCCAACCTCTAAGCCTCAAAATCAAGGCTGACCATTCTGTAGAAATATCATAGCATTCACAGAAACGGCGGCAACGTGAATGATTTGCTCAAGCCTAAACATGAAGAGTAAGACTCCTTTCACATAGGGATCGCCCGGAATTTTGCTCCCCAATTACTGACAAGACGATCATGGAATGCAGCACTTCAGATGCCAAGCAGAACCTACATGAGATCCCCGATTCCTCAAACCACGAAAAAGTCGAAACGGCTTCCGAGATGAGAGAGGAGAACCTCGTGAGTGCACTACTACCCCGGCTCTTACGAAGATCTCAAGCACATCCAAAGCTTAGCCTTGATTTCTTCTCCAGGGTACTGACGGGATGCAGTCCGATAAACAGGGAACCGGAAACGCGGCAGCCCAGCATAGTCATCCGCATGTGCCCGGGGCTCCTCCAAGCCCGGCAGGTCTACTTAGCACAAGTATGTACCAGTTGTTTTCTTTTCCTCTCCATCTAATCATGAAAAGAATGGAATGAAAATACAAGCCCCTATTGAGGCATTCTATTTGCGAACACCATGTCATAGTCTCAGAATTCTACTAACTATTAATAGTACGTGACGATGGTTTAAAAAGTCTACTCATGTCGTGGTATTACGCCGGCTACTATACTGGCTATTATGAAGGCCAGCGTGGTTCACCTGCAAATCGAGATACTTCAGGGTAGGATGCAACTAGGGCCTCGTCGACCCGGACTGCGAATAAGTTGGGGAATTGGGACATAACTAAAGTGAGTCGTCGATCCGACATGGGTCTGGAACACAATATGTTATATAACCGATTGATGTTGACGTTACCCTAAGGGAATCCATCAAAGCTGCGGCAAGCCTGTAGCACTCTAGAATTCCGATGAAATTGTGGCGAAGTCTTTTGATCTAGATTCATAGTAATATTCCTTAACGCATCTCCCACTTGGATTGGCCACCCAATTAGATTGGCCACTTTTCTAGACCTTCGTACGCAATATTTTCTATCCCTTCTTTCTCAACCAACAATAATAGTTAACTCTTAGACTGAAGCTGACCTATAGCTAGCTCTCTAGGCTTGCTAAAACAACCCCCGTTTATTTTTTAAACGTGCTGCTAAGCTTTATAATGTCCTTCGTACGACCTTTATTAATTGAAAACGCGGTTTTAATCCAAATGACGAAACGTGTTCTCCAAAGTCCAGATTAACCAAATCTGAAAAGAATTCAATCGTACAATATATTATCGACTTTATTGCGCGATCGTTTTTACTTAAATATAATAGTGTTAAAAATATAGCTAACTAACTGCTAAAACTATGCAGAAAATGCTTTATAAAAAAAAACTGGACATTTAACTTTGTATAAAAACAATTAAAGCTTTAAACACGTTTTAATTAAAAAATTAATTATTAAAAAGTTTTAAACGAAAATCTGATCGAATATTGCGTTTAGTTTATATTTGTACGAAAAATAATAATTAAAAACAGCATTTATAAAAATAATATTTATAACTTTAATAAAACAAGATTTGAGTGACGGCTGGTCCCCACATCACCTAGACACCTGGCTGACAGACCCACCAGCTGTCCCACACACATTACCATATATCCCATTATTCTTGTAAATAGCTTGCAGAGTTTTCCTTCTTTCTTCTTCACCTTAAGATTAATATACAATTGGTACGCCAACTAGGAGCCTTGTCTCTGTAAAGGACCCCAAACGTGACAATTTGTAATAAGCAAAATTATAGCTAACTTTGTTATAACTATATTTAAACGCGTACAAAAACTAAAAGCTGTATAACTAAATAATACAAATTAGTTTATAGTTATTTAAACTATTTTATTATATAGCTATATTATTTTATTTTATATTATTTTAATAAAGCAAAACTATTTATTGCTTTAATATAAAAATATTAATTTATTTAACGATTAAAAAGTTAAAATTATAAAAAATAATTAAATAACAAATAAATAAAGCGTAAATTAAATTAAACATTTTAATTTATATATAAAAAGTTGTATAAAAAAAGTTTACTGTTTATTTATTTTTAATAAGCATAAAAGCTATTATTTTACTAATTTTAAATAATATTATAAAAATAATAAGATTATAACTTTTTGTATGCTTTTTTATTTTTTTTATAAGCTTTAGCTTTTAAATGTTAAATATTTTAGTTTTTTAAAACAATTGTATAATAAACAAATTAAGCATTTAATATAGGCGCATATTATTTATATTAAAAAAAAAGATTTTTTTAGCGTATTTTTTTACATGTTTTTTAAGTTTATAATTTTAAATAACGTATAAAAAAGTTTTAAAAAAGCAAAATTAAAGCTGTATAACTTAAAATATATTATTAATTAGCTAAATTATTGTTTAATTATTTTTTAAATCAAGCTTTTATTTTTAACTTTATTTGTTTGCTAATAATTTGCAACTTTAAACAATTTAACTAAAGCCTGATTTTTATTTTAATATATTAAATTAAAAGTTATACAATATTAAAATAGCTTTTTAATATTTATTATTAAAAATATAAGCTAGATTATATGTAGTACAATTAATGTTATATATTATTTTGCGTTATTAAAAAAAAAAATTGCAACTTTTTATAAAACAAATTATTAGTTTAGCTAACGTTGTTATATAAAAAAAACTTGATTACAAAATAAAAAATTTTTTATTATATAAAAAGCAAAAAATTTATAAGCTTTTAAAAACGTAGTTAAGCAAAAAAATTGTAAAAACTGTTAAAATGGTTGTTATACGAAGAGGAAAGAGATATGCGCCTGATGCTGTAAAGTTTGTAGCAAACCCGGCTATAATGCGCAAACTTGTTAAAACAGTGTAAAAACGTCTAGCGAATCAGATTCTAAATAGTTTGAATTGATTGTACGTATTGTTGTTAAATTATTTCTAAATGCGTGTACAAAGGTCTAGAAAAGTGGCCAATCCAAGTGGGAGATGCGTTATCTAGACTTATGGAAAACCATTGTGAGACCCTTGATTACGTACTTATGTAACTACTCACTGCACGTACTAATGATATGTAGAGATGGATCCACAGCTGAAGGACGAATCGCAACCATCACATTAGTTGTCCTGGCATGCATCTCGATTCCCAAAAGGAGCGCGATGGCGCTCGGATATTCTAACGACACGTACGGATGTACCGAAGCAATGGTCTAAACGACAGGATCAGAAACATTTGCAAACAAACTTATGATGTTTCTAACATCGAGATCCCTACTACATATACAGATGCTGTATCATATTTTTGAACGGATTCCTTTCAGGAGAGGCCTCCGGGCTCATAACCAAGATAGTAACAACTTGGCCTACGTACAGCCCAAGCCTATAGTACACTAGGAGCACTACACTAGAAACTTTGACAAGCTGCTTGAGGCAACAATCCGTGTACACCTGAAGCCGGACCTGTGCCTGGACGCGGAGCCGAAATGAGTTGGGTGATTGCGGAATAGTGAAATACATACACTACTATCTCTCTCCTTACTAACCATGGCAAGGATAGCAGAGAGATACAGGGTTTTGTGTGGTCTTGTATGCACAATCGCCCAGGTTTTCAAGCGAGCTTGGCCGGCATCGGTAAATCGCGAAATGAAGACATGCAGCAGCAAGGTTCCCATTTGTCAAATTTGACTGAAAGCGCTTCCCTAGGAGTGTGAAACACGAGGATTGTATTGAGGAATAGTTCAAGTTTCAATAGAGAATCTAGTGTACTGTATATGTCCTCTATTAAGATACCATTTGAGTGGGTATAGAGAGAAAGGGGAACCACCATGCCAATACGGAGACATCCATAACCGGATTTAGCTTCGAAGCTAGAGGTGCTATCTAGAAGAATCCCCAGTTCGACAGTCAAAGCTCCTCAGGCTCTCCACTCTCGAATCTACCTAACCCACGCGAAGCCAACTTCATACCATTTTGTACATTCACCGTCTGGTCTGCCTACGTAGTGTAACAACTTGAATTAAATAATCAGTCAACTCGGATTAAATAGATTATGTAAATAAGCAGGTCTCATATCTATTTTCTGCAAATGTCATAGGTTTACTTTTGATTGAGTGATTAACCGCTGTAGATTTACCCCTTGGCTTACCCAAGCCGTGGCGTCCAGGGTCCTGCGAGCTAACAGCAGTTCTCACACACTTAAGCGACCATGCAAAACACCACCAAAACGGTTCTGTCACGCCCCTTAGCCCCTGGACAAGGCCCAAGCCCAACCATGCCTCCACACATTGCTAGAGCCGCAATCCGCCAATCTGCATCCTTGAGACTGGACAAGCGTCCTATCTCCGTCTAAACCTTGACTTTCTCTGCTTCACTGTATCAGGGTCTAGGATCGGACGCAGACTCCTCCGAAATGGGATTCTCGCTTCGTCCTGATCGGAATAGTCCCCTGGCGTTGTTTCGAGATCACCTCCTCACGCGCTCCGGGGTGCAAAATGGACGGAAAGATCCCAGCCTCTGACATTGATTGTCCGGATGTTCATGCTCGATTTAAGCCATGAGGTTCCCTCGGCCGGTAGGTTGTTTGTTTCTTCTTCCCTCCTCATCTATTCTTTAGACGACTGTACTGCTAGTTCTCTCTCTCTTTTCCCTCGTTCTCCTCACCATCCATCTCTTTCACTTCGTCACGAGCAGGGTCTCGCTATTCCCGCGCTTCTTAATTGCCAGATTTCTCAAATCAATTACGGTCCTTTTTATCAGGAATAAACTAGTGTTTGGGTCGCCTCTCGAAGAGGAACGCTCTTGACGTCTTACCACATTTGATAACTATCACGTTAATTCCAATCCCACACAATTCACCATGAAGTACTTATCTGCTCTCTCTCTGGCCTTGGCTCCTGTAGCCATGGCTAAGGTGATCCGAAACACCTACCCCGTGGAGGCACGAAATGGTCACTTGAAGAACCTGCCCGGTAACGCTATAGCCGTCGAGGCTAGCAACACCCAGATTATCATCGTTTGGGTGAACCCTGGAGCTGGTGCTCAGACGACGACAGTGAAGGAGGCCGTAACCGTCACGCAAACAGTCACCGCTGGTGCATCAGAGACTGCCATAGGAACCGCAACCATCCCCGCCGGTGCCACGGGCACCATAGTGGGAACGGGAGCTACTCACTCGGTCCAGGTTGGTGGTTCCGCAGGTCTCGCCTATTCGCCATCCGAAATCAAGGCCGCCGTAGGCGACATGGTTATCTTCACTTTCATGAGCACAAACCACACTGTTACCCAGTCCGCCTTCGACACACCCTGCGACCCGTTGGAGGGTGGTATGGACTCAAACTTCCAGCCCAACAAGGACAATGCTGTCGTCCCTCCCCCTCAGGTCGCTTTCCAAGTCATGGACACCAAACCTCTATGTAAGTTTCGAACGAAGCCAGAACTTTTACCTACCGTTACTAATGATTCATTCAAGGGTTCTACTGCAAGCAGACTGGTCACTGTGGCAAGGGTATGACATTCTCGATCAACCCCACCGCCGAGAAGACCCAGGCCATGTTCCAGGCCATGGCCATCGCGCAGAAGGGCCAGGGAGCCGGTAGCGCCATCACTGGCAATGCCACATCCAGCGCCATCGCCAGCGACGTTGCTGCTACGACCGTAGCTAGCGCGACCGAAGTTGCCACTGCGACCGCCTCCGCCGGCGGCTCCATCCAGACCGGCACAGGCGAGGTCCAGGCTGGCGCCTGTATCTGCGCTGTCTCCTGCAGTCCCGGCAGCTTCCCCGCCGCCGCCGTCCAAGGCATCAACAACTTCGGCGGTATCCCTGGTACGTAACCATTCCGCACCCTCTTAAAAACCGCAACACTAACGATTCTCGCAGGCTCCATACCTGTTAACATGGCCGAGGTCTTCTAAATTTAGTGATGATACCATGAGGATAGAGAGAAAGGCAAACGAGGGGCATGATAATTACCTATATCTATTGTCCGCATTTTCTTAAAAAGACGGGCTAGACTTCATGTGCTGAATTGGTTTATTTTTGAGGACCGATCCGGCGATTTAAAGTAGGGGATTTATTTTTTTATATTGTTAAAAACATAACCTAGATATGACTGGTTCGTATATCTTTCATAGTTGTTAGTCTTGTGTTGTTTAGTTTCATGTGGAGGCTCTCGCGCCATCCGATTAATAGGTTATTAAATGAATGGGAAAAGATACTTAAAACTTGAACCGCTTTGCGTGGTGAATTGTGTATCTCTATGCGTTTAGTCATGCCGACCCTTAGCGGAGATATGCCAATGAGAGTGATGAAGGATGGTGGTCAACGATGTCATGGCATCTGGGTTGTTGAGTCATATATATATATATAAGAGTACGGAGATCAGATCCTCTTGGGGGCCCTCCTTTCCTCTCCATGTCTACACGGTAAGAGTAATGTAGATGGCTGAATCAGACGTTTTGAATTTGACGACAGAGGATGCCGTGTAGCACTCGGTCCCAGCCACTCCTGAAAGACAATAGGATAAGGTGGTATTGAGCCTTGGAATTACACCTGAGGAAGATAGTATCTAGTAACCCATCCGACAACTTGCATCCGAATATATGTGCCCATCGAGGACCCTCTCGCCACAGGCGCCATCCGTTTGAGAGAAAGGTAAATTCTCGGCTGTGATAGGCAGCCTTCGGTCGGGTCGGCTATCTTCTTTGCCAGAGCCCGCCTCGTGGCCGTCTTCGAGACCAAAGTGCTCACCAATGAAAAGATGAGAAATTCGGACGTTTAAGTAAGTTAATGAGAACTTTGATGGCAAGAGGGTACCGATGGTCACGGTCTCGATGACAATTGGCAATGCATATTAATTACAATGGGAAGTGTTTCTGAGTTAATATAGTTTAGCCACGGTCTAGATGAGAATGGGAAATCCGTGAGTATTTTAGACCGTATTTCTGAATTCATTTCAGAACCTAGGTATGGAGTATCTGTTGTTGTGCGAAGAGCCTGCCTGTCACGATCTCATGATGCGAACAAAGAGAATTCGCTGTATATAGTGTTGACGTAACTATGAGGGTATCCCGAGAACCTCGCGTATCAATGAATATCATATTCTTACCCATACTAGCAGTCCTAACACTGCCTAACATTTAATTAAACTTATGGTTTCTACTATATACGACACAACACACTTGCGTTCTAGGAGGTGTAGACGTAATACTCCTAGTGTTAGATGTTGCGTCAATTGATCTAGTTTAGCCAGTCTTATAACAATAGGCGATGCTTGATTACTTTGAAAAATATTTCTGAGGTGACTGACTTTGTTTAGGCACTACACCCACACAACTCAATCTCCTTTACTCTCATACTGCATTTATCCCCCTCCCATTGACTTTGGTGTTACCAAGGGCGAGTTGGTCAACGGGGGCAGTAGTTAGATGGACAGTCTATCGATCCAACATCCTTCACATTCACAACTAGCCAATGATTTGATTGTATATTTGTACAGATTGGCCGATGGATACTCACTACAGCTAGAATACACGTGAAGAAACCAACGGGCCTAAGGAAATTTATGGGACGCTATAGTATATTGCAAAAAGGAACGAACTCCTATCACGCCTTTGTTCCGGCTTCGCCTAAAAAGAATTATCCTAGATCCCGACCTTATCGTCGACTTCGTGCTTCTCCAACCCAGTTCGCCACCCTCGACATCGCCAGAGAGAAAGAGAGGGAGCGAGATGTAAATCAAATTAGGATTGAATCTCAACCCTAAGTCGAAATACTGGCAATTCAAACGGTTTTGAGAGTTGGGTTATCGTGCCCGTCTTACTTCTTTCCGGCAGAGGCAGCAGCGGCTTTCTTCGCATCAGCTATAGAGTGGGTGACTCTCCGTTAGCCTTTTGATCCAAGTGTTGTAGGCCAACGAGAGACTAGCTTACCAGCTTCCTGCTTCTGTCGCATCAAGGCGGCGAGGGCCTCCTTATCACGTTGCATTTCCGAGCCAGTCTTGTTGTTCTTTGTTTTCTGTACATATCACATAATTTGGTCAGTGTCTATTGCATTCCGCCAAGGGAGCATCCTATCTATCAGACATCGATCCGATCGTGGAAGTTGGGATCCGGAAGCGGAACATCTAATCAAACCCTCGGAAGGTAGTCGACCGGCTGCAAGGCAGTGGACTGTGAACCAGGCGCGCGGATGACTTGACCAGTCGGGTACTTGGGAAGCATTCTTGGATGTTCTAGGGAACCCGGCCCTATAGCTCACCCGCATAATCCTTGGACCGACTGTTGGGAGATTCTGGAAGGCGACCAAAAATACTGTCAAGCAACAAGTCTCTTCTTACCTGACTGGCTTGCGCCTTGAGGTTCTTCTCACGCGCCTTCTCACGCTGGTTACCACGAGCCATGTTTAGGAGAGCGGCTAAATCTAGGCGGGCTTAGAGATTCAGGACAGAGAGGGCTCTAGAACGGCGCTTGATCAAACGTGCGGTAGATGCGTCGCGGTTGAGGTCGGGTAGTCAGAATGGGAAGTGGGTGGTTTTTAGAAAAGAATGGAATGGTCAGAAGAGGAAAAGCGGCCGCTTGCAGCAGAAATAGGTTACTAGAATAGGTACCTGAGGAATCATTGGACGGTTCTAATTTGAGGTCCTACAGGCCTGTAACTCGGCGGGCCCACGCAGCGACCTGGGGCAATAGGTAGTGTAGATACTGTAGTAATGCTAGGGCGCTATTAGGGGACGCCGTGCCACTCCAGCGGTTGTAAGATTGCCTTAGTAGAGAACTCTCAGCCAATCAAGCTCGTAGTAGACGCTGAAGCTAAACTTCTCGAGGCTTCGTCCCAGGTTGCATTCCGCGCGCCTCTATTGGTCTGTAGTGTACCTCATACAAAGAGTTTCTGTCATCGTCCTACCTTAGGTATCAACGCTATCATGATCAATTCTCAAGTCCAATCGCTCATACAGTATAATTCACCAAGATGTCGAAAATACTACCTTGGCACGGTACTGATACGTTGGCACTGTATTTCAACTCTCGGTGCTGTCAAGCCTACACCAAAATGGAAGGTATCGCAGTACACTATAGAAAGTGACATCAGCTAGTGTAGAGATGTTAAGCGCCGATGAAGTGGTACATACAACTTGACATCTTTCACAGAAATCAGAAATCCAAATTACCAACCAAGAGCTGAAATGCATATCTTTTTTTATTTTACTCTCGTGCCCTGTTTCAAGGGAGAAGAGCGGAAATGGCTTGCAAAATACTATCCAGCCAGGTTCACTTACTCCTATAGCCAAGCCAAGCAACATGTGAAAAAGAAAAGCAAACCACAGACTATCACCAGTGACTACAAGAAAAAAAAAGGGCGAAAATACCCGACCTTGATATTTATCACAGCCCGTCTCGACAATGCAAGGGTCGTGCTGTTCCATATCTGCTACTTTACCAAGAGACCTGGTGGGGTTTGGTCGCTAGTTTGAACTGGGACTGAAACAAAGCCGGTGACTTCATGCCCAATCAACCACAGGGCCAACCGCGCAGTGCCCTGAACAGTATCAGCTTTTAGCCATTGGACAACATGAACATGATGAATTCCCATGTCCACTCTCACTACCACCGCCAGACGCCACTCCCTACCGAGGCATGCCCTGCAAACTACACCAAGCTGTCCTATATCGCGTAGTGTGCGCCATAGTGTAGGTAGGTACCCGTTTGTAGTACATACGGGTACATAATACGCCGCGTTATTATTGCAGTACAATGGTTCCATCCATCAGAACATGGTGGTACGTGGATGGTCGTGAATGGTGATTCGTGCACAGCATGATTCTACCCCGACCAGGAATGCTCCAGTTCTGTACCAGGCCAACGCACTCGACAAAGAAGCTATCCCATACCCGACCAGTCCGCCAACCAGTTCGACCGGCCACGAATTCCACTTCCCCCCTCCCCCCGTCGTGCTCATGGACGACATGGATGGCGCATCGCATCTGACAAGGGAGAGACCGTGACGGGACGGGGTTGTAAATATTTTTGTGTATGGGGATCGAGACTAAACGCGCCCGGCGAGATTCATTGGCTCTCGGTCGAGGAAACATATCGTGCATGCGGAACATCCTAGATTCATGTCATAGTTCTATGTCTCTTAGTAGGTCATATTAAACTCGTGCAGCCGCCCTATAGTTCATTTCTCTTTTGTCTCCTGTGACAGACATTCATCTTTCTTTTGTTTCAAGTCCGTCAACAAGATCCTCGGCGGCCCTCTAGAGCTGCTGGTGCGCCTAGGCCCTTTATTCTCTTACACGTCCGAGGCTCTTGATTCCATTGTCCTTGAAGGGCAACAATTTAACAGACGGCACCTACAATTAACTACCGACCCTTTGACCTCTTTTTGATCGTGCTAGCCTTTCACTAGCCGCCATTGTTTTGTGGTTGTCGTGACTTTCTTTTACAACCGCATTTTTCCCACAAAATAAATATCCGCTTGGCAAAAACGACGGCTTACATCCCGTCCTTACTTACATTCGACATCCCACTTTCATTCATTTTTCCACGACTCTACATCTGCCAGCCAGATTTCCATTCGGATATTTTTTTTACTATTTACTTACTCCACCTTGGACTATTTGATTCCTTTCCACTGGACTCGACTCAACTGCAGGCAGTTTAAACGTTGGTAGACCTAATCTAATCTCCTGCCTATGCGCACCGGAAATGCCCACCGAACAAACCACTAATCCTAATTATACTCAGAGAGATACGACTTTGAACATAACGAAATTCTTCGCCATGTTTGGAAATAAGAATCCCTCTAGCTTTCAAGGCCATGCCTACATCATCCTGCAGGTCATTCGTTTCTGCAATGTCGCTGTTCTACTGGCCGTCATGGTAGCGTCGGTGCTCATGCTCATCTTCGCCAAGCTACCCAACGGCTACCAGTTCTTCACCGACATTATCCACGCCCTCGTCTTCTTCTTCGCGGCCCTTCTCATCTTTACCGAGATTGGTCTCTGGGGCAAGGGTCAAGCTTTCATCGCCCGAGCCTGGCCAATGCTTGGCCCTGATCGCGGCTTCAGCGGGCTCGGTGCCATCATGATTCTCGTCGGGTGCCATCTCCTCGGCGGTCTCAACAGCGGCACCTACACTGCAGATGGCGTGCCGTCTCAGATCTCGCAGGTCATCATCGGTGCCGGCGTCGTCTCTCTCGCCTTTGGGTTCACCAATATCATCGCCTCTCTCATGTTTAAAAACGAGAAAGTCCGTGCACGCGAGGTTAGAGCGGCCGGAGCAACGACTCGAGATGTCATCTTCAACGACAACTACAGTGCCAGCTCCCGGGCCAACAGTACTCGCAAGCCCGAGATCAGCGGCCCCATTCCCATGCCCATGCCTGCGAACGATCAATTCCGGCAAGAGGACAACTCGGAGTACTACGCCGGGGACGACAAGTCGGTGACGTCGTACGACTCCCGTCACAGCCCCATAATGCCGTCGATCAGCCGGCCGCCTACTGCGTTGCACCCCATGAATAGAGGGACCCATTACTCAGAAGCCAGCCACATCGACCGTTTCGGAAACAGTATGGTGTAGACGGGCAGGACAGGCAGGACTGGCGAGACTGGCGAGACCCTCTCCCAGCCTCAACTATATCTTTCAAGCATTCACTTGCATTGTATAGGGAAAATGGCGTTAGCTCAAGGTTGGAGTTCTTTGATATCCTTTGATTGATTCGGGGCATAGCGATTTGGTAAATCAGATATTTACGTGTACAAAAGCGACGGTATTTCGAGTGTTCCCTTGAAATCGAACAATACAATTACTCAACATTAAAAGGTCCCGACTTCCGTGGAGATACCATTTTGCTGTATTATGCTGCACTATAGAGAGAGAATGACGGAAAAACTTGGTAAATATAGACAGAACGGATGCTTGATACCAAAGAGTATAAATTCGTAAGTAGAAAAGTGGCAACAATCAACCCGTTTTACCCACCATTTTCAAGAGTGATTTCCGTCACTGCCTACGACAATCTACCTGAGGTTACTATAGCTGGGAAGTAAACTCGTCGAGAGGCAGAAGGCATCATAAAGAGAGAATAGAATGAATATTCTAGAGCATCCAATACATGTAGTCAATAAGATGATGTTAAAGTACCTAGGTACTTAAGTAAGGTCAACGAAGGAGGTGCTTAAAAAGTAGTGTACATTGTGCCAGGTACTCCAGGTGGTACTCGCATCCACCTACCTAGGTAAGTTTTAGTGTACGTACTGTACTGCACATAGTAGTAGAACCAATAGGAGGCACGTGACATAGGCTAAACGCACGGTGCACCTTCTTCCGCTACTCGGCCTATCTTTCATTCTCGGGCCAAGCAAAAGCGTCCATCGATCTCTCTATCTCCTCCATATATTCTTTCCATTCCACACATCGCCATAGTGTTAGTACAACCATCTCATCCTCTCGATCTGTTGTAGTGGTCAGGCAATAGAGACTTTATTAGCTTAAGCCAGCTTCTCCATCCCTTCAATTTGGCATCAGTGGGTTGTTTGTTGGTCCCCCAAGCTACACTAAGCCTTGCGCGTCTCGTCCACCTCGCTTCTCGCAGCCTACCCGAAACTACACACGACAATTGACTATCCTTCTATAATCAGTAGTGTTTGGTGGGAATATAAGAAAATACTGCGCGTGGTGGAAGAATACAAGACATTAGGGGTTTAGTGAGGAAGATGCATTGAGCTTTTCCAAAATTCTGCAGTGGCTTGCTCGCAGTTGTTGGCAGGTTTTAGCATTTGCGACGACGCATCGCAAGAGTCATCGAATCTCAGTGCTTCATATCTATCCTGGTGAAGACATTGCATGGATGGCGTCTTGCCTTCTGCATCTGTGACATCTTTCGATTCTGAACAGCACAAGTCTTCTGTTTCGCCGGACAACGTGGTCGTAAAGCCGCACAACAAAGCCCTCACTTTGCGCATCTTGTTTCGGGTCTGGTTGTTGGCATTGATAACCTTTTCTCTACTCTTGACCTGTGTGCTCTCAATAATACAACCATGTCTTCCTACTCCGAGTCTGACGCGGTGGCCAAGGACTTTCGCGACGCTCTGGAGGATATACAGACTATCGGGCGCCCAGAAATTTCTAACCTGACAATCATTGCACGCGAAAATATTGAGCACGCGCTCGCCATCTCTGGCGCTCTAGTTGAACACATCAAACGAGTAGGTAACAAGGTGTTCCTCGCGTGCAAAACCTGTGGCCGCAGCGAGTTCCCTGCTCCGGTTGAAATGTCATTGTTTCGTTAAATATCAGTTCTCTAGCTAACACGATTCGGTAGGCCGCACCTCACAAGAAACTCCCTCCGCTCTATGTCCTCGATTCTATAGCAAAAAATGTCGGCACACCCTACACACTGTTCTTCAGCCGGAAACTGTATCAAACCTATATGGACGCATATGCCATGGTCGACATGCCCACTCGGAGAAAGTTAGAAGAGATGCTCAAAACTTGGAAAGAATCTGTTCCTGGTTCTATCGATACTAGGCCTGTCTTTCCTCCGGAAGTCGTTCGTCCCATCGAGAACGCGCTCATTAAAGTGAGGACGACAGCATTGCAACAGGATCAGGAGAGAATGAGGAACCACCAGCAGCTTTATGGTCGGGGTGGTAGGCCGGTGCAAGGAGTGCCGTATCGGGAGACACCTACTCCGCCAGGTGCTCGGCCCCCTTCTCAGCTTCACACGTATCATACTCAGCAGCCTCCGATACAACATGGCAACGGAATTCCTTACAGTCAACCGACCCAACAGCCCTCTGTCGGTTACCAGTCCCAACCCGTAAGTTTTGTTGGATTGAGAAACAGAGTCGTGATGATTGACGTGATGACTAGCCCAATTTAAATACTACATCGAGGTCTACACCACAGCCTCCTTCATCAAATGCTTTCCAACCTCCTCATATGGGAGGATATGGCTTGGCGCAACGTGGAATCAGCATAGATGCATTAAATGATGATATTCAGAGACTAACCACGGCCTTCAAGGCCCAGCTCGCCCAAACTCCGCATGACCCTATTATACAGACTAAGTTGAAGGCGTTGGTGGACTTGCAAACTATTTTACAAACACAGAACCTGCCGCAGGAGCAGTTAGTGCTTGTTAAGAATCAAATTTCTGATCTTGCCGTGAACATGAGGGCGCCTCCAGCCCAAACATCTACACCTGTATCACTACCAAATCCCGTAGCAGTAGCTCCTCCGCCGGTGACGGTACCCAAGGTATCCTTAGATTCCTTGTTTGGTTCGGGCGCTCTAGCTGCCATAATGGCTCGGAATACTACCACATCACAAGCCCCTGCACCTCAACCTCCTGCTGCACCCGTCCCTGTTCGATCACCACCCCCTCAAAGAATTGAGCCTCAGAAAGCTGCGCCTGCACCAGCTGACCCTTTAGCACTTATGAACATGTTGAGGCAGGCTGGTATGCTGCCACCAGCCACCACGGCAACTAGTATAACCCCAGTGCCAAGCACAACCCCTTCAACGAGATTGCCATTCCCCCTACCTCTCCCAGGAATAGTCAAAAGCACTCAACCAGCACCACCGGGGACGATTGAAAGTCTTACAAATGACATAGTGCTAAAAGCATCATCTCTGAAGCAGTATGTGCCACTTATAGATGTATTATAATTGACAAAACTGATCACGTAGTAGATTTCGTCCACAATTGCTCCCGCTTCTCTTTGAAGCTCAAGGGCCCCAATGCACGCAGTGCGGCCGGCGGTTCCCGACAAATGAGGAAGGCAAAAAGAGAAAAACGGCGCACATGGATTGGCATTTCCGTGTGAACCAGCGTAGCAATGAGACCGAGAAACGAGGACTACACCGCAGCTGGCTCGTGGACGAGATGGTGAGAATACCAATCGTTGACGTTTACTTCAAGACTCTTCTAACAGTAATAGGACTGGATCAACACGCGTGAGACAATTGATAAAGACCATGTTGTTCAAACGGGCGACCCTGACGCCGCTCCGGGTGGTTCAATTACAAAGACCCCCAAAACTCAATACATCCTAGTCCCCGACGATCCGGTACTCGCAGCTAGGGTCTGTCCGATCTGCCAGGACAAATTCGAGACCAGGTGGCTAGACGATGCACAGGAGTTCGTATGGGCCGATGCGATCAAGGTCGGCGACCGTATTTATCACGCTAGTTGTCATCGAGAGGCATTTAAAGACGGAGGCGGCACACCCTTGTATACCCGTAATACACCCGAGCCGGTATTAGGGAAACGAAAGGCTGAGGTGAGTTGCTAGTCCAAGATACACTTACCCGATACACCTATCAGTGGTCTATGACTAACACATATCACAAGCAGGATGAACTTGTCTCTCTACGAGGCAAGCTAA
Source organism: Xylaria digitata (assembly GCA_022495195.1). Taxonomy (NCBI): domain Eukaryota; kingdom Fungi; phylum Ascomycota; class Sordariomycetes; order Xylariales; family Xylariaceae; genus Xylaria; species Xylaria digitata. Next base: position 308,461 of record MU376944.1, on the reverse strand, counting down.
AGGCGGAAGCAATATGACCATCCAGACTTTCCCCATTCTAAGCGAAATATTCTCGGGGAACGGCGTAGTACTACGACCGTGAGCCCCCTAGTGTGATGATATAGCACACAGTTCCAGTGCCACGTCACCAAGTCGACCTACCAATTCGCCAATCGGTTTACAGTGACGAGAAGCAGGGGCATTTGCATCATCGGGCGTTGCGGTATTCTTGTGCCTTTAGAGGAATATATGCCTCCATTCGGCTGGCACCACGGATGAAAGGTTAGGATAGAAGCTTTTGGAGGTTCCAATCACCACCTTTTTTAGGAAGAGGATCCTTGGGGTAGGCAGTTCCTCCCTGGGCAGCAGGGTAGCGTATGCTCGACGCATTCGGGTAAAATACACACCCTAATTGAACAAAGCGACGCAGACTCTTTGCACATCCATGGGCACTTAATATTCTGATTGTGATATCTTGCCGTGATTTGTAGTGTATTATTTCGGATTTCGATCTTAGAACCCCCACCAAACCCTAGCATGGGACATGCCAGTGTTGTTTGCCAGCTCAGTTCCACGCACAGACATTCCACTCTATTCTCCGTAGCTTTTTAATCAGTGTATACCTGCTCAGTTGAAATAAACTGCGTCCGCAAAATAAGTGACTCATACTTACGATGTAGTTGTAGTTCAGCTAGTCGCCTACTCCTTCCTTAATGGCAAGCTGCGTGCATGTATGCATGCATGCATGCACTATAACCATAGCATTACTCGATCGGACGCAAATGATACACATGCAAGCACTGACCGAACTCGGCGATGGAATGACAAAAACGAAACATTATTTGTTTTTGCTGGTCGCCTCGGTCATTTATGTCGAACAAGTGCTTGCAGCAACTAGATATGCCGCCTATATTTACCCCCGGTCACGAATCCCCGGATTTTTTAAGTCGGAACTCGAAAACCAATGTAGACCCCGTCCCGAACCCCCTATCTCTGCATCGTTCAAGCCGCGCGTGATACGTGTTTCGAGTATTCCGACTGCTGTAGTGTGTTGGTTGCATCGTACGATGCCCATAACGCGCGTTTGCGTGACGGTTTCGAGCGTTAAGTATATATATGTAGCTGCAGACAGTCAGCGCTAGACTCGGTGATATTCTGCGTGTGCAGTAGTGTGACTCTCAGGTATAGTGTTTCCGTGGGAAGTAGGTGCTTGGTTGGTTTTTTTGTTTTTACAAGGTGGCTGAAGACCTTGGTTCTTGTTGACGCGTTTCTGCACCTCGGCTAGTAGTTGGTTCGGCTTGGGGTTTGTTGATCAGGATTACGGTTATGATGTTCATCTGCTGGTTAGATGGTAATTTGTCACGCTTTTATGCTAGGCGACACTACACCGCTACTTTGTCCAAGGCAGATCATCGCTAGGTCGCCGACTTGACTGCCTGCTTTCCTGTAGCTGCGTATGTGCCCCTGGTTACGATCGTAACACGATTGTAGCACATAGGGGGGAGTTGCATCACTCTCGTTTGACATAGCTTACATATGGAGATACGTGGGCTGTGTTAGACTACACGGGTGGTTGCAATTCAGTTCTAGTGATCAAGATAATAAGAGTATCGGCAGGTAGAAATATTAAGTTTAAAAGTTAGAATTTAATAATTACCAATGAAGTCAGCCGCCCTTTTTTCTCTTGGGTTATGTTACACCCATTGATTATACCTACATTTCAATCTCTATGAGTACCTAATGAAAGTATGAGATAAGCATAGTCGGAACAATCGTTAGAATATGGATGGGGGGGAGGGCTACGTCAGAGACGTAGCCATATATGTTTGAAGAAAAACCATGAGCTTAAACTCTCCAAAGTATCTCCAGTCACTTCCTTGCGTTTCCTCATATAACTAGAGCCACAATGCAAGTGACCCCTCAAGAGATGTAAGAAGAATCGTCACCACGAAGCAATTATTTTCGTATCTTGAAGTAGCGTTACCTTCCAATATTTCCATTGCTAGTCATCTGCAAATCCAGTTGTCGTTGGCTATAATAGTACACATTATGTTCATAACTGAGAGCTCGTACTTGTGTATTTTGTGTGTGTCGATTATATCTTCTCGCTGCGAGGCATATACATTGGTGTAATGGCGTGGCTTTCTGTAGAATGAGGATAGCAGACTGTATATAATCATCAGGGAACTTCCTGTTAGGGAATCTTAGGATTCATAAGAGAAGTTAACTAGACTTGTAATAGTCTAGGTGCTTGGATTGTAATTGTTGCTATCCACAAGTTGTACACATAATTCTTTGCAATTAACTATGCGGGTTATCAATAGTAAACACACGCTTTAGGTAACTTAACTACCAGAGTATTTACAAGGCCGTACGAATAAGTAAAACTAATTTAAATTATAGCATAATATTATTTAGGGCATTATTAGCACCAACGTAGGTATACTGCCGCAAGTATGTATAGCATCGTGTACTTTATGATTGGGATAACCATAAGTATATTGGCCATGTTTATTCGAAATAACAGCTTAAAACGGGAACGATAATAATTATGAGGAGAAAAGAGATTCTTGCTTTGTGACAGTAATAGTAGTACACATGGCAACTCTTTTATCCAGCAATGGCTATTATAAACCACCTAACAAAGTGGCTCAGCTGCAGTATTAGCCACAAGAGTAGCTGGCTACAGCATCATCGCGCGCAAAACGTATGGCGATAACGCGACGACTTGTTGTATTACAAGAGCTCTATTGGATGATGAAAACATGAATCGAACTGCAGTCGATTGCTCTACCACTGAGCTACCAATCCACGTGTTTCTGTGATGTTGATGTGGCTCTGTTTTAGCGACTATATTCGACCGGCCAATTGTCCACTACCGCTTATACTAGGAGAAGTGAACCCACTACTATGTACATACCCGTACATGGTACACAGTAGAGACAGTTCATGGTACACAGTACGGTACAATTACTTATGATTTGTTGCTTGCCGTCTAATACCTGCAGTACGCTAGACGATACCTGACATGAAGCAAAGATAGAGCTCTAGACAAGGCATGTCTATACCAAATGCCTCGTGGTCGACCGAGAATCGCAATTGCGCCGTGCCAACACTGTGGAAAGCAGTTCAAACGCCAAGAACACTTGATACGCCATGAACGCACGCGTAAGATCCTACCGCGCGAATCCGCTGCTCTGGATGCTGACAAACCCTTCACAGATACTCAGGAGAGGCCATTCGCGTGCGACTGTGGAAATCGGTTTACACGACAGTAAGACTGAGTCTGTTTCCAATCAAGATGGAGTTTTCTCTGATATGTTTTAGGGATCTCCTCGCACGCCATATTAGGACATGCCGACCCCAAGCCCCTCAAGCAGAGGCGACGTTTGAAGTGATGCCCTGCGATTCTGATGAGCTATACATGAATGACTTCGACGTCTTCTGGGATCGGGCATTTATTCCCCAACCAGACACGCTTTTTACCTTGGATGTCTCTGTCTTCGGTGCTGAACCCCAACCTGCACCGCAAGCTGCGACGAAAGTGACTAGCTTCTCTCAATTTAGCTCTGGCTTGCCTTCACTGGATCTCGTCGAGGACGCGAGTGATAGCCATCAGGCAGATCATTCAGAAGACACAAGGAATCAATACCACACTGTTCGGAACAACGGGCATACTGACTCTGCGCCATGGTCGATCTCTAGCTCTGCTTTTGAGAGGCTCTGCGAGGAGATCCAGACTTATGCGTCGGTGCTGCCAATTGAGTGCCAAATACCTACTAATAATGACCTAACTCGTGGCCTAGAGACATACCTTAAATGTACACAGAAGTACATCCCGTTTATTCATGTCGCGACATTTTCGGCCGAGGAGCGAGATGTCGAGTTACCTCTAGTGATGGCTGCTCTCGGATTATTATATAGATTTGAGCACAATAAAGCTTACAAGCTTTATTTCATGGCCAGAGCGATCTGGACCGAGAAAACCCGCCGTGAGAATCTTCGACTGGCATCAGATGTTATATGTAACCTCGACCATATAGGTCAAAGCAAGTCAGACAAGTTGAGGAAGATTCAGACGTTGATCTTGCTTGTTATTTTCGCGTCATGGGGAAACAAGATTGTTCGACCTGATGCTTTGTCTATGGCGGGTGAACTGGCTAGTAAGTAAACACATACGCCTTCCTCTCGGGTTGGCTGCTTCCTAACCGAAAGTCCCATCTAAAGCATTTATTTATAACTATGATGAGGATGCATACACCCACATCCCTGATGATGAACCTCGGAGAGCCACTACTAATCAAAGATCCTTAAGTGTTGGTTAGGCAGCATGGTATGTCGGAAATTGAGGACGACACGGAACTAGGAGATTGGAAAACTTGGGCCGCTTCTGAAGAGAGGCGAAGAACCATCTTTGCCGCCTACATACTTAGCAGCCTACACAATATTACCTTTGGAATTCCTCCCTTAATCCTGAACCATGAGGTAGAACTCCGATTACCAGACTATTCGCAATCGGTAAGCATAAACCCTAAGCTATTGTGTTCGCTGGATGCCAGACTACTGCTTGTTTTAGCTTATCATCTTTTGGAGTATTTCACGGATGGCCTGACCTTCAGTATCGAAGTCGTCGAATTCTAGATACTGCACTTAAAACAAATGCTTACTTCTCTATATAGTGGACTTCGAAGGATGCTCTTCAATGGCAGATGGCACCCCACCAAACTAGACGGTCACTTCAAGAAGCGCTTCGCTCCCTTTTCGAGGGTAATGGATTCCCCAAGGAGGCGAGTGTTTCTTCATTTTCGTGTTATCTACTTATTATGGGACTGCTTCAGCAAATTTATCTCGATCGCCACAGTTCCAGCCGAGGCCAACCCCTAGCCTCTATAGAAGCCTTCGAAATTGCTCTTCGTGCTTGGCAAGTCTCTTGGGAGGGGACTGATGAACCGATCTTGGATCCGCTCTCTAGTAAGGCATCGTCATTTGGGCTTTCTTCCGCCGCTCTACTTCGACTAGCCTATATCCGCTTGAATGTCAACCGTGGAACTTGCCGCAGGCTGCTCCAGGGGGATCCTACCATTGCGCACAAAAGTCCAGTCCTCGAGAGATCCTTACATGTGGAGCGAGCTGTGCTACATGCAGCGCACGCTTTGAGTGTACTAGTACGCCTCGGGATTTCATACATGGCCAATATGAAAACCCCAATTTGGTCTGTCGAGCACTCGATTTGTAGTTTGGAATCTGCTTTGTTACTAAAAGCCTGGTTGGGAATGATCTCGACAGTCGTTCAGGCCTCTGGTACTGGGGCGCTTCGCATGTCCGAGAAAAAGCTTCTGGGGATTGTCACGTCAATCATCAAGGAGACAGATTACGAAGAGATATTGCATTTACCCGAAGAGGACTCAAGCCGTTACCAACATATAGCTCTAACTGTCATCAAGTTATGGAGTTGTGTATTTCGAGGCATCCACGTCCTCGAGATCGACGACGATGTGAGGTGCTGTCTACGGCTTATCGCGGATTCTATTCAACCATAATGCATACTTTGCCAATATGCGACCCTGACTCGACGTAATTCAAGGCGGCGATGATCTCGTCGCGCTTGAAAGTGAAAACCTTGTCGACGGGTAATTTGAGCTTCCGAGCATCCATAAACTTGACGGCCTCCTCGAGCTGTTGCTTTGACCCTCCTGTCACACCTCGGACAATAAGTGACTTAACTAGCGCAGCCATGGTCACATCGAGAAGATTTCCCTGCGATTCCGTCAAGAACCCTATAACGGTGATCACCCCTCCTCGTCCCGCCGCTGCTAAGCTCTGGTGCATAGTCCCCGCACCACCGACCTCAATGATATGGTCCACTCCCTTACCATCTGTGATACGCTGCACTTCAGCCGCCCAGTCCGGCGTGCTCTTGTAGTTGATCCTATAATCAGCTCCGAGTTGGCTCTGGACGAAATCGAGCTTCTTGTCACTAGATGACGTGACGATCGTAGTTGCGCCAGCCGCCTTGGCTAGGATAAGCGCTGTTACAGAAACTCCGCCGGTCCCTAAATGAACGATCTCAGCACTTAGTCATCCAATTATTCGTATAGGATATCATGAGGTGTCGTAAAGCAGCAGCTTATTACATACCGAGGACTAAGACCGTGTCTCCGGGCTTCAACGGTGCGTTCCCATAAAATGCATTCCACACTGTTGACACGGTACACGGCGTTGCGGCCCATTGCACAAAGTCCCGCGGCGTTTTACAGAGCGGAAGCTTAATCAGCGAATGGACGGGTATAGCGATATACTCACGCAGTACCCCATCTTGCTTGCCAGCAGCCCATGTCAAGTCTAAAGCGTCTGGTCGTTTGTCATCGCCGTACAAGTACGATGGACAAACGGGCGCAAGCACCGCATCCCCAACGATGAGGTCAGGCGCCTTGAACAACTCGGTCGTCGGGCCAATGGAGACGACCTCACCTGCCATATCGCAGCATGGGATCACATTATCCTTGACGCGAACGGGATAAGTTCCCTTCGCCGTGGCGATGTCTCGGTAGTTGAGCGACACGCTGCGAACCCTGACTAGGACTTCGCCTACGCTTGGCTTTGGAATGGGCTCACGGAATGACTGTAGGTTTTCGAATCCGTCGAAGGCCGTGAGGCGGAAGACGGTTTGCTCGGTGGGGGACATCTTAGGGCTAGATTGATAATAGCGAACACTAGGCGACTGCTTAAATATTGATAAGATATTGGCAATTCCACAACTCGAATAATTTTGTTGGTATTTGTTTCTAGTGTGAATGCTTGATTCTAATACTAAGAGAGGGAGGTGCTCAAGGTGTCTCTTATATGCATTCTTATCCCTGTTTTCTCCCCCAATTTGCCATGCACAACAGACAGCTTCTCTATCATATTGCAGTCTTACGAATCTCTACTACACTATGTAGAAGAGGCAAAGATCGCAGAGTTCAATGCCTGAAGCGTTGGGGTGAATATCAGTTTCGCCTCGTGGGGTAGATAAGTCGATTGGGGTAGAAATTACGGAGTTCGGGGAAGAAATGCCCTAAAAGGGGCAAGTTGGCATCCCGACTTCAGGTTCCTTCCCTTTACATTATTAATCAAAATATTCTTGATTGTATCATGTCTACTTTTTTAAGGGTTTGATTAATTTCAAGCAGGTGTTGCATTAGACCCTGTGGAGGACGAGCTCAAGGCTTTGACTCAGCAGGAGCTTGGCGAATGTTGGAAGCGTGCGGAAATAGGAGATACTCCTGCGAACATATGGACGGTGGATGCACTCCCCAGACTTATTTCCTTGCCGATAATTGTGGTATTATCATATTCCTCTAGCTTGAAATGAAAATATGGTGTTGAATGGAGTTAAATACGAACTCGCTATTCCGTCTCTTATCTAAACCTCAACGATAACTTCCTCATATACGATGACGCTCTCGACAGCCTTGTCATTCATGTGCTGATGTTTTTCCTTTTCTTCCTCTTTTTCCTTTTCCTTTTCCTGCTTCGGTTTCGGCTTCGGCTTCGTTGTCGATGAAGGCGGTGGCTTCTTTTTAGGGACTTTGATCCATTCTCTAAGATCCGGCATCCAGCGATGGCTTTTCGGTGAGTAAATAGTCAGCTCGGCTAGGCTTCTCGGGACAAAATGACATCTCGATGAAAACTTTTGAAAGAGCGGCAAGTCGGGGAATTTCAAGTGAGAAGCTGAACAAGTCCGGACAAAGAAGACGGAGAGAAGAAGAAGATTGGGGGGAGGGGGATGGAGGAGAGGAGAAAGACTAACCCATGCCACTCTTCTGTTACTAGACTCTTGGGACCATACTCATCAGCCAGGACCTTGTCAAACGCATACGGTATCCAGGCCTCGGCGCCCTCGAACTCGGTGCGTCGTAGTGGCCAGAGTTCATCAGTGCGGTAGCGGTGATTATTCTTGCAGCTCCAGACCCCGGGCGATCGCTCGATGTCGCGCTCCCGGAGGCCGGTAATATCAATAAACATGCCATTGCTGGTGTCGATCCATCGGGCGTCGATAACGTTGGCGCCATTACCCTTGGTCATGGCAACATAATGTGGGTTGACGTCGAGGAGGTACGTTTTTTTAATCGTTGTATTCCCTATAATCTCGTCTGTGTCATTGCCGGCAATGTCTAACCTGAAGCTATCGTCGTCGTCGATTTCGTACTCATACTCGTGCGTGCTCCAGTTATACCGCTCCCCTAGGAAGGCTAACGTCACGACGCTAACCTGGACGTCAAGGTCGTAGTCCCACGGCATGATCCGCCCGTTCCACCACCATCCCAACAGCGAGCCGTGCGCCAGCCACGTCTCGACGCCTAGGTTTCTGAACGTCGTCAGGTACGACCTGATGAGGTGCCGTAGTACGGGACGATGCTGTTCGTAGGGCACCTTGCCTTGAAAGTACCGCGCGTCGTAGTGTCCACTCTCGGCATCCCAGCCTGGCTCGTGGAAGTACTTCTGTTCTTTTGGCTTCTTCGGCTTATCCTTCGCTTTGTCTTTTGGCTTGTCCTTTGGTTTCTCCTTCGGTTTCTGCTCCTTCGGTGGAGACGCAGTGGGATTTTTCGAAGGGTTTTGTAAGACTGCTTCATTACTTTGGGGCTTGACATGGACTATTGCCCTCGGATCTGGTGTTGGTACACTCCCTGATGTTTCTACCGCTGTTTCTATCTCTATTTCTGTCACTATTACCGGGACTGCGCTTACTATCAGGGCGAAGAGGAAGAAGGGACGAAGGATACGCATTGTCCTAAATTCGCTAATAAATAATAGGAGACCTCTAGATGGCTGGGTCCCCCTATTTATACCGTATCGATGAGTATAGGTATGCTCATATGGGTATTATGTGTTCAATGGAAAAGGTCGAGTTGCTCGGCGGGCCGTCTTCGTAACCTAACTAAATGGGCATCAAATGATCTAGCTAGTGTATACCAAGAGCTAGTCTTCGACACTAGTGATAGGTAGTGAAGCAGTTGAGGGTAATTACAGTCACATATAATTGTAGACTAGAAAACTGACGGCAGAGAATTGGGTGTAAGAACGGTATATCAGTGTGCCCTCGCACCATACGATCAAGGATATCCATGACCATCTACATCAAGATCCCGGGAGCGTCATGATAAAGCCGCTGAGTGCAGAATGGCCTGCTTGACACTAACTGCCTTAATGTCTAACATAATGATATTCTTCTCTCCCGCTTACCCGGACGAAGCTTGTATGTGGTATAATGGTAGGGAGAAGCCGGCTACCAAAGATCATATGTACGTAAAGCACCTCCGCCTAGGTAGAGTACTTAGAAGGAATATTGCAGTACGTATGCACAGTCTATAGAGTCTGCATAGTATTCACATACTTACGCGGCAAGATAGGACGACGTAATCTGCGGCGAAATCTCCGTGGGTATCAGTAAGTCTACCGCATCGAGCGCCAAGTGTAAAGTTTAGGCCTGCATTGGTCGAGGTAGCGTCATTGAGAGAAGAAAGCTTGATACGCATTATATGTAGGAACTATGCCTATTTGTAAAGTTTAATCGTTTTCCGAGACGAGTTGGAGAGTCTCAAGGAAGAAGCACGTGCCATATCTTTGTGCCTAGTCCATGTTTGATAATATGTTCCTTTCATTCTTGCTTGTTATAGCGGTTGGGCCGGCGCATTGAGCAATAGTTTTGCAAGGCAAATTATTATTATGTCTGCTTGTAGTTCTAGTAACTTTGGTCCTAGACGAAATGGGTGCAATGAAGACTTAAAGACTATGGTCGTGTGACTACGCCTGCTTAGGCCCTAGACCTGGGGGACATAATTATTGCACTAGGACTTCTAACTTAAACCTTCTATTGCCATAGTCAAACGTCATGAGCCCCCGAGATAGTATTAAAACCACGTAGTCCTTTGTTCAAACCGATTTATCTATAGCGGGCCTAGAATATCTGCTAGGCGTGACCACTAAGATACTGGAACAATGTTGTATGGGTTATGACATAGGTCATATAGCTAGTAAAGCAGATTTTGCTTGGGGAAGATGGAAGTTCTCCCTTTATTTCAATACAACTATCATCTGCTAAACTTGTATATGTCTCCGCTCCTTTCAACAAGATGGATTTTAAATAACGTAGATTTAAAACTTTGGAATATCATGACCATATTGCCTCGCCACCTCCCACGGCGTCAGCCCCTCGCTGTTAGTAAGAGCCCCATCCGCGAGCCCTTTTCTCAGTAGGGCTTCGATAATGACCTTATCACCGCTTACAGCCGCCTCATGCAATGCCGTGTTTTTCTTCTTATTTGCCAGGTTCACATTGGCGTGTTTCGAGATTAGGTAGAGGACAACATCTTCGTGCTGTTGGATCACGGCCCGGTGCAGCGCTGTGCAGCTCTGTCGGTCGACGGCGTCGATCCTGCTTCCGCCGTGTAACAAAGCCGCCACAAGCTTCACCTTCCCGGAGGAGGCGGCTTCGTGTAGAGCCGTCCGTCCTTCGTCGTTTCGCATGCCTACTAGCTTTGGATCCCACAGTAGGAGAGACGGGACAATTTCTTCGTGGCCCTCCACTACCGCCAAATGTAGCGCAGTTTGTCCCTTGTTGTCCTTCAAGGACGGATCTGCCCCTTTCTGAAGTAGAAGCCATATAACGAGATTATGACCATTCATGGCGGCTAGGTGTAAAGGTGTGTACCCATGTCTTGTTTGTGCATTAATATCGGCACCGCTCTCTAACAATAGCCATACTATGGTCTTGTTACCGCATTCTTTCCAGACCTCGATTGCCATGTGTAACGGTGTTCTCTTTTTAGTGTCTGCAAGATTGACGTTGGCTTTTGCTTCGAGCAAGGCAAATACTGCTTTCCCGTGACCATACCGAATTGCCTCTTTTAAAGCTGTCTCACCATGGCAGCCTACATCATCAAGGGGGGCTCCTTTCTTGGCCAAGAGACTTATAAACTCGTGTTTTCCCTCCCGGGACGCCCACAATAACACTGTCCAACCGTCTTCACTCGTACTTCGAAGAGATGCATTTTCTCGAATCAGTAGTTCCACAATCTTGTCGTTTCCCTTGTGGGCGGCCCATCGCAACGCTGTCCAGCCGTCCTTATCTTGAGCGTCGATTTTATCATTGTTCTGGAGTAGCATCCGAACTAGGGTCTCTTGCCCGTTAGACGCCGCCCACCGAAGGGATGTCCAGCCGTGGACATCTTCGATCTGGGTGTCTGCTCTCTTGGACTCTAGTATCATTCTCACGGATACGTGATCGTCGTTCATCGTCGCTTTATGCAGTGCTGTTCTCTTCAAGTTGTCTTTCGTATCCAAGTCCGCGCCCTTTTCGATTAATTCCCCCAGGACTCTCGTATGACCGTAAAAGGCGGCCCAATGCACGGCTGTCTCGCCATTACTAGTCTGTGCGTTCAACACGAATCTTCTTTTCTTCTCAATCATGTCTTTGGCAAGCCTGGAAAGGTCAAAATAAGCCGCCATGTGTAACCCCGTCACCCCCTTTTCCGTTCTAAAGCGAGGTTCACTCATGACCTGCAAGGCATCTGCGAGTTTAGCTCCATCTTCGAGAAACTCGCAAGCTTTTCGGCGTACCTGGCCCCGAGTTGACCGGGATACGTGATGGCCCCAATAATCTGCCGCGTAATTGAGAAGGGGATACTTCTTTCTCCTCTCTTGCGCCTCATTATCACACTGGGCAGTTGGGCGTGCTTTCAGAAAGGAAAGGTAAGTTAAACAGATCTCAGCTATCTCGGAATGAAAATGGTTAAGCTCTAGGATATAGGTCTCGAGATAACTGGTAGCCGTGTAATGAGCCAGCCGCACAATCTTAGTTCCAGGATCCACGACAACAATTCCCGCGCAGACCGCCGTGACGTTTTCTTCGGTGACTGAAATTCCGTCCTGGATGTCGCTGTCGCCGGGTTTAATGCTAACAGCATGGAGAAGCTCCCGGATTTTTAACGGCCTCTCAACAAGAACCAACCATTTGAGACATCGTAAGGCTAACGCCTTCTTTGGTGGGTCTAAGAGGGATATTCTCTCTAAAGTCCTTTTGTAGACGTCGTCTGGTGTTTCCGGGAGCGCTTTCACGCCATCTTCAATTTCAGATGGTGGCATCATCAAAAGAAACTCTATGTGTAATTGCGCTAGGAGGAACCTGTTTTCTTTTTTTTAGCTTACTCTTCGTGTGTCCTAAAATAAGTAAAATAGTCTGATAGAAAGAGGGGATGAAGTTGGGGATCAGCGAGGAATCTTACATTCCTTTGGAGCGCTCGACAATATGGTTAAATATGTTTTCTTGGGATCTTCGATTTGAGAATACTAGTTGAAAATCGTCACGATCTGCAACTCGGTTGTGAAGGTACTTTTGAAGATCTTCCTGCTTTGCGAGAACATCAATATGACCATGTCCTTGCACTTCTCGTTTTATATCCAAATACTGTCTCGTGGTGAAGAGTATGTGAGTATTTGACGGAAAGGAACGAAGGGATTTCAAGAATCCTGATCTAGTGTTATTTTGAATGTCGTTCGAGCATTCATCTAGAGCGTCAATGACAATGTAGACACTAGAAAGTGTCCTTATCTCTGCGATCAGTATCTGCTTAAAGTTAGCTATTATATCATTTCTCAACTCGCCATTCGCATAAACTATTGAACGTGGTGCCGTATGATACGAAGGGCAATCTAAAATATCTGTCATATTACAAACCTTGAGGTACTCATCCGCACTTGGATACATTTGTGTCAGTTCCCAGGCTTCGAAGGCCTTCTGTGCTTCTTCGGTGAAGCTGCTACGCCGCTGTACTAGCTGTGCGAGTAAAGATAAGTACAGGTTCCGCAATAAGTATTGCTGCTGGTCTTTGAATTCAAAATACATAAATAGACATATACTATCGCTAGGACGGAGCCTAGAACGAAGGTGCTCGATCACAATCGATCTGGAGAATTAAGTATTTGGACCGTTTTGATTTCAGAGGTTATGAGGTGAACATACGCAAGCACAGTCTTGCCAGCACCGACTTTTGAAGGGGTTAGCTGATGCGTAAACTAGGAGAGAGAAAAAGATTTCGCTTTGCTTACGGATGCCGGAGCACAACAACCTTCGTGGCTCCTCATCTTCGGATCCTGCCTGCCAATCCCTCCAAGACTTGAACTCAGGATAGTTTAATAACCACTTCCATGTGTCCGGTGTTTTCTTTGCTACTTCGAAGGTGTCGCGATGCTTTTCATCAAATCTAATTGTTGAAGATTTTGATAACCACTTTGGGATGGTCCAGCGAGATTCGGCGCCATCTACGGTCGTAAGTACCAAGATAATGCAATGATTTTGCGAAGAAAACGAACAATGATAATGTTTAGTTTCTATTCTTCACCGTTAGATGGAGTAAGATGACGTAAAGAAAGGCGCCCTTGAGACCGGTCCCCCCCCTCCCCCTAGTTGGCAGTGCACTTACCATACGTTATCCCCCCTTGGTTATTGATTGTATGGCCAAAGACTGCCTGATGAGGATGGTTCGCTCTAATGGAGCTCTGTCTATCATCAAAGCCGTCAGGATTCGGCTCTGCATTGAAGGGGGCGGTCCTTTAACAGTGAGTAAGCCATACTACCCCTATTTTATTTCTAAACTGATCAAACCATACATTTTATTTCTCTACGTTCTATCGTAGCGCCGTATTTCTTCGCTGATATTTGTCACTTCATCACCTTCTATGGCCTAGTAGGTTTTGTAGAAGAATGCATGTTTGAATGATATCGTTTTCAAAAATATGATGTGATTAATGTCGAAAGTTCAATCAAAAGTACCCTGGCAATATAAGAGATGCAATTATATAGCGGGAAGATCTTCTGAAGTCTTAGTAAGCAGCACACGCTTGAATAGATATTAATCTGTAGAGGTTAGGTTGGAGTGATCCATACAACAATAATAGGTATACCTTTTCTAGAGCCTCCCAGACCCCCGTAGGTGCCTCATCATACATCGTAATTATTTATGAGAATCTGACTATACCATATACGGTAATAGTGAACGGGGTAGGGGATGAATGATGAATGATGACTGATGTGATGCTGAGACGGGTCGCGCACCATAGCTGACGATAGTGAAGCGAATCCACTCATGCATGCACGTCGCATTTAGTCTAGTCTAGTCGCAACTGAGCTAAAATTCTCCGGCGTGACCGTCACCGTCTCTCAGAAGTAGTGATTCGGGACTTCTGATGAGACTTCTAGCAGGCCAAGCCACTTGTCACTCACTCTCCTCCCTTCTTTAACATATTTTACCTACTAACTACCTACCTAGGTACACTAGCCCCCAATACAACCAAGTCGGATACAACGGTCGATGCCGTTTAGCTCATTGTCGATGCGGCTGTTAGTATGGGCATGTAAGCGGCCCAACCTGTATATAATCCCCGATACCTTCACAACTCTATGACGTATGGCTTTGGAAGGCATGATTTGCCCTAATGAGGGACAGTCCCCAAGGTAAAAATCAACTGAGGTACGTATAGCTCAATAGAGCTTGTAGTGAAACATCAGATAGACTTGCATATATTGTGTATGACCAAGACAAGGGTCTGGAAGATGTGGAAAAACTGGGGGCGCAGTTCGCGAACCACTCCGCCTACAGAGATAATAACAATGCTATTCCATATTTTCTCGCCGGAAATACCAGGTTTAGCAGTTCATAGCAGCTGAAGTCAGACTTCACTAGGTTAAGTGATATCATATTCAAATTAAAGAAGTAAATACACCGACCTTTTTGTTGCCTAAGCCTAAAATCTCTGCCATCTAGTATCAAGATCAGAAGGTCGCAACGATGGAAAACAGGCCCACCGTCACACATGGCCATAATTACCGACCTCCGCATGTCGGCAGAGTGAGAATTAGACATGATATCTCGTCGGGAAAAGAGGACGCGGAAGATGCAGATGAAGAGGAAGAATGGTCTGATGATTCCGATTCGCAAGAGTCGTCGAATCCTCTCCGTCGTCGGGCTCCTCCCTTCAATTCTCACAGCTACGATGGGAATCTTGACGAGTTGCAAAATCGTATGGTGGGGAGAGTTAAAACTCAACCGACTATAGACTATTCACCTTATGCGCCTAATCCAGAGTATGACCGATACCAATCTGGGGATTCTGCTAGGGCTTCTCGAAGGCATTCAAATATGTCATCGAGTTCTCCTGGTGGGCAAACCGTCCCATATGGATTGTCCAATACGACTGCAAATTCATTTGCGCCATACTCGGGACAAGGATATAATCCTGACCCTCAATATTATTACTCGCCGCACACGCCACATATCCCCCCTCCCCCTCAGTTCTATCCCTCAGCGTACCCGGAAGTTGAGAGTATCCGGCAAGAGCTGGAAGCCATGAAGATGGAAAACCGAGAAAAGGAAAGGAGGAGGATAGAGAAACAACGGGCGGAAGAAAATCGTAAGAAGAAAAGAAAAGCAGAAATCCAGCAAAAACGAAAGGCGAAACGAGAGGAGGAGGCCCAGAAGATCGCATTTGAGGTCAAGATGCAGCAGATAAAAGCTGATGTCGACAAGAGACTGGAGAGCCTATCAGAAGCCGCGAGACACCGCGACCCAACGGCCGATCTTTACGGCATTTTGAGCAACTTTCTCCCACCCCACTCCGCGGCAAGCCATTATGGACACGGCTATGGATACCATGCACAAGACAAACATGCACATGACATGTCTATGATAATGAGAAAGCTTGATTCCTTAGGAGCGCCAGAACAGCAAGCTCCCCCAGCTAGATGGTTCGAGGGACAAGGGCCTCCCGTCCGATATCACCATGATCGACTCTTGATGGATGATCTTCGCAACCAGGTAGACGACCTGAAATGGCGCCTGCACGACTACGAAAAAATCATAAGTGCATTGCTTCCTCACCAACAACGGTCAGCGGGCCAATTTGCCGACGGAGGATATCATCTACCCTATGGGCCCGGTAATCCGACGTCGCGGCCTCCATACTCACTTGCGGCCAGCAGCAGTTCCAATCATCCCGGCCCCCCAGAGCCGAGTAGGCTGTTAAGGAGGCCGCGCGTGAGAGTTCCTCGTGGTAGGGGATCATCTCCTCACACCGCCGTCTTTTCCGGGGTCGAAGAACCCACTGAAAATGAAGAAATCCGGCGAAAGAATTACAACTTTAGAAGATACGCCAACGACGACGACGACGATAATGATTACTCTAACGGCGAGAATTTGACATCTACGGTGGTGGCGGATCTCGTCGACGAAAGTCGGCAAGTGGTACAGAACACCTCTAGAAAGGTGCGGAAGAAACAGCCGCCGTCTCACGAAAAGCCCAAGGCGAGCGAGAATAACAACGCGACGAGAGCCGCCACGTATGGCAACCACAGCGTGGCAGCGCAGCGAACCGACGCCGACGGAGAAGAGTACAATGTAGACTCGGGTCATTGGTCCGACACGTCGGACGAAGAAGAATATAGACACCAGTCTAACATATACGTTGTCAAGCCGGACGCGCGGTTTAGACGAGAGGTGTTTCAAGCCAAGGACCGCCACCCCCAGCCGTTCGATCAATTCACGTATGGTGCCGAGGATAATGCTTCCAGGGTTCTGGCACCCTCGCCACCACTGGCTGCTGATGAGGATTTAGAGGTGCGGCCGCGTTCAAATCCGAGTACATATTAGAAAATTGTAGATGTGGCAGTGTGGTATATATAACCTATGTGGAAGATTGTACAGACGTAGTTGCGGGGAACGGGGTTGTCAATCGACCGACCGACCACCAGTTCAGCTAGGTATTGGTCGAGCGCATCTTGCTGTTGCCATAGGCAGAATAATCTGGCAAACCATTGGGACTAGCGGGCATTGGTGGATATGGTGTGGGAAGGATAGGGTCTTAAGGTCATGTTAGTCAACAGAATTTCTCGAATCGATGTTTAAGAATGACTATAAAAACCGGGCGTTCCCTTTACACTTTTCATTTAGTCGGAAGACAGGCGTTGTGATCGGCATCTTAATTAAAAGACTAAAGGAGAATTTGGCCCCTGCAGCTTGTCTAAAAGCAGCCTGAGGCTCGCAATAATTGGCAGGGAATAGGACCAATCTCAGGGGTCAGGCTTGCTTATAAGATTTCAGTCAACCCATCACTGACCAGTTGACAACCCTGACATAGGAAGGATGAGTATATGATTATATGATGTGTTTTGGGATAGAATTCTTATGATACAGCATTTACATTAAATGACAATTAGGAGCTTAAGAAGGCAAAATAGAGCGTATGCTCTCTCTATGCACACCATGATCCTCTGTAGGCTTCCCATATTGGTCTTTGTTTATCTCACCCATTTTAGGGCAGTACCTAAATGCGATAATTCAGCCCTTTCGTCTCCCAAACTTTATGCCTTTCGTTTTAATCTCGATTCCGACGACGCTCTGCATGATGGCCACATTCGGCGCAGCATTTAGGGCAGGCCCGAAATCGTCTACCATAGTCGCGTCATCGGGAGGATCCTATTCCAGGGTTAGAAATGATATATATACGAAAGGAGATCACGAATAACGATGCCGACCTCTTTACTTTCAATCTCTGCCAAACACGGAATTAGTCGGGTCTACACTAATACTTTGTTTGCTTAGAGAGGTCTCCGCACGAACCAAATTCTATCACCCCCTCATTCTGGACACATCTGGCCACAACCGAATCTTCCACATTACCCCTAATCTCAATTTCGGATTTCGTAATGCAAATTACAGACAGCTGTTTCGGCTATACCCGTAAGCGTGAGATGGAATATAAATACCTGGAGGTAGAAGCGGCAATATACGTACTTGGGCGTGGGTAAGGGGTTTGGAGAGCAGCCCTTGCTTCAGAGTAGCGCCATATGGACCTGTTCCCTCCAAGCGATTCTGGGGTTTCCCTATGGTCTCGGTCTGAACCTGACTTTGGTAGGGTGATGTTACGGGAGGCATGATGCGTAGATATTGTGGGGATGCGGAAAAGGAAGACCAAAAGAACGACCATTGCGTGTCGCTGTGGCACCCAGCCTAAGTATAAAAACTCATGACAATTCAGTATGGGAGAATTGGTTAAAGCCGATGGAGTGGGAGTAGTAAGAGGCGCTATGGCCTGCATGACGGTAGTCGATAAGTCGGGTATTCGTGCAGATGATATGTATAAGCATTGTACCCTTGTAGCGCTGCCTACTTTTACAGTCAGCTCCTACAAAAAAAAAAAAAAAAAAAAGAAAAAAAAAAAAATATTCAGCGCAAATTTAACGTGGTATAGCCTCCTTCAATATTACTTCCCCTTCATTCTTGTTGGGGGATCCCTCTATTAGAATCCCAAGATATGACTTTCAAGCTATGGAAAGAGGGACGGTCGTTCAGCGATAGCTGGAAAGGGTCTAAAGGGGTTCTAGCAATCAAGCCAAAGTGTGGCATCAAAGTTCTTCACGAGCCGCCTAACGCCATAGTCGAGTGAGTCACCGCATCCTACGTTCCTAATTATATCTATCTCGTCCGTCATCAGGCTGAACAGTGCAAGCCTCGTCTTCGTGCATGGAATCACAGGCCACCGAGACCACACCTGGTCCGCGGACCAGAACAGCGAACCCTGGCCAAAACTCATGCTACCTCCCAGGATACCAGAGGCTAGGATCCTGACCTTTGGATACGACGCCTCCGTCGTTGGTTTCTGGAGAGGCATTTCAGGGAACAGCATCGGGGATCACTCCAATAACCTACTTTCTGCGCTGTCGTGTTTTAGAAGTGACGCTGTAAGTCTTGAGTCCTGGGTACAGGAATATAGGTATTATTAAACCCAACATTATTGACACCGAGTTAGGAATTTAGACCCATTATCTTCGTCGCACATAGTCTGGGAGGCTTAGTAGTCAAGGACGCACTACTGTCATCGCGCACCAGTCCGGAACCGCACCTGAGGCGGATTCTGGACTGCGTTCGTGCTCTGCTCTTTCTGGGAACCCCGCACTACGGGGCAGATATGGCTGACATCGGGCAACGGCTTGTAGGACTCGCCGGTCTGACAGCGGCTAAGACCAACCAGAAGATAGTACGCGTGCTACGAAAGGATTCGGAAGTTCTGTCTAGAATTCAGAAGGGGTTTCACGAATTGTTGCGCTCGCAGCATAAGGATGGCACGCGAACGATAGAGATCACATGCTACTACGAAGAACTCCCGCTCATGGGCATTAGCGAGATCGTCCCTAGTGAATCTGCTATTCTTCACGGATACCCAGCGATTGGCATCCATGCTGATCATAGGGGTATTGCGAGGTTCGCTTCTGCGGACGACCCAGGCTTCGTTAGTGTGCTCGGAGAGCTGCGCAGATGGATTGGCCAGATAGCGTATGACGAAGGCGAACACGATAAGGAAGTTTGGGACATAGAGAAGAAACGTGGCAGTGATACACTAGGTAGGTGGGCAGATGGAAAGAGAGGAGGTGATGAGGACTGCGTGGGCGCCGGCGCTATTACGATTTGGGGAAATGTCACCAAGTCTGTTATAGCGAATGGGAACCAAACAATTCAAGGCAACCTGATATTTGGAGGCTCATGAGCTTGGCTGTATAATTTTCGGTCAGATTTAGGTTGTTATAGGGTAGGCAGCCTCCAGGTTGATTCATAAGTACAGGTATGTAACACTTCAGCTCATGTATGCGTTGGCAGATGCAGCCATGCCTCTGCTCACTGCATGAAGAGGCTGCCTTTTCCATTTCGGTCGCCTATCCATCATCTAGTTTAGGGCAATCTACCGTAATATGCATTTTAAAGAATGTAGAATCAGCTACAAGGTAATATGCTTATGACCGGAGTTTTTCTGACTGAGGTGCAAAGTGCAGAAAAGCTAACATTAACTTTGGCTTGATATGATCATGGATTAGTAAAAAGAATAGTAGAATTGTGACGTCCCAATACCGTTAGATTTTCCGGACTAGGCTAATCATGGGCCTTGCAATCCTAACTCGACAAAGGCCCTGCTAGTCGTTCTCCTACTGTGGCTATGGCGTTGCGCGTCAATGAGTAAATCGCTTTTGCCTGACTGTATTTCCCCTGTTGCTGTAGAGTCATAGCCAGCCTTGCCGCTGTCTTCAAGGTCAAGGGATGGAAATCACCAAACGTTTTTGATCGCGTTGAGTTGACCCTCCGCCAAATGATCTCGGCTTTGGCGTGCTCGCCTTCCTCCTGGTACTGAGACGCGAGTAAGGAGGCACACTCTAGGGTGCGAATGTGCGCCGGGCCTAATGAACCTCTATGTCGTGCATATCTCGCAGCAGCATCTTGGCCCTCAAGGGTAGCTGCTGGTAGTCTCTAGGAATGATTTCGTGGCACCGTTTCGCCAGGTCGTGCCGCCCTTGGCGTCGGCATATATCTCCCCAAGTTCCCCAATCCGCCTCGTCCCGTGATAGAATTTGGACGTAATTCACACATCGCTCGATGTAAGGGAGGAGTTGCTCTTCGACGCGGTATTGCTTGGTAGTGTAGGTTATGGAACTCACACCTGCCATGGCGGATTTCAGATACGACGACACGCTCGAGCAGGCCATTCTGGCTCGCAATCTGTAGTTGTCCGGTTTTTCTTTCATGCTTTCCCTCAGCCACTCGGACATACAGGAATCCAATGCGACCGTCGGAGTCGCCGAATCATATCTGATGAGGGAATATTCTTTCAGCGTTGTCAATCTCTTTTCTACGACGGAATCCACCTCAGAACCTGGGAATTCTTGAAAGGTGCTTTTAATGAACTCGATAGGAATATCATTTTCGGACAATAATGCAATCGTGTTTAGGAGCTCTACTGTCTCCTTGTCAATCTGCTGAATGGAGGCCGTCCACACGTTTGGGAGCGATAAATGGCTAGACAGAGTAGCTATCCTGGATATCGATGGGGGATTTGGGGAAAGGATTTGCGAGTATCTGTGAACAGACCACTGCGAACTTGATAGGAACGCACCTGCTTGTTTGATTGCAAGTGGTATTCGTCCAAGCTTGTTAACGAGCTCTAGGATATCGCCTGCGAGTAGCTGTCACGTCAGTTTGATCTATCTGTAGTCTAGGTAGAATAGTTATGGGAAAATTAATAAAAGAAATCAAGTCACTACTAGTGATGATAGGAAATGTTATACTATCGGAGTTTCTCCTAAGCGGGTTGTCCGACGAAGCAGCGTCGCAGCGTCATTCAGCTCGAGTTCATGGACATCAAGTGTCTGGCCTCGCCGGAGGGATTGACTGGTGATTATTACATGTCCGTTGATTGGGGAATCGAGGAATTCGCCCATCTGGAATTCTCGCAAGTCGGTGTCTCGATCTATACCATCGACAATGAGTAGCCACCTATCGTTACCCCGTCGCTCAAGCTACTTCCTACATACTAGAGATAAAAGCTCCGCAGAGTCGTGACACGACTGTGCCCGTCCTTCCTCGTCAATCAACCCGCCTAAGTAAAGGTAGTGCAGTGCCTTAAGTTGTTCCTCGCCTTCAGAGGTGCCGACATACTGATTCTTCAGTTGTTCCGCGATCTTTAAGAAGGACGAGCGGAGGGTGAACCAGTTCTGAGCATCCACCCAGAAGACAGAGCTGTAGTTACTTTGGTATGCGTACGCATATTCTAGAGCTATTTGTGTTTTACCAATTTCATGGGGGCCGAGGAGCGTCACTAAACGTTGGTTGCCAAGATAATCATGAAGAGTTCTTAATTCTGTATCGCGTCCCAGAAAGGAGTTTACGCGATTTTGAGATAGGTTCATCGGAATGCAAAAAGTATCCCCATCATTATCTGCCACTACCGATGGATCTTATCGCAAAATTTCATGTAGCGTTAGCCCATGCCATCCAGAATGAATGGTTTTGCGCACTCACTTCGACGTAGTTGATCCAAGAGAATGTTTTTGCTGACAAGGTCTCTAGACCGTTCATACATGATGCGAATTTGTTGCACAGTTTCCCGATACTCAGGATCACGACTTTGGAATTTGCATAGATTCATGTGACCCTGTCGCCGCGAAGCCGTCAACAGAGTCGTCGTATTTAGCAGTTCTCGAGGTATTGCGGCTACACGAGGGATTGTCTATGATACGTTATTAGCATGTAAAATCTAACTAGTTGGCGCTTCAACAGATTCACCGTAGAGGCTCCCAAATTTATCAAGAATTTTTCTTCCTCGTAAACGCAGTATGTGGGGAAAAACTCATCAAGAGATTTGTACTGCTCAAGCTGACATTGTAGCCAGCCGAGGTCTGAGTTCAAGGTGTCACGCATTCTGTTGAGGTCAATCTTCGGACGAACCAGAGCGCTTACAATCTCTGCCCAGGATGTATCAGGAGTTCCTTGATGTGGCGTCCCAAAGAATACCACGCCGCCCGTACATACGCGGACATCATTGAAAACGTGATCATCTCTGTCTGCATGGATCAGAGCGCTTTTGACAACGAGCCCCCCAAAACTATGGGCAATGAAGATAATAGGTCTGCTGTTAGCGCTTACATCTTGTCGAGAGCACTTCAAAGCGGTAAAGAGAGCTTTGGATTGAGAATACAGGGTCCTCTGTGTAAGATATTTGACACCAGGGACTTGGGAGCTATACCCGTAAGCCATGATACGAGCACGAGGCAGGTCGGGGGGCAGGAAGTCTCTAATCCAGAACACCGGGTGTCCAGTTTCTGGTTCTTTGGCTGTCCAAGTTCCCTCCCGATGGCCATCGAGCCCATGAATACAAACGATGCTGGAAGTATATCTGTCAGCCGTAACGATTTCCGTAACTAATGTTGTGGTAGGGACGATGATGCTTTAAAACTTACTCAACTCCTGTAAGAAGATTTCTCTCAGTAGGATCATACACAATTTCAGCCCAGCATTGTCTTCAATTTCATCGTCGGCATTGCTGACTGCCGATTAATTCTCAGGGGCACTTGGTGTAGCTACATGTTGTTCACCACGGTTTCTATTGCTGGTGCACCACCACTTCCAATTCCAGGATTTCATTTCTATAGCCATATTTTGGACGCGATATTTTCTGATTGCAGCTAGAGATGATGAATCTTGGTTGATGTGAAGCAGCGAGTAGGTCATTCGATCCAATCTAGATTTGCGTCGTGATGAGGCTCTGGCGATAAGGTAAGGGGCTGTCGTCTCACTTCCAGTAGACAGGGATTTTCACCATGTAGGGGCATTATCGATTCTCAGACATTAGCTGTTAAAAGCAGTGAATGTTTGCCTCGCCTCGCCCCGGTCACCCTAGGCTTTGCTGATTGAATGAACTGCGCAAACCGTCTCATGGATCGAAAAAGGTTAAGCATTTTCTGTTCTTTCAAGGGGAGGCTCTTCGGTATATTAGCCCGATGCTACGAGGCTGAATTCGGTGTTCATGTAAGTGTTCTACAATAAGGTCCGACTTTAGAGTATTCTTGTTCGTTGCCTAAGGGTACTGCTAGACCGACGATTCTCAGCCAGAACAAACTAGATAGCATGAACAGCGCCGAGGTGCCGACTTCATTATTCTCCAAAAAATCGCTATCACGTTTTGCTTACGTCGATGTCAACTTGGGTGCTTCGCAAGCATGAATGAGAGGCAGCTGCGACAGTTAACACCCAGCAGGCACTCGAAGTTCATTAGCGCACAGAAAGCGATACATCACACAAGTCATGTAAGAGAGTTCCTGGTATATGAGCCGCATTGGGGTCTACAATGCAATGCTAGCTAAACTTAAGCTAAGCTATGTGCGCCGTCGCATTTCCTCCTAGGCATACCGCCCATCCCATATACTCAACGAAACGCAAACCGGCGCAGTACCTATCTATACATAGAAGACAGCTAGCTAAGTTCAACCCAAGATACAGACAGTGCCCATCTTCCCCAACAACAAATTCGCCCTTAAAAGGAATTTCGTATACCGCAGTCGAGTAACAACAACATATCGCTAAATCGGCGATACTTGATAGTACCAACGCCAAAGAAAATGAGATGGCAGGGGCCTGTATTCCTGGAGTTAGCTCGACATCTAGCGTCTCCTAGATCTCGTTGTGGGCGCCGTCTCGAAAGGATCATCAGATATCTCATCATCACTAATTTCCAGAGGTTCCTGCTGAGTCGCTTTCTGCGAGAAATTCAACTTTGTCTGTCGGGACTTTGGCGCTGAGGTAGAGTTGGTCGCCCGTGAGGATGCTAATGATCGCGATGGTTGTGATCGTGTAGTTGCAGCAGCCCTAGTCGTTGTGTGCTTCGGTGGTGGGGCGGGAGGGTCGTAATTATCATCATCCATGACAACATCATCGTCTTCGTCTTCCTCTTCGGCTTGTTTGCGGGCGTAACTGCGGCCCTTAGCGGGTGCCTTCTTAGCTGGTGCCTTTGGAGCAGTCTTGGCCCGGGTGGTTGCTGCTTTTGGCCGTCCTCTAGTTTTGGGTGCTTGAGCTCCCTCATCGTTTTCTATGTTATCCATCTCATCATCGTCGTCATCAAGGAACCCTGTACGGTTAGGCTTTCTTGCCCGAGGTCGAGGTTGTGCAGGTTGCGGGGTTTCCTCTACTAATGGGGTACGATCGATTGCCTCAGGCTGATCCTCCCAATGTGCACCCTCCATGTCTGAATCCCAACCGTCGGGCTTCGGTTTGTATCTTAGTCTTGGGCCTCGCTTTAGTTGACCCGTAGCAAATTGGTGCTCGAGTTTCTGCTTGATCATCTCCATTGCACTGTCAAGGTCTTCGTCATCATTTTCTAACGACAGCATCTGTTTAACTTGGCCTGACAGGGAGTCCATGACAAACTGCTCCATAGCGTGCTTATCGTCTTTGTCAACGAATTGTGTCACCGCGTCGCCAAATGGTGTCTGGGGAAGTATCTTCAGCGATTGGGCTTTCAAATATTCCTCTACAAGCTTTGCGACTTTTACGCTGTCCATCTCGGCCAGGCTAGCGACAGCCTCGTCGGACAACGCATCGGTGGCCGCAGCGCGCCCTATTTCATATTAGTGTCGTGACAAATTTTGAAGGAAAAAAAGAATTAAAAAGGAAAAAAAAGAAGGCTGCCTAGCGAGTCACGTACTCTGCACCGTCTTCTTTCGATAGAAGTGGACCACATCGTTCGTGTTGGCAACCTTGTCTTGAAATCGGTTGGAAAAACGCTGGGGATTTTCGATATCGTAGTGGCCTCCATCCGGAGCTGTGTATTCAACTTTCAGACGGATCAAGGGTCTCGGTCGTTCACTTTCATCCACGTCAACCTCTTGCAGGGAGTCCCATTCCGCATTAGCCTCTTCAATCATCTCCTCCACTATAGTCATCAATCTTCGGGTCAATTCCTGCCGATTCTCCTTCTTTTTTTCTAAACCCTTGAACCTCTTGTCGGTGGCCAGAACAATTTCGCCGGTAACGAAGGGGCGAACGGTCTTTAGGCGATGCTTCTCAACCGAGAAATCTTTGCCGGTAATGCTGACCACGGCGACATGTTTTGCGACGGCCTCTGCCGGCACTAGTGACGTAGCAACAGACGAACCGGGCTGCATGACGTGAAAGCCTGTTTCGGGGTTATGCCGAGGATCAATGAGGCACTCGTGCTCGTGACCCCAAACTACTAGATCAAGCCACTCTGGCAGCATGTTCTCGGGCAGATAACTAGTGGCAGTGTGAGCGTGATGGTTCTGGTGAACAGCGAGTAGGTTGAACCAGTCTGTTGACTGCTGATTCGGTCGGAACCATTTCACTTTGTGATCACGAAAGTTCCGAAACATGCGTTCGTCACGCACATTACTGATTCCATAGAGCGCTAGCTTGGTCTGGCCTTTCTGGAGCAAGACAGGTTTCACGTCGATCTCGTCAACCTTGGGAGTGCGACCGTAGTAGTTCACGAGGCCAGCAACCTGAAGCAGGTCGAGTGAGCAATAGTTGCCTTGGCCGCTGGGGTCATCGTGGTTGCCATGAATGGAAAAGACGGGGATGGAAATATTAATGTCCGGATCCTCGTAGTTGACATGACTGAAGGCACTCGCGAAGACCTCGTTGGCGTCGCTGAGGAACTGGAGCTCACATGGCTTCATGCCGAGGCAGTTCTTCCGGAGCGACCGCATCACATGGTACATAGACAGTCTCGAGGGCTTGTTATCATGGAAGAGGTCGCCAGCAAGCAAAACCATGTCCACCTGGGTTATGGGATATCCGGTAAGCATAGCACCCAAATACGCGGACAAGGCTAGGTACCTACATCTTCTTGACGTGCTAGGTTCATGATCTCATCGAACGTCTTCCAGCTGTCGTCTTTGCGGATGGGATCGCGCTCCTCGTAGCCCACATGGTTATCAGTGGCGACGAGGATGCGAACAGTGTCCGCAGCTGATGCGATATTAGTTAGACAAAGTATAATAGGGCACGATAGAATTGGGCGTCTGGGATCTTGGTTGCAAATAGAGAGGCACAGAGAGGTATAGAGGAGCATACCTGTTAGCTGTGATGATGGCATGCTGTACTTAATATCAGAGTACCCGCTAAATTCCGGCTTGGTATGACGGGAGTGACATAAGGATAAGTGAAGCAAGTGTATTCACGACCTCATTAGTTAGTGCTGTGGTTCTGTTATTGTCAGTGGAGTGAATGAGGATGACATTCTGAGGTCTCATTCCAGCTCGGGTCCTTGTTGAAAAGTACTCGGAAGTACCTGAAGAGGTAGTTATACCTAGCAGGTAACTATCAGGTAACTTGGTTAACTAATCTCAAGCCTGGGTAAGGCAACTTTGTAGTGCTGGACTGCCCAGGAATGAAGACGCGTTAAATTGGGGCCCAAGCTTCAATTCTCCCCGCGAAATCACGTGCCTCTGTAAGTGCTTTAAGGTCAGGTACGTATCCAGGTAACATGTACTGTGGCGTGGAAAAGTGGCTGAGTGGCGGGGGGAAATGGTAGATTAACTAGGGGTCAGACCCCTGGTCTGACCCATAACTTACCCTTCTACACCTAATTCCAGCAGATTGACCACTCAAGAGAACTCTGTTTAGTGCTATCAGTACCATGGAACTCTCGGTATAGCACTATTGAATAACACCTGGGCATTTTGATATCATCACTATACGACACAGGGAGAGGGATGGGTAATGATTGACACACTCAGTCGCTGCAGTGAATGTAACGACGCATTTTGGCGGTGAAACTCACTGTAGCCATTGCCCTTTTATTCTTTTTTTTTTTTTTTTTTTTTTGTTAAAAACTGAATTGTTATTGCTTGAAGCACCACGGCTAGTTGTTACTAAATGATGTGCGCCAGTTAAGAGATATCTGGCGATGCAGATGAATGTTCCTCCCAGCTCATGTCATGCCCTAACGAAATTGGCAATCTGAAGAAATTCAAAGCCTTCCTCATCGTCAACCATGCCCATAATCTCATGCCCACCCATTTAACGCCGATCCCCTATCCCAAGCCCAGAGCTAGATGTGTGAATACAGATTCATGCAAAGTTATCACCCCCGAAAATGCATACGTGCGAACATGACTATTCCCTCGCCCCCGAAGCAAATGTGACATCTTGTTGTTGCGATTTGGTAGCAGACTCTTCCTCGTCCACCTTTATAGCAACTCCTTCCCACCAAACTCCATGAGTATCGCGGTCAACACTCCCGACTCGACTAATCTCTTCAATCATCTCTCGCACTCTCTCTACGAATTCGGGCAATCCTAGCCCTGCTAATTTCTCCCCAGCCGTACTTGTGGCCCTAATCTTCTCGCTCGCGGAACCGGCCTGTATTCTAGCGAGGATATGCCCCCTGAGGCGCGTAAGCAGGAGCCTCATCACGGGCTCCTTGGGCTCCGCGTTGTTACGTTTGGCGTCCATGCAGGCTTCGAGAACCCTCGTTACGAGAGCTTGCAGATGCTTCTTCGTGGCTGCGGGCATGGAGCGCCCGGCTTCGAGAGCCGCCATGATGCCATGCACAGCTGTGGACTGGTCTAAAGGCTTGGCCTTGTCGTCCATCGACTCGAGAAGGGTGAACACCCGACCGGCCTCTGTTTTCCAAGGGGCCCGAACGTCGCGTTTCAACATGTTCTTACACTGCAGAAGAATAGCACCTGTGGTGACGATACGAAGCGTTTGGAGGCCGAGGCGCGCCCGGCGTTTCTCATCGAGGGCGAGGGGTTCTGGTAAATCATCAACCGATGGCGAAGACTGTGTGAATTGGTCTACGAGCATTTGCCAGTAGATTTTGTCGGGGGTTGGCCGGAACTTTGGGTGATTAATGCCCTCGGGATCACGCCGGGCTGCTTCCGCATGCACTTTGTTTCGGGCGTCTCGCCACGCAACCTCTGCTCGAGCCAACGTGACTGCGCCGCTGTCCAAGTCCTCAGCGAACTTCTTTACTTCATACGGGGAGGCGTGTTCGGCGAGGTTGGGCGCTGCTACTTGCAGCATGTAGTTGGCATAATCGTAAAGCATCACGTCAATGAAAGAGATGAGTGCCTCGAAACGATCAACAATAGGGCCCTGGTTAAGTTTGTTGTCCACTAGATCCTTGACTTCGTCATCCCGCACCGGGGCACAAAGCTTAGGAAGAAGAGAGCCCATCGAGGAGAAGAATTTTTCGTAGGAAAAGCTACCAGCCTGGAACTGGCGCCCGGCCACCTCGGTATCGAGCATTTCGCCGATAAAAGTGTGCATTGTCGAGCTGGGTTTAACGAGATGCTGTAGCCTATCTTTTATATAATTGGCCATGATAACGAGATAATGAAATTCTTTCTCTTCGCTTCTCGGCCCTAAGCGGAGATCCTTGAAAAGTGGTTCCATGCGAAACTTGTGTTGCTCCTGGAAGTGTTCGAATTCGATGCGGTATTCCCGGTTGATTGCTAACTCGTGAACAATAACTCTATTATCTGGTAAAATAGGGGGATAGGTCGACTGGGTTATGGATTGCCTCGATTCTTGCTTGTTAGGAGTAGGCGGCGGAGTGAGTGTCTGTAGTTGGGACGAAATCACATGGTCTGCTGTGGCATGATCGACCATGGAAGAGCCCTCGGTGTTTAGGGAGTGTTCGGCAACCCGCGGTCTCGTGTCTCCCGTCGGTTTCTTTACTGCTCTGGCCTTTCTTGCTTGTTTCACTGCCTCAAATATTCTCTTCTTTCCTTCTTGAGCGCCTGTGAGCCTCTTGATCCGAACCATGAGCATCAATTGATTCTCCCTGATACTCTCTAGATAGGACTCAGCAACATGCCCCTCTGTGCGACCTTTGACACTCTGAAGAATAGCATCAAGCTCCACGAACTGCAAGATCATAACGTCAACAAGAGCGTCCGAGTCACGTGCTTTCCAAGCAATGAATGCGTTGTGAAAGGTGGCATAAACTTCTGGCAGAGCGCCTTGCAGAGCTGGCGGCGGCATATAGTTGTTTAAGGAGGTAAGCCGTGACAAGATGTTCTCAAAAGAGATCAATAAATCTCGTGCCTTGGCGACAAGATCCTGTAACTGCGGATTAGCTAGATCATCGCGCGGGATGGGTTGCCCTTGAGAGGATCCAACCTGCTCCTGTTCTCCTTTATGGTCCTTATTGCTGAGGACTTGCGTTGGATGTCCAAGGATAAGGAAAGCGCTCAAAAAGGTCCGAATGGCTGCCATCTCAGTGACGGAACCGGCGTCACCCTCGCTCAAACCGCATATACGAAGTACTCGTGCTGTCACCATGAGCACTTGCTCTTGACCAAGAAGTTCGACCACTTTATCAAATGATGTCTCTCTGACTCCATCGATATTCAAGCCGATCTCCGAGAATTGGTAGACTGCCTTTCTCCTCAACAAACCCCTCCACCACCATTGGACCTTGGATGCTGCAACGTCATCACTCATTACAGTTTCCTCGTGCAAGCTCGGTGACTCTTGTTCATCACCTTCTGATGCAGTAGAGTCACCGACTGATTTCCTAGTCATATTGCTATGAGCTCGTGAGCGTCGGGTGGCTTGGCGGTTCCGCAGCTCTTCTCTTCTCTTCTCAGCCTCTGCAAGGCGTTCTTCCATCTGTAGCCTTAGTTTGCGGATCTCTTGTTCCCTCTTCTCTTTCATGCTTTCCGCAATTGCCTTGGCACGCTTGACTTCTTCAGCACAGGCTGCAACAATCTCGGCCAGATTCTTCTCCCGTGCTTGGGCCGCGGCCAAGGCGCGGGCTTCAGAATTCGAGTTCTTTTGCTGGGCAGCTTTCGCTACGGCAGCCCTCAGGCGCACCTTCTCGGCATGGGCGGCTTGGTTGGCGAGGCGTGCTTTGCGATCCTCGAGAATAGAGGCACGTCGAATCTGCTGGGCGATGAATCTACTTTGAGGACCGCCATGGTGGGCGAAGCCATGTGAGGAACGAGATTGGGCAGAGGCGATCGAGTTTCTACGCGACGAAGCGGCCGAGTCCTTTCGACGATTCTGTGATGGGCGATAGAAGCGGGCCGCAATGTGGGGAGGCGGAGTATGGATGCGACGTTCGTCTTCTTCGGCGGACAGAGTCATGTCCAGATCGAGATCGGGTTCTGGAGTGGTGGAATCGGGAGTGCCGACAGACTCTTCGATGTTTCGGGCCGGGTCGGCCAGATCTGTAGATGCGCGGCGCATGGTGATGGCGATTGTTTAGGTGTTGACGCTGGCGGGGACAGTGCGCGGCTGGCGTTTTGCATTTCCAGGTTCCACGCTTACCGGAGACGGAAGAAGAGATAAATACACAGTAGATAATCGAAAATGCCACAAAGCACCGAGTTTGTCTAGCGCGAGTACTTGGGGACAGAGTATTGTTGGTTTGTTGCACACACGTCGCCTTTGTTCCGCGGTGGTAAGAAAGCAAGAGTTACTCGATAGTGTTGTGAATCCACTGAATGCCGGCTGTACTGATGGGCGCGCTGCAAATGGCGTAGAGTGACTATATTGACGACGTTATAGATACTTGAGTGCTGCGATCGAGTATTGAAAAGGCCCTATTTCGAAAAAAAAGAAGTGCAAAAAAAAAAAAAAAAAAGCGGGCAAGAATTTTGGGCACGAAAAAAAAGAGAGAGAAAAGTGAAGATGATGTGAGGAGTGTGTCAGAGAATGACGATGACTTTAGGTCGTGTTGGGATGGCGCAAGTGTTATCGGCCTAACTAATAGAAGCCAGAAAGAAGAAGGCAGAAGGGCACGGAGGGTGGGAAGATACGGGGAAGAAATTAGAAATGCTAAAGAGGGAGAGAGATGTACACGGGGTAAGGATATGACAGCTTCAGCTTCTAAGTTTATTAAGGGAATGTCATGGAATAGGGATAAGAACCTTGAAGCTGCCAACGTGGCTACTGCTATGTATGTATAAACGTGTATTATGTATGATAAATCTAGATACCTACCGAATGAGAGGTAGATACAGATAAATACTATCTAGGTTATGTGCAGGTAGTGTAAAGGTAGTAATTAAAAATGAAGGAATCCAGGGTGCAGCAACAGGATGAATGAAAACCTAATGACGGACATGCTTGCTTTGCAGTGTAGATTATCAGGGCTTCCGACATCAAATGGTTGGAAACAAACCAACACCACAGACAGTCACCTCATACAGTCAGAGGCTGATGAAGCCCACCCAGGTGAAACTGGTTCACGTCAAGGTTGCTGGTCTAGTCTCCCAACCCCCAGTCTCCCTGCCCAAGTGCCCAGTCTCTCTCTCTTCGCTCAGTCCGCCTAGAATAGTAATACATACCTAACCTACCGGATGGATGAAAAGAGTGCCTGTCCGGTAGGTAGGGTGTATACTAATGATATATTATTAGCAAGCAAAGCTTACCCTTATAACCTTGTTCTGTTGGTGATTTGATGCGATCTGTGGTGATCATTTCCGATCATTATTTTCTTCTTTCGGATCCCTTCCCAACTTTACATATATAGTGTAGTAGGTTTTCCTGATAGCGTCAGCCCACCATAAGCGATAGGCATCCTCTTCTTCCGTCTCTATCTTCCTGTTTCTGTTCAACCTCGAAATGGGCGAGCTCTAGGGCTTCTTAAGGTTGCATTGGTCAGCCCGCCTGCATTCAGAGTGGGGATTCAACAGTCACGTTAAACCGTATCCGCTCCATTCCTCGCGAGGCCCGTCATTTTAGCGTCAAGTCCGGGGCCTGTATTGCCGGTCAGCTGCTAAAGCATCGCTACACTACTCAATCATGGCGAAACTGTCATCATCATGGCGCAAAAGCCACGCTCTCGTCCTTATCTATCCTTTATCTTGTAACCTACCTCATAGTAGATACTTTATTATCTTATATCTGGCCAATCATAACCAGACAATGGACATTTCTGGCCTATCCTTCATCCTATTGGCCGCACCACTTCGTGCAACTTAGATTTCCCTCGGTAGTGTGAATACATCCATATCAATCAGCTATCTGAGGCGACAAGGTAAGCGGGCGAAAGGTACCTGCAGTGGTACGGAAGATCGCCCACTTGCCTCGATTCGCACCCCCGGCCTATGCAACTCCCTGGCGGGTGCGGGGATACAACGTACCCTTCTCGGTTTCGCCCGACCAACCAGCAATTCTATGTTGGCCTTCCTCGTGTGAGGTTTATATACCACCTGGGTAACTGTTAGTATGCACATAGTAAGGCACTCTACTGAAACATCCTAGGACATTCAGTCGTAGTATAGGTTGAGCTATATTGCGGTGCTAGGTTAAATAGGATGAGCACCCTGAAATTTAACAAGACTTCGCTTGAAATTGCCGTTTATGCGAGGCGCTGTCGACGAGCCTAAGACAGTGTATTTGTCTCGTAACACATGCGATATCCTAATGAGACAACATATTGGAATTGATATTCGGCCTGGGCAGATATCTTTTCTTCGGTGAGCAAGGAACCGGGATAAAAGCTATTGAATATCGTAATAGCATCTAGCTGGCCGTATTTAGCGTGAAGTTTGGTCGAGAGATCAACTCATCCAAATCATGGTTTCAATCCATCCTCAAAGTTTCTAAAATGTAAAACAAGCTTGTCTTCTTTGAGTACCAATAAGATTATATAGTCGATCTCAATGGTTTTTTTTGTAAGTTGCTTACCAGGCTTAGAAAAAGATTGCGTAGAAGCCCGCTTCCGACCGGATGACTATAGGTAGAAGGGTAAGAGTTCACTGGAAGTGGCGTGCGTATTACTTGAAAAGGGTATCTTAGTATATCAATATGAAAATCGAGGAGAACGAAGCAGATTCGATGCGAAGTTTGGAATTTGTCTCCCTGAGCAGTACGCGGCTTTTTGAAAAGGAGATATATTGGACTGGGAGCCAACTTGAGCGCAGAAAACTAGCAGAACTTGTGGAGGACGATCGCGTTCGTTCTGATTGCTCAACCCTAGCACGGGACTGAATATGTTGTTCTAATCTCAAATCAAAGACAGTTATACGTGTTGTTAATAGGCCAGGTTATAGCTATACGGGAGCATTGATAACTGTATCATGGTTTCCATATTTGGGTGTACTTTGCTGGGTTTGACAAACAACGACTTTATAGTGTCTTATGACAAGACATATTGTGCCACTGGTTCGCAGAAATAGTTAATACAACTTGTCGATGACGGATCCGGAATCACTGGGCAGTCTACTATGTATACCATCTAAGGCGAACGAGTTCAGACATCACGTTGCCAAATGATTGGTTGAGAGATAATCTTGAGATCCCGTACACTCCGGTATCTAGCCGAGACCCTTGTCAATATATATGATGCGTTCTATTAGTTGGCAAGGTGGATTGTTCGCTTGTACTAGGTAATACTTCCGTTAACGAGAGTCTTTGATCGACAAATGTTGGCTGAGTGACTCAGTGATGGGTGAGACGTCCCGTTCCGTGAACCAGTTGGTGATATGAAATGGGTCTAATCATTGCCGGAAATAATTGTGGCGCGTCCAGCGGTTAATCGTTATTTGCTGGATATTCTAATCTGACTCTGCAAAAGACAGCATGCATATATCTTATCGGAAACAACATGATGAACGATTCTTTGGGAAGAGATACCTATGTCGGAGGGGGGGAGGGCGGTGAGTGGCGCCGTGGGATTTCGGGTACCTGGTTGGGTACCTGATTACGACGATGATGGCCTGGCTTGGAACTTTGTCAGGTTCCACATGGAAGTATCGTCGAAGGGTAATGGTCGTAGTATCGTCGAGTGTCGTACATGTGTAATTCTGTCTTTCTTTATTAGCTATGAGTGAGTCCATGGGCAAGAAGGATTGGTGGTTTTGGTGTGGTTTCGACTTGGATTTGCCCTTGAATATTCTATTGTACCGTACCATAAGCGATGCATCACCTTGAACGGGGAGATTGCTCGAGATGCAAAGTGAGACGATCGATGGCCTATGAAAACCGAAAAAAATGAAACGTGGACTATGGCTGAGTGCAATCGAAATTAGAAGCGGTCAGGAAAAGGTTCACTTCGACCACGCGGAACCACGTCCAACGACTATTTGATAAGATAATATCAATATTTCCAATTCCCGCTTACTAGTGAACTGTCTGCTTGCCTTGTGCTCTATATCAGCACATCGTGATGAGTGAGACATGGTAGAGGCGTATGCTTTAGTAGTTTCGTGGATTGGGTAGCATTCCCTCTAGTTTATCTACCAAGTAGATACTTGAGATGGTGTAAGATGATAGAATCACGAAGACTACTACCTAGCTAGTCTAGAGTATAGATTACCTACATCCATGTATGTATGTATTATACCTGGCCAAGTACTTGTAGGCAAACTAGACCTACTGTCTAGCTACCTTATAGATACTATACATATGTACCTAGGTAGACTAGACACATGTGTAGATAAATATAGCCTTGGCAAAACAACACATTATGCCCAACACAAGACACGTGGGAGCGGCAATTCAATTTGGTGCCCTCGAGATTGACGTTGCATTCGGCCGTCGTTATGCTGCCAAAATCAACCTCAGAACGGCACACGAGTTGCGCCAGTCAAGCCAGTGCCACGGAAAGCGTCCAGGAGGAAGTGCTGAAACGGGTTGGTTGGGAGGGATGGCATGTACAACATGCTTCTGATAACACACTGCCTACGGTACCTAAGGTGCCGCTATCGAGACTCGCTAAAAACGGTACCCACTGGTACCGTGCAGTAACTACCTAGTGTAGTATGGGCGGGCGTCCGCAGTGTATACCTAAGGTACCGAATAATGAGGTACTTACATCCAGTCTTACTCAAGACGGGTATGAAGTATGTACGGTGCCACCTACCTAGACCCTGTGCACTGACCTACACTACTGTAGGTACTACCTGTGCTGTAGTAACGGGGATTGCGCCCTGGCACAGAAGGTTTCTTGGGTACACTGGGGACACTTGGGGGGTGTCTCCACCCGAAATCACCACCCAACGATCAACGCCACCCTCTCCAATCCAAGATACTAAATTACACCACATGCATTCACTTCGTGACCTCTGCCGTGCTTTTCCCACCCTCGTCTCTCGACATTTCTCTCGACCAATCTGACCCAACCCGAGAAGGCCATCCTTCCCCCCCAGATGCATACCTCATGTCCAGCCCTTCTTGTCAACCCGAAAATGCCGCATACGCTGCACGGGTGAGCGAGTCCCTGCCAGTCACGCCAATTCCTCATCCTAGTGCCTCTCCTGCCTCTGCTGCCTCTACTGGTACTACGATTGCGACTGACGAACAGCCCTCCTCATTCACAGCTCTGACTGGCTCCCTGTCAATTCAAGACCATGCACGCCCTATTCCTATCGTCTCTACCCCTTCACCGGATCCTCTTGGCGTGCCTGTCTCGTCTTCCCTGCCTCCATCTTCGGCTAATGCTGTCGGCCATGATGACTATCTTCATAAAAGACCACGGCCGCCACTGGCTGCCTCCAGATCCAATGGTCCTTCTTTGCTAACCCAAGCTCTCGCTTCTGCACGTGGCATTCCCTCTTCCTCTACCGCTACGAATCAGGCAGATCAGCGCCTGCCCGACCATAACTACACTCAACCCAATGATCAATCCTCCCGATCGAATCAATCCAAACATGTATCTGGCAACTCTCAAGAGCTGACCCCCCATGAGCCGCGCCCTGAGACCCCAGCACAGTTCTCAGGCGCTTCTGTAACCCCAGCAATTTTTCGGAGACCAATTGACCCTGTCCGGTCTATATCGTTGCCTTCCCTGCACTCGTCGACATACTCTGCGGTTGCGACTACGGCCCCTAGGTCCACTGCGATGCCTGGAATTACAGAGACAATCTCAGTCATTAAGGACCACCCAGGCTCTATTTTAATAACTCGGGCGAGAGGAAGGTCTCTAGAGCGCACAGAGAAAGAGTCTCGTCTCCATTGGATCAATGCCACCAAACTGCCCTTGGATAGTGTTAGGAACGCTACATATAACTGTGGTGACAGCGCATTCTTCCGTTCTAGCTATTCAGAGGCTAACTGCAATTCGCGCGCTGAATACCGGGCATGGAGGACTGAGAGAACGGTATCAATGGGCCCAGAGAAGGCGTGGTCTATTGGCACTGGGGATATTGTCGGACAGCAGGATGGCCAAGTCGAGAAGTCCATTGCCGAGGTGCTGGCTGGAATGGAACCAACAAGAAGTCGGAAGGCGAGCCACAGCCTTCGATTCTTCAAGGAAGGCCTTCCGGCTGATAAAATCAAACGAAAGGAGTCGAAAATTATCTCGCAACAGGAAAGGACGTCACCATCGAAAGGGTCACGCACAGACGGACAACAGCATACGCGCGCCTCGATTAACCATAATCAGAAGACTCCAACCCCACCGCACCAGTTCACTGAGGTTGAGGATGCGCAGCCTCCATCACGTGCTGAATACCGGCCATCTAGTACCTACGCTATCGAGACTCCTCTTGACCGACCGGCCGAAGGTGACTACTATAGTATCCGGACGGACAAATTTGTGACAACTGAACCCGGTAAATTCCAGGACCAGACAGGGAGACCTCTACCGTCGTTAGGACTTATCAACAGGTCTCGTATTGGAAGTAAAGAGATGGAATTGCCGGGGGAAATTGATATGCACAAGCCTACAGACCCAGAAAATCGTGCTGCAGAGATTAGGGAGGGTATTGAGGAAGACGAGGAGTCGTCCGAAGAGAAGATATCATCAGCGGTGTTCTTGCCACACCAGGGCCTGGAGGATTCTGCTGGGGAGGGATCTTGTGTCATGGAGAAAGTTGAGCCACAACATCCTAGTACTCGTTCCGCTACCAAGGATTTCCACCCATGGCTAGTGAAAGCAGATGAGCCGGAAGTTGAAGGTGAAAGTATGACCAATCTACATCACGAAGACATGCCCAAAGGTAGGAAAGACGGCATACTGCGTGGCCGGGGCTTGCCTCACAAAGAAGATCATCAAGATACTTCGAATGAAACTGAACTTAAAAAGAAGCCGTGTGACGTGACTGCGATGACCCCACGGCCAGTCTCTCGATATCACGAAGATCTAGTGCACGAACATCAGCCAGGGCCTAAGGTACCTCTCGAAGCTATTGAGCTAATCCCGTACAAGCATCAGGTTGGGGGTCACACGACTATTTGGAGATTCTCCAAGAGAGCCGTCTGCAAGCAGCTTAATAATCGAGAAAATGAGTTTTATGAGAAAATAGAACGATATCACCGCGATCTTTTGCCTTTCTTGCCAAGGTCTGTAAATTATACAATTCCTTCTTTGATTTCATCAACATAATCACTGTGTGGTATCAGCGAGAGCCACTGAGAACATATGGCTAATCTGGTTTTTAGGTATATTGGTGTTCTAAATGTTACATATCAGAAACAACCCCGTCGGAGGTCTACGACAAGAAATGATGGGAGTCCAGGAACGGGAAAGGTATCAGGTCAACTCGATGCCCAATCGAATGGCGCAGATGGGAACACTAAGACGAGAATTCGCCCGTCATCTAATGGCTATGAGGAAGAAAACCGCCGAAGAGTAGTCAGCCAGTCTCTTCAGTCGGGACACCTCCCAGTTCCTACCGTTACGTTCGTGGATAATCAACACATTTTACCTAGAAGCTTGCTCCACCCGTCCATGGTTTCAGGGATTAAAGAGCGGCCGAAAAGCGCATCCGCAGCCATGCTACAGCACCGCATGAGTGATATGTCGTCACTGACGCCCGATATCGATGCTTCTCGAACTACTCGACCCACATTAGATCATCGACACGCGAATAGCTGGGGGGCGACAATGGTTAACAAAAAACTGAGGAACGAAGTGTTTAATGATGCGTTCCTGAAACAGCCTATCACTGTACACAAACACCAGAAACCTGCATCATATCATCGCTTCGTTCCGCGCCGTTTAGCGCAACCTCATCAATCAAATTCCGCTATGGCCTTTTCACCAATAAAAGGCGAGCACAAGTCTACATTATCCGATGAGCCAAACGACCTTAGAAGCCAGGCAGTCCTCGTGCAAAGTCATAGTGATCTAGGCCCGAGAGGTGACTGCTCGGTCGTGAGTGACGCGGACCACCTGAAAGACGTAACTGGCACCAGCGCACCAGAAGCAGATGTATTAGGAGAGAAGCTTTCCCCACGTGTACAAAAACGACGTTATTCTGGCAGTAAGCTGCGGCGCAAGCCTCTAGACGTGGGGGATTCACGTGGTGACTTGAAATATTTTGAGGACGCAGATGATGTTAGATATCGGGGTGATGGCGAGGCGGTAGCTCTCTCTCCACTTCTTAAAGACGCAGTCAAGAACAACAAGGCAGTCTCAAATGGTATAGATTGCAAAAACTCGGCGGAAATCAACTCCACGAAATCCGAACTAGCTTCCGCACTACCGGCTGCAATACCTGACCTTGAAATGGAGCTGAGGAGGATCCCGCGGCCGGTTAATCCAAAGGAAGCTCAAACCCAGCATCACTCAAGGGTTGAGTACTTTCTATTGCTTGAAGACCTCACCGCTGGGATGAAAAGACCTTGCATAATGGATTTAAAGATGGGAACCCGGCAGTATGGCGTCGACGCATGCCCGAAGAAACGCGAATCCCAACGTCGAAAATGTGCAGAGACGACGTCTAGAGAACTAGGGGTCCGAGTATGTGGCCTCCAAACATGGGATGCCAAATCGCAGACATATGTATTCCGGGATAAATACTACGGACGGGATTTGAAAGCCGGGAAAGAATTCCAGGATACCCTGACTATGTTTCTCTACGATGGTGTGGATTATAGTAGTGTCTTGAGACACATTCCCACTATACTACAGAAACTTAGCCAGTTGGAAGTAATCATTCGTCGTCTGCGTGGATATCGATTTTATGCTGCAAGTCTTCTCATGTTTTATGATGCTGGAACGCCCGGCGACGACAACGATACGGCTGCTGAGGACTCGACTACGGACTTCGTAACGGATACGGAGGATGCATGGGATATCAAAAGACGTCGGAAGAACAGAGCCGAAATCGATTTCAAGATGGCGGACTTTGCGAATAGCGTCACGGCTGGTGACCTGGCTACAGACAAGCCGTGCCCGCCCAAACATCCCGACGAGCCGGATCGGGGCTTCCTGCGTGGTCTCGCGACGCTTCGGAAGTATTTCTTGCGGATACAGAGAGACGTGCGAAGTGAAATGGGGCTAAATCCACTCCGCAGAAATGACGAGGATGTTGGCGCGTTTGAAAGCGATTATGACGAGCAGAGTGTTAGTGAGTGAGCCTAAATGCGCGGTCGTACGTCTCTTGGGGAGGCGTATGTGCACTACGGGATGGTACCGGATGGTGGGAAATCATAATCAATTCTTCCTTGTTTGGGACTACTGATACCCTAGAACGGCGCCGGGGGGGGTATGTCACTTCTCTTTGTTTCTTTTCTTGAATCCTTTTCCTTTCGGTGTCGGGGTCAGGAGCTTAGTCTGATTTCCCAAACATACCCTGCATATCTTAGGCGTTTATTAGCGGGCGTAATGATGGAGGTACCTTAGCTAGAGGTATTTCGAACGGCGGTAACCCATGGCTCGCTGCCATTGATGTAGAGAGCACGCTACTACCGCATGGATGTTAAAACATTCTAGTTAGCCATTGACTCGACATGAGAAGCTGTTAGTTAGCTTGCTTAAAAATACCCGGCTTTTTTCATTCATTCTTCTTTCTTTTTTTTATAGGTTGATAGGCAAAATGACGTATTATAATAAATTTTGATGTCCCTTCTCCCCCTCACTAGTGCATATGCTACTGTACTTGCATAGTATATAGGTACTACATGCTACTTACTTAGGTACGTACAGGCCGTGAGTATACAAGTACCTAGCGTAAGTTCCATGTGGCTTCAGTGGCTTAGGAGCTAGAGCAGGGGAGTTTTGAGCCGAGTTTCGAATGGGGAAGGTGGGGTAAATCATAGGGCTGAAAGTAACAGATGTTATCTAGATGCTTGCGTCGATAGCTTAAGCCGCATCCCACTCATGTCCGTCCCATCGAGGCAATGGCAGAGCGCCTCGACTACCCTCTTCCATTATGGCAAGCCCTCCCGCGAACAACAGGGAATCAAAGCCCTCTAAGGATGGCAAAACGATAGCCTTTTTACACCCCGACCTGGGCATTGGTGGCGCTGAAAGGCTTGTTGTCGATGCCGCCGTAGGCTTGCAGAAGCGAGGCCACAAGGTCGTCATATTCACGAGCCATTGCGATCCCGGCCACTGTTTTGACGAGGCTCGGGATGGTGAGTGTTTTATTTCTCTAATTATCTCCTTCGCCAGCCATATGCTAATATCGGTCCGCGCTCTCCAGGAACCCTCGACGTCCGCGTCCGCGGCAATACCGTCATCCCGCCCTCACTTCTCGGGCGATTTAGCATCCTTTGCGCCATCCTTCGCCAGCTTCATCTGATCCTCCAGATATATTTCACATCCGAGCTCCACGGTCTGCACCCAGATGCATTCTTCGTCGACCAGCTCAGTGCTGGCCTGCCGTTGCTGCAGTACCTACATCCACGGGCGCGCATATTCTTCTACTGTCATTTCCCAGATCTCTTGCTGGCCCAAGGCAGACAGAAGTGGCTCAAACGTGTATATAGAGTTCCATTTGATTTCTGGGAGCAGTGGAGCATGAGCTTTGCAGATGCCATCGCTGTCAATTCCAATTTCACAAAAGGGGTGGTCAGTCGAACATGGCCCGCGCTCGCACGCCAGAGGGACCTATGGACCGTCTATCCTTGCGTGGACACCAAGACCAAAGAGAAGAAGATAGGTGAAAAGCCACTTTGGAACGGGATGAAATTTGTCTTGAGCATCAACCGATTCGAGCGCAAGAAGGATATCGGGCTCGCTATTAAAGCTTTCGCTCGTCTGAGCAAGTCAAAACGTGCAGGTGTGAGACTAGCTGTTGCTGGGGGCTACGACCCACGCGTTGGTGAGAATGTCAGCTACCACAACGAACTAGTCGAGCTTGCCGAGTCTCTCGGCCTCAAGAACATGACGGTCAGGACTCTACAGACAGCCCAAGCTGTGCCGCAAGACGTCGAGGTCTTGTTTCTCCAGAACGTGACCAACATGTTGAAGGAGATGCTCCTCTCGTCAGCTCGTCTCTTAGTCTACACCCCTGCTAACGAGCACTTCGGCATTGTACCCCTCGAGGCTATGCTCGTTGGAGTCCCTGTTCTCGCTGCTGACACAGGCGGCCCTGTAGAGACTGTCGTGGACGGCCAGACTGGCTGGCTGCGCTCTCCCGATAAGATCGACGAGTGGACCGCAGTCATGGATAAGGCTCTCCACCAGCTAAGCCCGCAAGACCTAGCCAAGATGTCAGAGGCGGGCATCGCAAGGGTCAAGAATGGCTTTGGAGAAGCAGAGATGGCTCAACGCTTAGACTCTATCTTCAACGAGATGCTTCGCACAGAGAGACCTAGCCGAAGCGCTGCAACGACAATAACGCTCTTGGCAGGGGCTTTGGGTTTATTCACTGCGGCTGTGGCTGTCTCCGCCCGAGTGTGGTCGTAGTGGTCAAGAAAGATAGTGGGCTGGTCTTGATGTCCCCAAGGGCGATAATATCGGGAAAATGCCTTGTACAATATTCAAGCGATCAATACAGCATTGCGTTACATACTTTATTGTAAACACTGCACTATGAGTGATATATACGGATGTGCAATTCTACCTAAAGATAGTGTCGAGCCTTAGGGCGAGTTAGGCTTACCAATACCCCAGTAATCCCGGCGATACGGGCAGTAGGGCTAGTCTACTATATCCATTTCGGAGATAGCATCCAACAATGCGTCCAAGGAGAAGCTCTCTTTGACCTCTACGGGATAGCCGTCCAACTGACTCACAGCTATCACTAGACGAAAGCTCATGCGCTGGTTAACTAGGTCTAGGTTGGATCAGCTGAAGGAATGGAGATGAGCTGCTTAGATTTTTTCTTTATACATTAGAGCTTCTAGAAGCCTGCGTCAAAAGGCAGGCAAAAAGTATTTGGAATTGCAAAAGTCCCTGGCTTGTCTTTGCGCCTTTGAATAGGCCACGCGCGTACTTAACATAGCATACATGGTCTTCGCGAGCAGGAATTAGCTAGGTTAGGTTGGTTAAGTTCGTTGCCAATCAATCCTGTCCCAGCGCGGAAAACGAGAACCATTACATTAATATTCCTAAGTCACCGCTGCCAACGACTATACCGCTTACTATCGTTGAGGGAAAAAGCAGCCACAGCAGACTCTTATCGCTTGTACCGATATCGCTCGCTAGGTGAAGATTGGATCATGGCCGCGGATAGAACAGCTTTCAGGACCTGCGACGGCTGCCATAGGTCCCTTCGCATGGGCATGTTCTTCGACGCGCAGACCGAGGAAATGACCGACGTCTGCCGCTGCTGCAAATACCAAGCGTTGCTAGCGGACAATTCGGGCTCCAGGAGCCCAACGTCGAGTTGGTGGCGGTCTGCTGTCGGGACGTATTTCAAGAAGTAGTAATATGGCAATATTCACTCGATTCTGGAATTGACGCGCGGGCTTTGGGGGATTTATAGTTGGAGGCGATGGCGATGGTGATGGCGATGTTGAGATACCCTGTTATTTAACGAAGGGAGTTCGGTACAGTACGACTAGAGCGCAACCTACACTACACCATATTTAATTATGAGCAAGCATTGGGGTGTTCCCTGTTTAATTAGATACCCCCCTTTACACTAGACCGTGTTTCTTGCAGCGCTCAATAGTAATTTACATATAAAGTTTCCCCCGCGATCTGTGCTGATATGGATAAGGGTTTTTAATGTGCGGTATGTAAGCAGTCTTGTAATAGTGAGATCGATTTTATGCCATATTGCGCAGTCCTCGTTGGCCTATCCCCGCTGAGTTGTCAGCTGCAGTTTAAATAACCCCCAACATAGTGAATTAGAGCAGTCCCTGACTATATCGACTACGCCGCCGAAAATTGACGCTTCCCAGGCTCGGCTAGATTCATCGACTTTCGTTTCCTCCGGGAGTTTGCAATCGTGGACTAGATGCTGGATGATCTACTAGAGAGCACTAGCCTTCCCCATCTACCGCCGTGTTTTGCGAGGTTGGGGTTCGCCTGATATCCGAAAATTCGCTAAGATTCCTATCTCAACCATATGACAAGCCTACTGCGTTTGAAGCTACCAAAAACCTCTAGAGAGCTGGAACACCCAGGATGCGATAACCACAAATTGCTTCGCTTTGTAAGGTTCAATACGCCTATCATTTATAGTAAGATCTGCGGGGACGGTAGGTAAGTCTGCTTAGACTGCAAGTTTAGATTTTAATCCCTCGGCTGTGTACTACAATAATACAAGAAATGCACCATATCGCGAGACTGAATGGGGCGTGTTATTTACAGGCTAAAATCATACACATCAAAAGACCATATGTCATCGATGTGCATGGTCGTATCGTTGTTGGTATTCGTATCTGGTGCAGTTGTAGAGATAGCCGAGGATCGCTCGAGCGTCTTCGGGTGTAGAGGTGTCTTGAACCTACTTAATTGCTGGTCGATCTCGGCGTATGTCAATCGCGTATCCCTATATTTGTCTTGTACTTTCTGGAATTGCTCTGCTCGCAGTAAGTCACCGGGACGAACTATATAACAACTAGAGTACGTACGTATAAGACACCGGGGGACTGCCCACATGCTAGAGAATTGCTCTAGAAATAGCAATAGTAGGTGTTGGCCGTGACTGAGGCTTGCTATAAGAGAAGCCGTCGGGTCGGCGGTGCTCCATCGATGTAGTTCTAGGAAGCACAGAGCTGTGAATGCTATAAGACACTATCACGCCTAGCGTTAGCGATAATCATTTCGAGGGAGGAGAAGAGGGACTTGTGATATTCTAGGGAGCCTACAACGTCTTCGGGATAAAACAGGGTATGGCACGCGCGTAAGTGTTGCGTCAATGGAAAAGCCGTACTGAAATCAACTTATCCCGAGGCTACTCACTATTGCGGGATCAATCCGAGGGGAGTGTTGATTATCCCAATGCTCCACTACCGACACGATGTTCTGACACGGCTCGAGAGACTCCAGCCAATTTTGCATAAACTCTGCTTCATTCTCATCGAGCCTAGGGGGTATGGCGATTATCAAATGCGCCATATGTAGATGCAGGATGTTGGTTAGCCGGATATGGTGGTCAATACACGACTCGCCGCTTAGAACATTTCTCGCCGGGTTAAGATAGCGTGAAGGTAGTGACAGTCGCAAAGTAGCGAGGGCACATTTAAGAGTCGTGATCTTCTTCGTGGTTAATCGTTTCCCCAAAGCTCGTAGTCTCATAACTAGTAGGAGTGAGAAGTTAGTATTTGCTGTAGACTGTAAGAGTTTGATACGGTCTTAGGGCTATGGAACGACATGAGAGCTCCCTTGCCAAGAGCTGAACTAGAAGGCTGTCGAATGCATACTATACCCAGCTTGTCGCAAAGTGGTCGTCGTGACCATATGAAGGTTGTAGTTAACCATGACCCCGTTTGATACGATCTCCTTTGCCGTTTTCCATATGTCCTCAATGTCATCGGGTAAAAATATCTTGGAGACCGAGTTTGGGAGGCCATGTGCTTGATCATGCGGGTTCCTCGCTAGTGCAGT
Organism: Xylaria digitata; assembly: GCA_022495195.1. Classification (NCBI taxonomy): domain Eukaryota; kingdom Fungi; phylum Ascomycota; class Sordariomycetes; order Xylariales; family Xylariaceae; genus Xylaria; species Xylaria digitata. The sequence continues at coordinate 263,476 of MU376944.1, read as the reverse complement.
ATTGATACTCTCAAGCTCAACAACAAAAGGAGTACCAACAGATATATTCGAGTAAGAATCCAAGCAATAGATGCACCAGAAAAGATAGCGCCAATCTTCTATCTCGTCCTCAGTCGTTATAGTACAGTCGAAGGCTGAACATAGTTCCGGATTATCGACCTGATTTACGCCGACTGAATATGCTCTTCGCGCGAGCCTGCTTATGCGCATCCAGGAGCTGGAGCCCGGAAACTGGTGGAACTCATAGTATGCTAGCAAACACTCTAGTCTGAAAGAGTCTAGACTATTATGAGTATCCTGAGAGACTGTCTCGGGCGATGTAGTCTCAAGCAGAAACTTCATGCATTGCTCCACGTCTTCAGGCTTCCAGAAGCTGATGGGGCTCAGAACTTTAGCAGCTACTGTGACGATAGCCACGAGCAAGGCTTTCTCAGCTAGGCCATCATCATATTTCTTAAGGAAGTGATCAATTCGAAACAGGGGTATCGCAGGGTGAACCTCGCCAAAGAAGTGCACAAGACTACAAGATGTCAGTATACGTATAGGCCTATCTTATCGACGCATCGGCATACAGGTCTCTTTCCTGTTCACGACCTAGCGAATACCCGGGGTATTGACTATTAGGGTGTACCACTTCGGCTATTGGGGCATCTCTGGCTATAAGGTCATGCAAGCTGAAGCTCTCGAACCCGCCCGCCTCCCCTTGGGGTAGACAAAGACCTTCAATCGCATCTGGGGATATAATCCCTGGCCCGTGCGCAAGAGAGTCTTAATCGGGCGATAGGAAAATATCGCTTTGATCCCTTTGTGCGAATTGAGACTCAATCGAGGGTGAGATCGCTAGGATATTCCTGCGTTTCTGCCGAGGTAAGCCTCGCGGCGGACCTGGTTTCTTTCGCTCTGCTGAGTAGGTGCAAGGCGAACCCGCCTCCAAGCAACGAGAGCAATCGGGTCGTTGTAAGTCACCTACATACAGTGAGCTTGGCAAGCTATCTCATGACCGCATAGCCACGACTCACATTTCACTTTTTTCCTAACAGTGTAAGATTAGCTAGGCACTACAAGAATCTGGATTGGTGATGACAGAGTTTGACTGATTACTCACCGAATACAGCGGTCACAGACACGATTTCTTACCCTCGATGACATCGCTTATAGGGCGCTGTTAGGGTACTTCACAACCAAGAAACACAGAAACAGGCAGAAAGAAGCCATTGGGGCTAGTGAGTATGCAGCAGAGGATAGTGGCGAGTCCGCCAGTACGATACCAATGGACTTGACTATAAAGTGAGAAAGAGGACACTCGTTAAATCCACAGGACCTTGTTTTGGAGAAGTAGGTACGTAACCTCCTACATTAGGTACCTATGCAAGATTCATATGCAGGACTATGAGTATATGGCTATACGAATATCCCCGCATAATATGATATATTTTCTCTCACGTACCACCTGCATCTGCATGGATGTTCCTCCTCCATGTCAATCAATTTACGTCTTAACCCCAACAAAATTCCTTTGCATCCCGTATGGCATTTCTTCTCGTTCCTTCCCTTATCGACTGATACCCACGCCGTAGTTCACGCTTTTGGGTTGCGAAGTACCTCAAGAGAAGCTGTATTTCGTCGTGTCGTCGCCAAAGTCTTTTGGTAGCTCTGGTCCCCAAACGGAGATAGGGCCGACGACCTCGCGTGTCGTAGGAGTGTCTTCGTTCACTAAATCTCCGTCCGCGTAGTGCTCAATCTTGAAACCGCTCGGATCTTTCCAGTAGTCGAAGATCTGACTACCTAGGATATGTCGCCCGACGCCCCAAACGCTTTCATGGCCCCTCTTAGCTAAATATTCGTGTCCAATCAATTGCTCATCAAAATCGGCAACTTCGTACGACGTGTGGTGCAAGTAGCTCTTCTTGACCTCTGGCGGCGCTCGTTGCATGAACATTACATGATGATCAGAAAACTCCTTGCCAAGGTCGAGGTGCAAGAATGTGAGGACGTCGATGTTGGAGAAGTCCCGGTGGTATAAGATGTTCGATGGCACAAAGTTGAAGTTGCCCGTGTACCAATTGATCTCGGTGTCGAAATCCCGGATAACTAACCCAAAATGACCAAGTTTGTGGACTAGGGCCGGTCCCTCGCGATACCGTTGGAAAGTCCCTTGGAATATCTTAGCACATTCATCTGATAGGGAAGACACGGCGTCACCCCATCTCGAAGACTGGTACTTACCTTTTCTAAGCTTCTGAAAAGGACCATTATACGGTCCTTGTACTTCGTGGGTGGCTGATGGGACTAGCCCCTCGACTTCTCTTTCGACTTGACCGTATACGATATGAAATTGAGTATCGTCGGATCGAGCGAATGTGATCATCTTTCCGCCTCCGGGTGCGTCAGTAAGGCTTGAGGGCGTCGCACCTGGTAGAAGTGCTGCCTTCTCGAATTCTTCCTCTGATTGTGCTACGAAGGCAGCCCCTCCGAATCGCGGATTACCATCCCTGCTCTTAGAAACAACATACTATGGCACTCGGGTTTTAGTAGTTTGTTTCAAGAGACAAACGAAGATGATTACGAGTGTTACTTACTGCGTACGGATCTACGCCATAGCCTCTAAACCAGATCTTGTCCTCATTTCGTTTCGCTTCCACGAAACCCCAGTCCTTTGCAAACTCGGTAAACCTCTCTAGATCTGGATGTTCAAAGCAGACGTGCGCAATGCGTGCAAGCTGAACCTTCGAGGGGTTGTTGGTGATTTCAGGGATACGCATATTGGGCATGATAGATTCACGAACAAATTTCGGGAGCCTAGAAAGCACTGTCATTAAGAGAAAATCCATGATTGAGATTGAGCAGCAAGGAAGGGCACCATGCCGACATGATAGCTTTTGAACACTAGTGAACCTGCCTGCTGTATCAAGGCAGGGTTGTGAGTACCCTTGTTCGACGAGTTCCTCCGCGGAACAACTAAAGATCAATGCGAGAGAATAACATGACGCCTATACATAATATTCGGAAACCCCAACTACAATGCATAGCATCGGTGAAACTATTGGGGTTGTGCCTACTGATAAGCCTGCCTGCCTTAGGTGACATCACAACATAAAATCCGTATCCCCCGCACAACCTACATCAGGATTCTAGCTGCCAATGCGTAGCCGTGTCGGCAGCTCATGCAAGTCCGTGGATATCAGCAACGAAGAGATTATCGGGCATTACTCGATGGATACTACAGAGGTCATCATCGTTGGTGCCGGTCCAGCCGGACTGGCCTTGGCAATGGCTTTATCGAATCTCAGAGTTAAGGTCAGTTAGCTACACGATTCATACAAGTAAGCTAATGCTCAATTTTGCTAGTCTGTTATACTAGAAAAAGAACTCGAAATAATAGAAGATCCTAGAGGAATTGCTATAACGCAGGATGCCGTCAGAATATGTTGGGACCTTGGGCTTGGTAGTGATATGGATAAGATCAGCCATGGTACACCTCCCTTGTTACAATGTCGAATAGTAAGGCCTACTAACGAATAAATGTGTAGAACTACCACATTTCAATTTCCACAAGACTTCTTTTGTGAACGCCCCATTCTTCAGTCGCGACATGTATCCAGATGCGCTCGCCCAAGCGTTGCCAGGCACCATCTTCCATATCCAGCCAATGCTGGGTGAGTTCGTTATACCAATCAATCAGTGTCTATTCATATGCTAATGAAAACAGAGTTGGCGATGCGCGAGAAATTGAATGATTCACAGTATTGCGAGCTCCGATGCGGCTGTACTGTGACGGGACGGAAACAAGATGGCACTGACATTATCGCTGAATACAAGGATGCTAAAGGGCAGCCTGGAAGCATACGCGGCTCATGGCTCATCGGAGCAGATGGGAAACGGGGCGTAGTTAGAAAACACTTTCTCGAGCCATCAGCCGGCGTCCGGCAAGTTAGCGGCACCTACAAATACGATGGGATCTGGGTGGCAGCAAACCTTGAAATATCACTGCCAAAGCCGGACACTCATCCTGATTTCCCCCTTTGGGGTCTAGGATACACTCCAAACGAAGTCTATGACCTGTTCTGGCCTCGTGGTTTCCATTTCGGCAGTCCTCCAGGAAAACCCCTGGCTGCCGGACGCTTTGGGCCGATCGAAGCACGTCTCTGGCGTCATGAGTTTGCTCAAAATGACTGGAACGACACTATGAACGCTGAAGAGCTTCTCTGGGAAAATCTGATTCCAATGATCACTCGAAAGTATGGCAACAAGGGGGAGGGTCCATTCCTCTCAGGAGAAGTGATGTATCCTCGCGACTGTATTGAGATTCGGCGTTGTCAACCGTTTCACTTCAATCACAAGATCGTCAACAAATGGTTCGATGACAGGACGGTCTTGATCGGAGATGCTGCACGTGAGTTCTCTTTACTATTTCTCTTCTTGGATCTATACGATGAACGGAATATTAACTCCCACCCCTAAAGATGTTTTTCCTCCATTCGGCGGCCAAGGCATAGCAAGTGGTCTACGGGACGCGCAACAATTGGCCTGGCGTCTGATGCTTTTACAAAAATTATCCCATGCCAACCGTGCTATTTGTGATGAGATTCTTCAAGCGTGGGCACAGGAACGCTCTTACAGCGTGAGGTTAGCAGCGAATTTTACAGAGCTGAATGGCAAGTTGTGCAACTACGGGGACTCGTGGAAGTTCTGGTTGCTACGAAATATCGATTGGGTTATACAGCAGATTCCGTTTATCCGCGGAATGCCTGACCCGTTATCTACAATTGAGGCGCGTGGCTTTACGACTGTTGATGGTGGCTTCTTCTCATCTGAACATGGTGGAGGAGGGCGACTACCACAGGTTTACCTGTCATCACGGCGAACCGGTCCGGAGCTGTCTGATTCGATATTCGGCTCGAACAACACAGTTATGACACTCATAGCGATAGCGGGGGACGATACTGCGGACGCTCGGGCCGAGGCGAGAAGGGCCCTGGATGAATCCAGAATCGATGAAGCAGTCCTCAATGGGGACTCAATCAGGGTTGTCTGCTCAAAACCCTACACCGGCGCGGGCGATAACCTGGAAGTCTACTACCCCACCCCGGTAGAGCAACTGTCTGAGATGGGCATACCCATAAGGCCCTTATACGCGCCCTCGAACCTATTTAGTCGCTTTAGTGCTGACACGAGATTCGTCGTTCTCCGTGCGGATTTCTTCATATTTGGCCTTGCGAAAAACTATTCCGAGTTGTTGGGATGTATTAACTGCCTAAAGTGTCGTCTTCACTACGTAACGTCGTAGCTACCATAGCTCACCAGGCATAGGGCTATTCAGTATATTCGAATTTTTCTTTCAATACTGATCATTTTGATCTGTCCCCTATTATGTGATACACCCAATGAGTGGTTCTGAATAATGATATTTCTTACAAGGTGAATCATGTCAGTATAGTGCCTTAGTGTTTGAGATGTATAATCTGGAAAGCCAACAAGTAGAAGCTAGCCTATAGAGTGCACGCCTCAAGCTACCACCTGCGTAAATCGTAAAGCTACGAATACGCCAGGATCCTATTACACAAGCCCCGAGGAACACGCTATATACACCGACTGCTGGAGGCAAGAGGTCGATAGGACGAGTATGTTGTATTTGCCGATATAGACAACCGAAAGCCCGTGGATTAACACTTAATCGCCCACTAAGGGTTTATAAATCGAAAACATGAAAGATCCTGTTTTCAAACAATATTATCCTCAAGATCACGGATACTAGAAGCCATTGCCTCAATTACAGCGCCATGGTTCAATAATTCCCCTGGTCCCGTGAATGCGCCGGCACCGGCCGATGTCTCTCTATGACACATCAGTCGCTTCTCACGAGGCCAAAATTCAAATCAGGTGCGATTCGCAAGCGGTGAGTCCAAGTCTACGCAGTGAATTGACAAATTATCACGCGATGAAGTAATAAAGAAACCGCCATGAGTTATCTCCATCATATCAGAGCTGAAAGCGCTATCTATCCTTCTTGCATCCTTGACTGACGCGGTCTCAATATTCTCCCTGGCAGCAGGCCTCTGCGAGTCGCGACTTGCGACCTACGTGGCACCGCCTCTAACCCAATGGTATAATTGGCGTTGATCGGGATGCACGAAGACATCATTCAACCGCGCCCACCGCCAAGATCCACGAATCCCTCTGGCGCCGGGATATCCAATTAATCACTCCGGAGAGAATTCCAGCCCCATTCGGAGGATCTCCACATTAGTCCGACGGAGCAACCTCGAATCCAGCGCACATTCAGTTTAGTGGTGGCTCTCTTGCTCTTATAAGTGGCACCCTTGAAGTGCGAAACTTATCCGAGCGTAAACGCGATATAATTTGCATACTAACTCAACTTTATCACGTATTCCAAGCAGCTATCCCAGTGGCCAGTGGCATCTCGTGTGCTGCTTTGAAATGTGCCGATTCTCTCGAACCCTCTTACGCCTTGTGGATCAACCAATGAAGCACATGATTTTATTAGGAGTTCTTTAGAATATACTGTTGTCTTGGGTTCTCCGGGCCCAGCGCTATTCTCTAGTATATGCTCAGAATGGTGAATGTTGCGTACCAACAAGAGCGCCAGGACGTCGCCGTCCTGGGGAAGAGATTCTGGGACCATGGGGTTGAACGTACCATTATTCTTCACCCCAGATGTAGATATACCATATATCATTCCACGAACAGCTACAACGCTTTCATTCCCATTTATAATAAAAAGATCCGCGAGATATAGCATCGGATCGTCGAGTTCTCCATTGGTAGGGCGTAGCTCAACTTTGACCGGCCATCTACAGCGCCAAACAGATTACAGCCCACAACCAGCGCGTGAGCTTCTTTGACCACTCATAGAGGCTGCAGCAGTCTCTTGCCAAATTGCCTCGAACGCCCAATCGTCCTTTTCCATGCCGCCCAGCTCCAACTCGGCGCTCTGCTATCCGACTTCACTGCATCGTAATTGACCATCCAGAGTAGATCCCGGATCAAACCCCCTTGCCAAAGCCCCGCGAGGGATTGATCGCAACCTAGAACAAGGGCGAAGGTGTGGGCAAGGCCAGAGAGGGCTGAGAGTTTATCGGGCGCAATTGTTAGTTTACGCTCCGTGTACTCGGTGACGAGGAGTTGTCATTTCTCATAGGGTATATCTCGTCTCCGTGGTCTGACCCCAGTTACAAGTGAGTACTCACTATTATTCGGTGACGCGCTTCTATCATCGACGGTTATAGAGGAGGGGAGCAACGTGTGCCAGGAGACCTGCGGCGGTCTTGCTATATTGCTATTCTTTCCGTTTGACATCAAAAGCATGATTTTTCGACAGTAAAGTATAGCACCCCGTGTGGGCATGAGTTTCTCTTGTAAGATTCACACACGTTGACCAAGCAGACCCATGCAACTGACCCGGGAAATTTGCATCCCAGTAGCGGTATCCGTTTAAGAGGTAGAGAATATAGTGATCGTCTTGCTTTGAGTGCGCATCTAGACTAAATGGGATGACCGCATGAGGAGGAGGCGGCTTCCGAGCTATAAAAGAAACCCCGAATGGTAGCTATCACCAGCTGCTGAGACGACAGTCAGCCAGGCATTGCGGTAGACTGTGATCATGCGCGGTGCTTCCCGCTCCCAGTGCGCTGGATCATCCTGAATGATAGACAACGCGTCAATCCAAATGCATTGTGCCAAATTGAGCCGATGAACAAGTACCATAAGGTCCTGGAATGTTCGGGGTATATATTGAGTCAACATGCCGGCCTGTCGCTAAGACATATTTGTAGTTTTTGTCACAAACTCGGGTGCCAGTAGTTAAGTGCCACGTATTTCGTAGATGATAGAATTTCGGCTTTTCCAGTGCATATGAGACGTGCAACTGAGTCCCGGGCGTTGCTGATATTAAGCCGTGGAGGTAGAGTTTGACCAAAAGAAGATGAAACCCAGGACTTGCACGGTGCACGTTTAACTTGGCAATTAGATAGCCACGATTGTATAAGGTTGGCGCATCGGGTATCTAGGGCATTTTGCGCTGGCCTGCTTAGGGCAATGTTCAAGAATTGTGCTACGGCTTCTACACGAGAGGTTAGTTGGCTTTAAACCCGAGATGAGTATGCCCTGGTAAGCTCTTCAATAGTCTTAATCCATCCTCTCCAGATAGGCATTAACAAGGTCACTAAAGACGATCCAATAATGGAAAGAACTACAAGTTCGGCGCACGAGAGGGCTGAGATGTTGAACCCAGGCCAAGAACCGTTCTTATTCTCGGGAATATAAAGGTTTAGAAGGGCAATAAGTATCTCACCAGAACCTCGATAAACTCCCGACCCCGTTCTTCACCTTTTCCAAATACTCATCCCAACAGAGCTCGAGTTCAACAATATCTAAACGCATTACATAAGCAGAGTTGTCTAGCTTGGCTGTTATCCATGACCCGGGATTCGCACAAACTCCCGTCTCTAGGCCTAGACCGGGGAGTACATGTCGAATGGTGTATCTTACATAATTGCAGAACGAGCATGCCGAGAAGCTAATCTTAGGAAGATCCGGGAACATATCGTTAACCTAGTTGAGGCCAGTGGAAGCCTGGGTTTTGGTCTGGGCGACCACGTCTCCGCCTGAACTGTCAAGGACGACGCTCATGCATGAAATAATCTTGCTACCTGGTGGCAATAATATCAAACGCCGATAAATATGACAACATTATTTATGAGCCAGCCAATCCGTATTCGGTAACTACAAGCCGACCTAGCCCTGTTGCTCTCCCGTGACGATCAACACCCTGCGTTGAGCTTGCAGGACTTGGTTAGGGGGGTATCTGGAGTGGTCGTGCTTATATAAACAGCTTTGAATCATTTGCAATATCTCCCCTATCCAAATCAATGACCAAAAGTAATCCAACATCATCCTAAACAACCCGACCTAACTACTGCCCAACCTCCACACTGCCCCTTAAACTTACTATGGATTTGTCAGTCGGCGAGCGCTTTTAGCTGCTGGGGAGAAAAGTCTTTCTTGGCGTATTCATCAGCGTTACTACATTCTGTACCTTCCTTCTAAGCGGTAAGCAAGGTGCCATATTAAATTTTCCGTCACCGATTTCGCCACCTCCAGAGATCCCGGATCCGCCACCCTAGAATCTCATATGATCGGTTAATAACATCGGCTAGAACAGGCAGTTCTTTCATGTTGGGGGATCCGTGAAGTAGCCACGCACGTAACCGATCAGTGACTGATGTACTGAAGAGTGCGCCTTTGGGGCAAAAGGTCGGCGGTAGGCTGGATAGGGGGCCTTTACATCAAGTAAAGGCGGATTTCCCAACGGAAAGCCTCTATCACGATATGCTCTTAAACCTTTTCGCCATTTTAACCATACTGAAGTTCATAACAATTCTGCCCGGATCTGGAAATACACCGCAAGATTTGAAAATTTAACTCTCTTAATGCTATTGCTGATGTTGGTATATATGAATAAACTTGTCGTAAAGAAAGTCACCGTTTTCTCGAATCCTCGAGGATGCCCATGTACAAACCATCCATTCCGCGAAATTCGTACAGCCGTGATATCGTCTCCATGTAAACACCACACTCATATCAGGGAATACTTAAATAGCCATCTAACCCATAAATCCAACTTAAAACAGCGCTCCGCCTAGACGAATAGCAACCGATTTGTTCTGTGTGTAGTTGGCCAGTGCTGCCTCTCCCAGCTCGCGACCGATACCGCTTTCCTTGAAACCGCCGAAGGGAAGTTGGTGGTGTAGCATGTTATAGCCTGCGTCGCTGTCAGCCTCATGCGAATAAAAGGATAATGTGGTAAGGGATACGTACAGTTGACCCAAACGGTGCCTGCCTTGATGTTATTGCTTACACGGATAGCCGTGTTGAGGTCGCTAGTGTGGACAGCAGCGGCAAGACCGTATGCACTGTCATTTCCTAGTCTGATAACTTCCTCTTCGTCCTTGAACTTGGCGATGGCGCAAACGGGTCCGAAAATCTCCTCTTGCATGATCTTCATGTCAGCGGTGACATTGCTGAAGATGGTAGGCTTGATGAAGTAGCCCTTGTCACCATGACGTTCACCACCGGTCTCGACAGTGGCACCGTCCTTCTTACCCTCCTCAATGTAACCCATGATACGGTCGAATTGAAGTTGGCTGACTTGAGGACCTTGGAAGGTGCCCTCGTGGAATGGGTCACCAACAGCGTTTTCCTCGGCACGCTTCTTGAAGGCCGCAACGAACTTGTCGTAGATGCCTTCCTGGACATAGATACGAGAGCCGGCACAGCAGCACTGGCCGTGGTTGTAGTAGATGCCAAAGTTGACCCAGGAGATGGCCTGCTCGATATCGGCGTCGTCGAAGACAATGTTGGGGGACTTGCCGCCGAGCTCCAATGTGACCTTCTTGAGGTTGGAGGCGGCCGCAGCCTTCATGATAGTACGACCAACAATGGTGGAGCCAGTGAAGGCGACCTTGTCAATGTCCATGTGGGAAGAGATGGCGGCACCGGCGATTCTACCAAAACCAGAGATGATGTTCAGGACACCGGCGGGGAAGCCGGCTTCCTTGACGAAGTTGGCGAAAACCAAGGCAGACAATGGGGTCTGCTCAGCGGTCTTGAGGACAATGGTGTTACCCGTGGCCAAAGCAGGGCCGATCTTCCAAGCCAACATCAACAGGGGAAAGTTCCAAGGGATGATTTGACCGCAGACACCAATCTGCGTAATGATGTTAGCCTCCTGGTTTTGGACAATATGCCGTATTATAGGGCACGCGCAGACTCACAGGTTCCTGCTTTGTGTAGTGGAAGGATTCGCGGTTGATGTCAATGGTCTTTCCGTGAATCTTGTCGGCCCAGCCACCATAGTATCGAATGCATCCAGCGACAGCGCCGACATCTCCACGAGCCATGGTGATGGACTTGCCATTGTCTAGAGACTCGATGGCAGCGAGGAGGTCGAGGTTCTTCTCGACGAGATCGGCAAGTTTCGTCAAGTAGACGCCACGCTGCTGAGGTGTGGTGTCATGCCATGTTGTGTGGAAAGCCTTGCGGGCGGCGGCTACGGCGATGTCGACATCCTTCTCGGTGGCTTCAGAGACAGAGCAGATAACCTCCTCGGTGGCGGGATTGATGACCTCAAACGACTTCTTGTCAATACCTTCTACCCATTCGTTGTTGATGAACCTGTGTGACGCAAGAAGGTGGGGTTAGTGAAGAGGACAAATGATATAGCTGGGCAGTTTGTATAGAAGTAATGCGATCTGATCCGATCTGCTGGGTCTGTTGGAGTAATGGAACAATGGCATTGCATAGGTAGCCGACTCACAATCCGGTAGGCTGGGTGTAAGCGCCAGTGATTGGCGTCTTCAACTCGACTGTCAAAGGCATATTTGTTGCTGTCGATATGATATGATGTATGATTGACAAGAAGGAAGAGGAAGAAGAGAGGAGGATGGGTGAATTGATAATGAACTTTATTGAAGAGATTCCCTGTGGGATTATATCGTATCGGATGATTATTATAGATGTGAGAAGAAGAATAGACACGTTGACACGGGAGACAAGGGGGAATTATAGTCGAAGCGACTGGGACCGAAGCTCTCTTTATCTTCGGTACAGTGTCCGGTACCTACATACCTCCATACCTCTCCTCCTCTCACCCTCTTACTCTCTTGCACACCTCCATACCAAGAAAAGAGAGGGGAGCATCGGAGGGGGATCATCAAGCGGGGTAGGTGACAACTAGTGGGCAGTAGCGGGATTGAGATTGGGGTGAGAGGGACCGAGACAGACGGATTTCCTACTTTAGGAGGGGCGACTGGCGTTGATTGGTCTGCCGGTGGTTGCCCACCCGTTAGTGAGTGGTAGTGAGGGCGGTAGTGGGGACCATGGTGGGAATACAGTACTCTGCCAGTATTTGGTGGAGGCAAACAAGCTAAGCTAAACATGATCTTCAGCGAGTCCACTTCCACCCATCATGACCAGAGCTGCTACTCCTTGGCATAAATAGTTTACTGTCTAGTCGGAGGTCTAGTAGGAGGTCTAGTACAGTAGACACTGGATTCAACGGAGCTACGGAGTTGCGATGACATCGCCCCCTCCTACCCCAACAGACTATCACCTACCCCTAGCACCAACTCTAGCTACCTGTGTCACAGCTTGTATTACCAAACCACCTCTGATGTGGACGTGGAGGTGAGACGGGTACAACACGGTGGCACCACGGTAGTACGTCGCCTATGTATGTAATTGTCTTTGCCCAGATAGCAGTATTGCAGTACCGAGACAGAATAAGAATGTATCCCTTACGTGGCACCTAGCTGTGCGAACTTGTGGCGGCGTCACTAGAATTCAACCTCCGATCGTGTTGTATCGCATGAACGGCTCGCGACGGGACCAGAAGGGTACCTTGGTAGTCGTAGTGGCCTGTAACCAATGGGACCCACGCACAGCCTCATAAGGGGATACCTACACTACTGCGCACTTATGCTTAGCTTCATTCCAACGGGACAATGGAACTTTCAACACTGGGTACTAGTCTGGTACCGCTCATTATCAGAGACGCGGATGGCATCACGCTATGACTAGTCGAAACGGGGAAGAGAGGGGCACCAGAGTAATACTTACATCCACTGTTACGATACCTGTCTTACTATGTAGACTCCATACTATCTGACGGCCACGATACTGTATACAGAAGTACATTGATAACGCGGGGTAGGTACTTGTGCTCCCTTCGAGAAAGACAAAAGAAAAAAAAAGGAGATGGTGAGGTAATGAATCGAGGTTAGGCTTTCGGTGCTACCAACGTACAGGACTGGGAGACGATTATCTAGTGTAGGTACCTCTAATTGACAGATCATTAAACTCCAATTCTCAAACAAGACTTGGCATGTTATATCTGACTGTCTGTAACAAAAGGTTGCTATCTTGCAGATACGCGTCCTGCGTGTACTATACTATGTAGTGTAGATTGACGATGCGAAAACCCCATGTCCATGCTTCCCCACATTGTCGAGGTCATTTGCTTACGGCGTGACCCGAGGCTACCACCACTCCCCGAGGGGTAGCGCCTATTGAGCTTGCTCTGGACGCTCGAGAACGGACAAAGGGAAGCTTCTTTCGGACATGTCGCCCATATGATTGGCCGCTTTTATATCCGAACGCGCAGCGGCGTTTACCAGTTATGAGGACTCGAATATGTTGAGGCGAATTACTAAACGCTATCATCGACGGAAACGTTCCAACTTTCCATCGATATCTAACACGGACCGTACCCCGTGGGGTAGCTTATATACAGGGTAGTACTACTAAGATGATAGACCGTGATGTTAGAATCGCAGGATTAGTTCCCTTCTGTCCAGTCGTTATGAGTGGTCTATCAAATGATACTGACTCGATGGCGAATTGTTTTTCGAATCATATTACAAATACCTACACTGCTATCACTCAGCCATTTGGTCATCCCCCAGAGCAGAGATTTACTCGAAATATACGCGTGTCGCCAACGTTCCGGATTATTCCCGTGCATCGTGGCCTCGCCTTTCATATATCATGCAAGTACTCCGGCTACGCCCCGGTCCTCGGGCGCGTGTTCGCTCGATTCAGACATGTCGTGTTCCACGATGTCCGCGAAACTTATGCATCCGGTATTGTGGCTTCAGTATTGGATTCTTGTCAATCCCTAAATGGTATCTAGATAGTCGTTCTTTTTTCGGCCGTCCTGATTAGACAAGGGCCTGAAATCAATATTTGTTAGGTTCTATACACTACACCAACATAGATATAGTTGCGACATGGATATAGCCGATTTAGGACCAGGTGTAAGATGGATATAGCCTATCAAGGACTAATCGCGACCTGTCGGGACTTACATCTACCTATGAGAATGGACGCCTTTCAATTAACATATGCATGTGTATCTGTTGAAAAACTCATCATATAAATACATACTACTTTCAAAGCTACGGATGTAATATAGTTATCCTGTTTAGAGGTACACATCTGGACTTAGGTAGGTAGATAATTAACGTGTTTGTTTTGTTTGTATACTTGATCGGTAAATGTTAACACCGGTGGAGCAACCAGCAATCAACGCGTTGCTTCGGGAAAGCAAGGACCGAAGTCATAAGAACTACCCTTTCTAACTAATTGACGTCACAGATAAAGAAAATAAAATAATAATAATAAAATAATTAAATAGAATGTTAATTGAGCCCCAGGGTAGGTCCTTGTTGAATTGCAAAAAGAATATGGATACTAGGCCGACAACAGGAAGACAAGTGCAGCCTCTACGTACAACTATCACCATAACGGCATACTGAAACAATATGAAGACTTTAAAACCCCTAAAGCTGCGTACCTAGGTGCTGTTCCTCGATTACTTACACATGTACGGAGTAAGTCTAGATAATAGCAGCGTAATAACAGTAAAAGGTATTTGGGTATTATGCGACATACTATATCTAGTTGCAGAGCTCAATTGCTGATCTAATTGATCTCGGGGTTGAGATAAAGCTATTACTGGTACAGCGAGAGACGCACGGTTCAGATGTAACAGTGTTCCAATACAATCGCACGGTCTCCCATATAGAGTGAGACTAAGGTACCTAGCTAGTTCTGAGCTTGCGATAAGGGGTTTTCGACTAGTTGTGTATCATATCGATAAGGCCACTTGGGGCAAGAATTGAGGGCAAGCTCGTCGGCGCCCCATCTAATTTTCATCTGGCCTCAGTATCATCAACCAGCAGCATTGCCAATACGAGGGCGATTGGAGGCAGCAATTAGAGTCAATTCTCAAAGAAATAGCACATGATATGAGTTGCCGCACACTATAAATCGAACCATGGCCGATGTTGAAGCGGCCATCGCTGCTGCCATGAGCGCAGCTGCGCCTAGTGCCCCGCCAATGAGTGAGTACCGCAAGTCGTTCTCCGTCTCATTTCCCCTCGTAGATGGTCTGGCGGGGGAGTCGCAATGTTGCCGCTGCTATGGGCTCATGATCCCAGATCAAATGAGGCCTGGATTTCCCTATTGATCTTGAGATTATTTGTGTATCTGATGCCATGGCGTAGGCCCCATTATCAAAACTGAGCCCTTCTCTGGGGATGTCATGGTCATCGACTGCGAGCTTCCCCTACCGATGAACTCGCCAGAGTCATCCCAGTCGCCTCTGAAGCGATCTCGCTCGCCGAACGACAGCCAAGCCATTGACGGTGATGAGCACCGGGACGAGAAGCGTATGAAGACAGAGCCCGTTGCCGATAATGAACTCGACGAGATAGCACGAATGGTCCAGGCCGCACAGGCGTCCGTCATGGATTTCCTTTCAGCACCGGCCCCAAACATAGAACACGAACCAGAGCCTGAGCCTCAGCCTCAGCCGCAGCCTCAACCTGAACTCGAGTCCAACCCCCGTATAGAGCAGCTGGACGAAATCTTCGAGACGACGGAACACGAGCAGGTCAATATTGAGTCAGCTTTAGAGGCCGCATTAGACCAGCAACGGTCACCATCGAGGGATGTGGAGCCGAGGCCAGATACTCTGTGGAGCAACCCAAGAGATTATACCCGTAGGAAACATATAATTCCGGCACTTGGTGCCCTGGTCAGTGCCAGTAGCCCTGAAGTGATTTGAGAAAAACGGCTGACGTGGCAGCAAGGCTGTTGACATATTGATAGCTCTGTCAGAGCAAACATTGGAGGATACCGTGGCGACATTAACCAGCGACCCTGAGTCTGATATTACGAAAGAATATGGCGTGTTACGAGGAGCGTTCGATCTGCAACGCAGGCAGCTATTGCTTCCTCAAGACGTAACGGCACCATTTCTCGATGCCGGTAAACTTGGTATCAAGGATCAGACAAGGGAGGTGATCCGGATTGCGAATCTTGCTTCGACTTGTGCCAGTATATTTGGAACGAACGAAATAACCTTAGAGGAAGTCAACAACCACTTCTTACGCATATTTGTTCCCGAGGGCCGCGGGCTATCCCACGACGCCGCGGAGCTGTACTTGGGGCTCAAGACGCAGCTGTTTTTAGCTATTTTAGAAGGTGACTTGGAGAAAACCAAAGATCAGATGCTCGAGGAGCTTTTTGTGACTGATGTTGAACGTTCTTTGCGAGCTCACCATCCTAATACCCCATTAACAACCTCTGAACTTGACTTTATTGCCAATTTGAAAGCGCGCAAGGTCATGCTTTCGATCGCCTCCGCCCCCGCAGATAGTATTTGTAAGCCCCTATAGCCCGTTATAATCTGATCCTTGACTACTAACATGCGCGTTAGATGCTCTTAGCAAGCAGTTCACATATGAGGCCTTCTTGGATACCTTGAGTACCTACCTCAACGACAATATCAATAGTATACAAACCCAAGTATCGAGTAAAATTGAAGCGAAAGCACCTACTGAGAGTCCTGCCCCTGTTGATAGTGCCACTCACGATTTGACAAGCGAGTTCGACCTAAACGCTGCCATAGCGGAAGCGTCGAGGGCGGCAGCACAAGGCGCGTTACAACCTAGTGCTGATGAAGCAGCCACATTCGATGATCTATCTGCTTTCCTCACGGAGAATGTGTCCAGAGCCGTTGAGCAGTCGAGGCAGGCGGCTGCTAGCATAGAGCTGCCATCCTCTATTGCTTCAGCTGCGGAGAGTGCATCGAGAGCTACAGCCTTGGCATTAGAAAGCATTGCGAGGAATCAATACCACCCAACAGCATTGCCTCATTCATCTAGTATGTTACATATATAACAGCGCCATCTGAACTGGGCAACTAATTGATAAATTCTTAGGTCAAACCCAGTCTTCTACCAGTCACCACAACTACCAGCCTCAACAAGCCCAAAACTCATCACAATATTTCTCCTATCATCAACAACAGCAGCATCAGCCGGTAGCCAACATGCAGACAAACTATCAAACGCCAAGTGATCACTTGCCTCCAAATCAGACTGACTCAACACCAGCCCTGTATGAGCGGGCCAGACAAGCTGCTGCGGCACGATCCTCTACCCACGCCCGACGTGAAGGCTCTCATTCCACCCGGCGACCGTGGAGCCCAGAAGAAGAGAAAGCATTAATGATGGGGCTTGATATGGTGAAGGGACCTCACTGGTCGCAGATTTTATCTCTATTTGGCCCCAATGGCTCAATTAGCCAGATACTCGCAGACCGTACACAAGTCCAGTTGAAAGATAAGGCTAGGAATCTAAAGCTTTTCTTTCTGAAGACCAACTCTGAGATGCCTTACTACCTACAATGTGTTACGGGAGAATTGAAGACCCGAGCCCCCACACAAGCTGCCAGGAAGGAGGCGGAGGAAAAGGCAAGGATGAATTCTGAAGAACATCAGGCACATATGAATGGTATTCTTGCTCTAGCTGGAGGCCTTCAAAACAACTCTGCCCCGAGACTAAACCCGTCCACAGCCATGCCAAGTAGCACTATACCTCAACAGCCACTTCATCATCCTCATTTAAACCAAAATACACCAGGTCTATCACGACAACCGTCACGGCCCGTGGTTTCGGCTCAACCACCTCGCCCAGTCATACCGGCGCCTCAGCCAGTCAGTTTGCCTACGCTGACGCCGACCAGCCAGCAACAGCATGCGCAACCGCCTCCAGTGCAACAGTCAACGCCACGACCTGAGAATCCTCCAGCAGCTCAAGTACCTCTAAAACTGGAAGAACAATCTAGGCAACAGCAAGAAGCCCCAACAGCGCCGGAGACAGCGTCTCTACCAGATCACAGCGGTTTAAGCATTGAAGACCAGGCCCTCCTCAGTCTTAAAGCAGCCATGGAAGGGGAGTCTGCTGCTGCTGCCGCCGCCGCAGCACAATCGACGACACCCTTCATCAAACAGGAAGGGCATATCGGACATAATGAGTCGCCTATAATATGAGCTGATACACTTGTTCCGCTCGTTCTTTTCGCGCATATATTTTCATCTCAGGTCATTATTTAGGCCTATTTGGTAGACGGTGCCAGTGACATCTGGTTTTCATGTTTGATACCCAAGGTTGGAGCGGTTTGCAGGCAGGTTTGGTGTGCGAATATTAGACAAACAAGGACATGACGGCGTTAATGAAGAATTAGGGCTTCTCAATCAAGGTGAAGACTTGTAACACTAAAGGAGGAATCTTGTGCCCCCCTCTCGAGCTCAGAGTAGAACGTTAAAAGTGGATCGGGTGTTCTGTAATACCTACCTCTCTTAGTTGAATGGAATCGGTATTCTTAGGTGAGGGTTTATGGATGGATCTTAACTACGAATATATCCTCCTCCCGCTCGTATGACGGCCAAATAGAATGCGATGATGGCGGCTTTGACATGGCATAAAAGTTAGAGGTGGAAGCCGGTGCCTACACTACACACGCGTCGCGAACACGAGTGTGCTCTCCGCATTGCGGTCCCATGTCCACCGAAGATGTCTTTCGTCCCTCCGTTCTGACCTCGTCTGCTTCTGCTATATAAACGACAGTGCTGAGAATTAGGGTAACGGTGACAATGGTTCCGGAATATACGTTAAAAGAAAATCCTCCTAGATACACATACGATCATGAAAGGCCCATATCAATATACCAAGCAAGGGAAGAAAATGTTGGAATACAACTAATAATATATTGAATATCGCGTGTTGACTTGGAAAGGGAACGCTTCCCTGTATAGTATGTATGAAACCTCTTCGTATGTCCGAGTGCTTGCCCGTTCCCTATAAACATAAGCATTGCCCACGCTGATGCTACCAGCCCGAACCACCAAATCAAACCAGACCCCGCGGGTCGTCCTGCACCTACGCCGTAAAACGCCGATGGATTCCATATCCATAAGTGCTCCCATGCTCGCTTTCTTGATGAACCTGTAGACGAAACTGATGTCTATCACATCATAATACAATCCCTGTCTTTCCCAGCCCCTCCCGAGCTACCGCCGGCAGTGACGGATGGTGTGGATTGACGCGATCGCGCGGGTGTACTAGGCCCTGCATTACTTGGGGCTCTCGTATTCGGGCTTCTTCCTGGGGCTGGACTCCTTGGATTACTCTCCGGATGGCTGGGATGGCCAGCCGGCGGGAGGTACGGAGTCGACTTTGCAGCCTGTTCGTAGCTAGGAGGTGCGTCCTCTAAACCATCTTCTGGTGTAGGCCGATGTGTTAGTCTGGGAGGGATTAGCGACCGAACTTGTTGTACTGGTCTCCCGCCTCTAGCCTGCGCTGTTGCTCTCGCTGGCTGGTTGGTGGAGCTACTCCTAGGAGGCGGCAAACTGTGAGTACTCCCTCTGTTAGTACTACTTACGGAGCCACCTCGAGGTCGAGATCCAGATCCGGTACGATTGTTATCTCTTCCCTGTTGCTCAATAAATTGCTCAGATAGACGGCTCTCTCGCCGCCGAGCGGCCTGCTCTGTGCGGTGTCGTTCTTCCTCCTCTTCTTGGAGCTGAAGCGCTAGAGCCAAGTCCCTGTCTTCCTGCTCGTGTGGAGAAAGCGCGGCAGCCGGCGCAGGCGAACTTTGTCGATTATTATGCGAGCGCTTAGCTCCTACTGTTTGCCATTGCCAGCGACTGTCACTGGATCTGCCAGCAGGTTCGGATGAGCCGTGCCAGCCGCCATTACTACTCTCTGCTCGTTGGCCCTGATTGCCACCAACAACACGGAAGTCCCCAGAAAAGAATTCCGCCCGTTTGCCCCTAACATCGGCGAGCGATTCCCACACTACTTCATCATGAGTGAAGTAGCCGGCATCTGTGACGAGCGTGAATAGTTGGAGTGTCTGTGGATGACGATATAGAGTAGAAAAGTGATCGTTGCGAAATAGGATTGAGACTTCCCCAGGTTTTATAGATTTAGTGACAACATCCAGTCCTGAGGGTGTCAATTGGGTTGCTGTCATAGAAAGGAACGACTTAATGTTAATAATGTCTTGGTATAATTGCTGCTCTTCCTCTGTAAGGCCTGTCTCTGAATTGCTGAACTTGTGTTCGAGTTCCTCTTCGTGGAATAGAAGAGTCTGAGCTTCGTCATACGAGGAAGCCCGCCTCTTCAATGCATCATATGCCATATCATCCTTCGGAGGAAGCCAACCATGAATTAGAGGAATCCTAAATGTAGCATAGAGTTCCATGTCTCTAGTGTTCTCGAATGTGCCAGGAATGAAATTATCGCAGTCAGATAGCTGAGTATCAGATGGCAAAGTCCATGTATGGGCAGCTACGGCTTCGGGGGAAGGCATAAAACGTGGGTTGACGTTCATCCCAGTATGTAGCCCTTGCAGGAAACCATATAGCTCCGACATATCCGGCAAGGGTGCGTCCGAATTCGTGTGCCGAGAAGACATGAGCTCATCTACAACCGCTTCAAGAAGGAAACTGAGGCTAATTTGTTCGCGAGCCCTAAGTGTTTCAACCAAGTTGCCGTTGGTTTCATCAGCAGGCGTTGTCAATGTCAATGCATTTACCAGGGCCACCAAAGGGCAGGGGCCATTGGCATTTTGAACAAGAATAGGCGACTTTCGAGGATTCTTAGCCGCCTTCGAATCGTGCCAGTTGATGTTCTTGATCTGATAGGTCTCCGACATGTTCACATTGCTTGGCGATTGACGCCGTGGAGGTTGCGCCGGTGGGGCTTCTACCGACGTCCTGGGTGGCAACGGTGGCACCGCTTCAGTTTCATCAATTTTAGTTTCATGAGTTGCCACTTCTTTCGCTGTATCAACCTCCCCGGCTTCGAAATTCTCCCAAGTGCTCTGTTTGGAGAGACTACCAGGGACGGGCTCTAATGTGGGTTCATGATCAATCATGTTCCAGCCATCGATGGTTTCGGCAGGGATTTCTGACTGAGTCTCCGCGGGCAGCTTGCCTTTGTCTTTGTTGCTGAGTTCTACTCCTTCCCACACATCTTCATCGCCCAAAAGATCGTTCGAGGTTGACGGATTCGCCGGCGTGGGACTAGAGGAAGCAGCCGGCAGGGTGTTCCCCGAAGATTGAGTGAAAGCCGTGCCAGGAGAAGCCGATGCCAATTGGGAGCCAGGGCTCCAAACGGTTTTATCGGAATCCTGGTCGAGTAATGATGGAGGCATTGGCGCATGGTTTGAAGTATTTCTCCCATCCAGGGCTGGCTGCCATGGGTTTGTACTCTGGTCTGGGGATTCAACGGCTGTCTGTTGAGAGAATGTTTCGGTTGGGGGTTCCACAGCAATATTAGGTTCGTTTGAAGGTTTCTGTGCGGCGTTAAGCGCTTCCGAGGATCTTTGTACTGGCTTACGCTTGAATGGGTTTGTTTCGGACCGTGTGACACCGGGGCGCAAGACAGTTGGGACTTCGTCCGGCCTGGCGGCCTGCGGTTCATGCCCCATGGGCGCTGTTACCTCTCGGTCAACGTCAAACCATGGATTCCGCTCCCCTTTCTCATAGGGCGGGCTGGTTGTAGCAGCGCCGGGGCACAATGGAGCCGGAACTTGATGTGGCTCATCGGCGCTCCGGGTTTCGTTCGTCGGACCGTGTCCTGCGGGCGTCTGCTGCTGTGCGCCCCATATATGTGCTGAGTCGACTTCGGAATCGGTCGCTGACGATAGCTCTATGCGGGGAGGTTCGGCAGTAGTGTTGTTGTTAGTGTCATTGGTGTCGTTAGTAGACGAGTTCTCGGGCGTGGGCTTTTGTGCCACCATAGTGGAAGACAGCGCGGCCGGAGACAGGCGCGGATGTGAGGGGGGTCTTTAGTAGTAGTGGCCGGGGGCCAACAACGGTTCTTCTATTCAATAGGACTTTAACCACCAAAACGGGTTATACAACAAAAAATTGGTGCAAGCCGCTTGGATTGAGGACAAGCATGGACGCCTTGCGATCGGAAACTTGTCGTCGCAAAAGCAGAAGCGTGAATTCAAGGAGGCAGAAGTGATTATGAGAGACAGGACCTAAGGAGGTTGCGTCATCACGGTGGGTAAGGCAAGACGCCTAGGTAGCTAAGCAAGCCGGGGGGGTGCAGGCCGGAGATGCGAAGGGTTATAAAGATCCCTAATACTGAATTCGTAATCTGCTTAGGACGAATAAATAGGCGGAAAGTTAGGAAGACCTTGAACTCGGCGATGCTGTCTGAAAGGTGGAGATATTCGAGAAAGCTGGTAAAAGGTTGTTGTGTTGATGTTGTGCTAAAATAGATAGACTTCGAGATACAGACAGGCAGACAGCGGTACCTACCTGCACTCGTACAATGTACTTAAATGACCTCGACAGTATTTTAAATGTCACTGTACCCTGGTACCTGCAGGTGCTGTGGCGCGTTATCGTGGTGAAGTAGTGTACTACCGCCTTACTAAGGCCCCACCATTTGTGGCGCAGCTAAATAGTCTAGATCACTACCTTAGTGTAGTAGTGTGCATACTGATATTTCTCTCCAGGCAGCAAGATTTTAATGCTGCTTGAAAACAAGCTTCAATGTCTCAAACCTACACTATGTATCTGTAGGTACTATTAGTGGGTACGTATGTACACTATAGTACTAGTAGATAGGCACCCCAGATCTGCCTGGATACAGTAGGTACCTAAACATCAGACGTCGCCTATACTATATTAGTACTAGTCGGTACTTATTTAAGAAGTAAATTTAGGTTACTCTACGTCGAGGAGAAACACAATGTTCAATTCTCACTAGGAGAAAAACTTATCCTCATCCTTTCCTACACCTCTATCAATTGATATAAGATCGAACTCTCGAACTGAGCTGATATATATACCATTACCGTTAATTATAGTCTACCTGTATCATGACTATTTCCCCTCACCTAAAATATTGGTGCTAGCCCATCCGGGAACCTGCAGGTCCTTTCGATCAGGGAGCTTGATTAAAATCATAAGCATTCCCAAAACCCCGGTTGAGATACCCGTCCATAGCTTGTTGTTTCGATACCCAGTTGATGGGTGCCTCAAGGCCAAGTTCGCCTCGAGAATCTAATCCCTCGAGAATGGGCTTGACATCCTCTGCGAATTCGAGCCTCATAGGGTTCCGGTACCAGCTAGCGAAGTGAATCTGCGCTAGCATGACACGCACCTCCTCGCTCATGTTAGGCATTCCCGCATGCCAAAGCCTGAGATCCCGGATTACAACGCTTCCCTTCTTGATATTCGGTTGAACCGGAGGTCCGTGAGTTGCAACCCACTTCGCCAGGATATCTTCCTTTATCCGACCACTAGCCCGCTCTCCATGTGCACCCTCTTGAGCTTCGATGCCGCCAGTGCCTGTGTGCGTGCCAAGCCATACCTCAGTCGAGCCATTGTGTGATGTCATATCTTTAAAAATCATGAATTAGCCATCACTACCCTTCGTAATCACTTCAGGTACTATAAAGGCTCGTAGCAGTGAGCGGAACCAGGACAAAACCTGGCAGGCTCCCGTTTCTCCATCACTAACCATCAACCAAGCAGCGAGGGAATTTAAAAGAAAAATTTCGAGAAAAGAAATTATATACCGATTAGTGGAACGTTGACCACTAGAGCAAATGGATGCTCCGGGTGGGCAAAGTCGGCATCTGCGTGCACCGGTTGACGTTGTGGTGCACCCCCGGGAACCGGTGGCATCGCCGTATTCCCAGAGCAGAACGTCCACTTAGGCCCGGGCCCAAGTACAGCGGATGTGATTTGGGTTGCAATGGGGTCTATCCGGCGCAGAAGTTAGCTATCTAACCGCGTTAAAGGTTGAAATAGGGGCAACGCAACTTGTGAAGATAGATGGGTAAAAGTATTCAGCATAAGGCGGTGCATCTTGCTGAATATTACCGACATTATAGTTGAACGGGCCGTCTTCGCCGCGAGCTTGAAGAATGCGAGCATCTTCTATCATTTTAGTGTTGAGGGAGTCTAGGTGCTGGTGTGGAACCACATCCTCCACCACAACTAACCCGTCCAGATGAACGCCGCGAACAGCAATTTCGAGATTTCTCTCATTGAGCCTGCTATTCTTGACTTCTTCGGCAGACGGGCGGACTATTTGTGGCAGGCGTTGTGACGAGAGTGGTCTTAGTTGGAGTAGAGGTCTTTGACTGAAAGCCCGACGTGCGCGAAGCAAAACTTGGCCCCTGCAAAGTGTAATCGACATATTGATAGCCTGAGAGTAAACGATACAGTTGTCTCATAATAAGTTAATTCAAAGTCAATCGATTTATTTTCGAGGTAAAGAGTCGAAGCTTTATAGATGCCATTCACAGTGACTGCATCATGCTCGTCCAATGAGAGCGAAACCCGAGCTCGGGTTTGGTCACCTGTTAGACCTGTTTTAGCGCTGCAGGTAATGAGACGACCACGAACCTCCCCCGCCTCTACCAAGAGCATGGCGGATCGCTTTTACTCGAGGCATACACCTAGAAAAGCCCATTTCAAAATATCAATCGCACATACGCATACTTAGTGGTAAAAAATAGTTTCATTTCATGCCAAGAAATTAGGGGTCCAGTGTCGCTGTAGATCGGACACTATTTGTTGAACTGGCCAACCGGTAGCTTTCCTAGAGGCCATTAGGTGTCTTACTACCTCTTGTTGGGCTGCTTCGCTCCGTATATATTTCGCACCTAGAAATAAAATCTCAGTCAATGCGGGATTACACTAGTAGACAAAGCAACAGCAAACTCGCTTTTGATACTCACAATAAAAAATAGGACCAAAAGCATTTACGAGAACCGATGGATCGTTGGATGTGAACGCAATCCCGCAGACTTCGAGACCAACATGTTCAAGGAGATCCTCCTTTGTCGTAGTTATTTGGATTGGGAAATCCATGGTTGAGGCGAGGGACAGCAAGCTATCGACCTGAATGACGGTTTGGGAATGTATTGCTAGTACTGCAAGTGATACTAGACAATAGTGTCGTGATGCGGCTGGGCACCATTAGTTCCTGGTTCTTTTCGATTTCAGAAGAGCAAGAAATTGTGGCAGGAGGAAAGCGGGCAGAGTTTCGATTTACCATGGCACGGTTTTAGCATATGGACCGTCGGAAGTTTAGCTAAAGAAGGGAGCTTCGCTCGTGAAAAGGGCTTAAAATGTGTCGGCAAGACTGACAACCAGTCTTTAACGTCAGTCAACATAGTTTCCCAACTTTCTCCTGTCATCCCAGCCGTAGACCTAATCATGGCATTGATTATGCGACCGAGAACCAGGGATATAGCATTAAGCTGATCTTGATCGGACGAAATATTACGCAGTCTAGGAATATAGTCCAAGTCTATCTTAAGAGGACAATCTCCGAACAGGCTGAATGTAATATCTTCACGCAAATAATTCCAGAAACCGGAGAGACGGAGGCCTCCTGAGGGATGGCCAAGCAGATCTTGAAGCTGCGAAGCCAGGGAAAACGCTCCTTTTAGGTGCCTGTTAGGATCATGGTCCTCTGGATGACTCCCTTATCAGCAATTGAAGGACTTAGGGGTACGATCTTACAGCTCACCAGAGAGAATCTCGTATGACCTCAATAGACAAGTGGTTGCAAGAGCAACCCCTTTGCTAATCAGCACATCCTCTGGATCAAGGCCAATTAGACGCCTTATACACTGTGTATGATATGTGTCGGCTATAGTTCGAGCGGATGAGGCCCTTGTCTGGTTCACATGCATTGCGGACAGCGCTATCACGGCGCAGAACAGAAGGGGTTCATCCAAAGCGAACATGGGAACCTCTGTACTGAAGGTGCACTGTGAATCACTTAGATCATACCACGACGCGATATTGTTGATGTAGTGGCGGAAATAGTTTGCCAACTCGGAAGATTCTAAAGCCTTGCGGGGAGCATCGTTTAACCATAAGCTCTTTTCTGCAAATGTAGACACACATATTAACCAATGTCAAATTGACCGTCGGTTTGAGCACATCACTGACCCGGGTCTAGACTATTAGAGTTTGAGTGCCTCGGTGACCTCCCAGACCGATCACAATATCGTTGTGCTTTGGAGCATCGTTGGCAAATAGGAAAGGCTTCATCACCTGCAAACGGAATAGAAAGTAGCGCAACGTAAGTCTCTATCCTGTTGGTGAATTTATTGAAAGGCTAGTATGCGTACACTTGAGTTTACGTTGTCGGCAAGTATTGCTAGTCATATGGCGAATTTTGAGATCAGCCCAATGTGCATCATCAGGAGTGGTTAACCTCGGACTTCAGCTTTTGCTTACCAGGCTATACCTAAGACGGTTAAAAAGATTCAGGTACAGTTTGATCACTTCATCCTTTAGCTTACCTGCGCTTCTATACTGCCGCGGCATTATCTGAGGTAGATAGGCGAGTCTCCTTATTCAATCTAGGTACCATCAAGACGTCTCAATTTATATATACCTGTCAAGGGTGCACGCAAACACCTCGTCTTTCTTATGTAAGCAGCTCCCCTGTATGACGAGTTTTATCACGTGATTTTAGTCAGGAAGGTGTTGTGCTTTTGCAATACTTTGCATTCTACCATTTCCGAATTTATTCTTTTTCTTATGAGGCAATGTTGAATTTTATGACTATGAGATATAACACATCCCACGGGCATCTCTTATTCCATGTAAAATAATTTTAGATGAATCCGTCACTCCCTCGACCTTTGTGATCTATGACATCAGGAACAACCTTCGCTCTGAAGGTCTTATCTCCTATCAGTGGCTGCGCCACCCAGATCGCATGCAGAACTGGGGAAGCACTAACGAGGTTAGTGTATCTTAGTTTAGGCTATTCCCGCCCCCATATTCTGAAAGGGGGAAGCTTTGTCTCGTACCAACAATAGTACGTACTTAAGGTTGGGAGTCTGAGTGCCGTGTTGGAGCAGAGCAAAAATTTAATTCCGGGGAGCGGCATCACGGTAACACGGTACAACACAACTCACCTACCTACAATCTCTCGTTTTCAATTATTGTGCAACTCGAACGGCCGAGCATTGCGTCATCAACGGCTCTCCTTAATAGGCATTTTCTTTTATTATGGCCGTTGTTGAAGGATGGCTCCCTGCGAGCCGCGACAATTGGGAGACCTTGACGTTTTGGTGGCAGTTTTATCCAGTTGTAGGTCCGATTCATTCCACCACTCAAACAGCATGGCTCTCTAACCCCTTTTCACAGCTCGCCTCTTTCCAATGGCTTGTTTCGTGGTACGGAATGGGCAAAACGTCTGTTGAAAGCAGGCTCAACATACCCGGGCGCATCGCTTGGATTACTATGGAGGCGCCCGGCTTCATTACCCTCCTCTACATCATGACCACCTTGCCCGTCCAGCAGGGTATCACCGACCTACCGTGGCAGAACAAGGTACTGGCCTCACTCTTCGTCATGCACTATATCTATCGTGCCATTTTTTTTCCTTTCCTGCAGCCATCCATGTCTCCGATTCATGTAGCAGTCTGGTCTATGGCTATCGTCTTCCAACTTTGCAATGCTACCGCCATCGGCTGCTGGCTGGCCGCTTATGGTCCCACTACACATGCCCAGTGGGATGCTTATGGCTTCTCCGTCGCACGATTCGCTTTCGGCCTCGTCACATTTTACGTCGGATTGATTGGTAATTATTTCTCCGATGAAGAACTCCGCGAGATTCGACGAAGCGAGATGAGGCGGCAGGAGAAGTTCAAGAAGCAGGGCAAGACTGTCGATAAACATTATGAGGTGCCCCAGAATGGCCTCTTCAAGTACATGCTCTTCCCTCACTATTTCATGGAGTGGGTTGAGTGGACAGGGTATTGGATCGCTGGTGGCTTAGCGTTTACCCCCGCACGGAGTTTCCTGCTGAACGAGTTCTTCGCCATGTTTCCTCGTGCCATTTCCGGAGGCAAATGGTATAAGGAGAAGTTCGGCGAGGAGAAAATCAAAGGGAAATATGTCATTATTCCCGGAGTTTACTAGGCTTGCACCACTACTCTAGCTAGCTGCTTTGCTCAATTCTATGCTAGCTTAATCTTGGACACACCCCGTGAGTTGGACCACACCCGACGGAAACCTCGGGTATTGCATAGGAAGCTCTCTTTCCGCCTTCAGAGAACCTCGTATTCTTGAATAACTGCACGTTACCGAGATGCGACATGTTCCGAGGATATATGGACCTAATTCCTAGCCGTAGCGCAACAATAAATCAGTCCAGGAAATCTTATAGGATAGATTTACGAGCCCTCAAAGATGCGATGCTAATATCTTAGCTAGTTATGTCCCTGTTCCTTCTTGAGAGCAGATGGTCGCAGATTCGTTACCTCTAATTGTAACTTGATCAAGAGCCCCCCATGACCTTGAGTGTGCTATTACAAGTTTTGGACTTCCAACGGGAATTGAGTGAAGGACATGAGGGCTATGAATGTGATCAGTATTTCGTGCTAGTTTATATTCATCTAGTATTGCTCACACCCCACTGCCTTACTCGGGTACCTAATCAATCATGGCTTTGAGCATCAACACCGGTCAGTCAGCTCTACTCTACCGGACGAACTCACCCAGACTTGCTCTTTTGGAATTGCATATTATTCATCAACGCCAATACCATCGATTACTATAAAGGCGCACATACTAGTAGGATTCGAAATCCCATCTCATTCAGCGCCAGAGCGTTGCCGAGGTATATTGCACATTTCGCACCACCTATCTTATCTACAACCTGAGAGCGTGGTGCCATAACACACAGCAGCAACGCCAGTATTTGGAACCGTAGACGCCGAGATCACCTTGGCTTAATCCTACTAAATACTACCAGGATAATACAATACAGCCGCAGCTCTTAGAGACTCAGGCACCACTGAGCATTTCCAACAGACTTCTGAAGTGCCGAGGCTAGTTACCAAATTTAGGAATATCTTAATGTTGGTATGAATAACTCAATGTGTAATTCTCACGTTTTCGCGATAACTCTGTAGTGTAAGTGCTGGGCGCTATCAGTGAAGATGGAGCTCTTATTACTAGTATCTGGCTAACTATATACTTAGTAGCTTGGCAACTAGCCCTCTTTTGTAATAGACTATTCCGATCTATCCGCACTGACGCACTACCCCAGGTACAGTTCATCATTATAATGCTACATAAAAGTCCCATGCCTTACCATTGAGGTCCTATATCCCACCCTACATGTCTCATATCTTACTATAGCGATCCTATACCCTTTTCTAATGATCCCATATCTTGGGTCAATGTCACATGAATCAGGTTACTACTTGCAAACAGGGATCAGAACCGATTGGCCATTGGATCATTGGATTGCGCTTCATTTCCGCGCGTTGAAATGTATTAGTTCGCAAATGCTATTTGTGTAATACGGCCTCTTTGAAGGATTTTCATTGTTCAGCCCAACGCAACATCAGCTTCTTGTTTCCGGCCATTCCCGTTATCAAAGCATGTGCCACTGAAAATGAGTCCTTATATAATAAAAGGGGCCCGACTCTGCGTTTCGCCAGTGCTGTGCCACACCATTCCCACTCGAGAGTGTCCTAAATCGTCACCTCAGATCAGGATTGCATGTAGTCTAAAACCTTCAAAATGACGAAGGTGGTCTAGACCGTGAATTATATAGACATCCTTCAATAATGTCCATTCTTCTGCCTCACCTTCCGTGCCGGAACCTTTCGGAGTATCGGAGAATCGGAATGGGATTTTGCGGAGAAGTAGGAACTATCTATATCATACCTATTCCGTCAAAAAGTGCCACCTACAAGAACCCGTCAAGGGTACTCAGCTTAGACCTAAGGTCAGGCAAGAAGCTTTTTTTCAACACCCACCTACTATTTTTAGAATCACAAAGGGTTTGTGTATATTAGCGACAGAGACCACCTGCTAAAGAATTCTAAAACCCTCACGCAACAACATACAGTTATAATACGTCCATACCATAATGCCGCATTTCGTATTGCTAGCAATTCCAGTTCCGACCTATCGGTATTGCGCAATGGGAAGTTCTATCTATACCAACAGATATCTCCCTACTAGTTTATATATATATATAGCGCGGGCCACAGATCGTGCGGTATTATCCCCGGTATCCAGGGTCAGACCTGCATGATTCCACGACACTCGACTACTATGGCGGGATCCTTACAGGTTGTGTGCTGAATGAGTTGATAAGTGAGTTGCAATGGGAGTTTTTAGATCAGATGTAGGTCTTTGACGAACCCGGAAAGCCGAAGGATTTCAATCGATATGTGGGAGTGAGGCATTTGCAATCGAATTTGTGCATATTGGGCTTAGCAGGCTGTGCTGATAATTCAACGACTTCATTTCGCGGACGTTGCAATGCGCGCGCACAAGCCACGAAGCCGAATATGTTCGGCAAGGAGGATGCAAGGTACTCTCGGTAAGATCCGTCGACTATGTACCAATATTTCTCCCCTCTAATCCTATCGGAAATAACATAGACGCTCGTAGTTCAGAGCGAACATAACATCAGAGCTTTATATGCCCACTTACTTGGGCATTTACACTACACGTGAGGCGTTACTTGGTGTAGCGTTGGATTTTTTTTAATCACATCATGTAACATCGCCTATATCTATGATCGCGCTTTATCAACTTTTATGATGAGCACGCCTCCAGGGAGTTATTGTTGTAGGATGCGGATTGGCAGCATACTCGTGTGTATGGCTCTTGTGGCGGATCATGCAGGATGCAGAACGATAATACGAACCCATTCCAAGGACCTTGTTAACGCCTCAGCGTGCTTTTACACTAGTTATTGTTACAGCTTCGACAGTAAATATATAAGAAACTGTGGACAATTCGTTTGCCCGCCTCCGCTACGTTTTACTTTTGTTGGTCGTGCCGTAGTACAGTGTCTTATAGTTCTACATAGCGACTATCCTATCCAATACCACTTACTCAAACGCTTCACCCAAGTCGACGCCGTCGGCTAGCATTTTCTTTAATACCCTTCCGTTTGTGACTAATTAAATATATCAATACTCATACTCTAGAGCCTCAGAAAGTCTCTACGAGCTCTAGGGCCTTCATTTTCAGCATGGCCACCGGGCTACCTTCAGGCGTTGACTTATGTGCTATTCCGCTTGCTGTCAACCCTGATGGGTTGCCTCCGAATTTCGAGAATCCCCCATCCCTACAGCCTACACTCATTGGCATCTCTGCCGTGCTCCTCACATTTTCTGTCGTCATCACTGCGGGACGGCTATATGTAAATAAGCGTGCGTTGAAGCTAGCAGACTGTGAGTTTCACATCGAAACACTGCATATTATTCGACTTTAACTTGCTCACTGGGTTGCAGACTGTATGGCGGTCGGCCTTATCCTCAACCTTGCGATTGCCGGCGTTATCTTTTCTAGTAAGGTTCCTATGGTATGCAATTCAACAACTTCTCGCTAAATGATATCGAGGGTCGAGGGAATATCGCCATGCCTGGGACACTCCGGTATGTTGGTACACTATTAGGCTCGCAAAGGTTAGTATCAGGTTCTTGAAATTGACGACGGATATTACTGATGTTATTATTAGTTGGACTTCGTCGAAGGCTTGCTGTCTGGGCCCGCGCTTTTCTTCCCTAAAGCTGCCATCTTTCTATTTTATCTCCAGATTTTCTCCATCAACCGCTCAATCAAGATCGGTTCCAAAATTGGGCTTGTCATGGCTTTCATAGCCTACTTCCCAACAAGCCTGACTACTGCTTATTTTACTGCTCCCCACGTAGGGCAGACATGGGATGATGTGGTAACATCAACTTTGCCGGTGAAAGGGGTCCCTGTCGGCATCGCGGCCGCTGCCGCATCTATCATTGTGGATATTTACATTTTCGTATTACCTCTTCCTGCTATTTCCGCCCTTAAAATTCCTCCTTCGAAAAAGATACAACTGGTGGCACTGTTTACTACTGCGTTTTTGTAAGACAATTAGACCTCTTCCTAGGCACTCTTGATCAAAATTGCTAATAACGCCAAGAGGTATCGTGGCTAGCGTCATTTCTCTGGTATTTCGGGTAGCCTTGCTCGGTTTTTACGATAGTGGTTGGCAATTAGGTCGCCTCGCTATTACAATGTAAGCCCCTAGCATAATATTCCTCTCGTATCTTGTTGAATGATTCTGACTATTCTAGTATCGTTGAAAATAATGTTGCAATCATAGTTGGATCATTACCGGCCTTTACCAACTTCCTCCGCACTTACGTATCCAACAACGCGTTATACAGGTCACTACGCTCTAAATTCAGTATTATAAGCAACAGCTACGCCTCGGATTCCGGGCAGCATGATTCATTACCCAAACCGTCCTCATGGGCACATAGATCACCGCAAAAGCGCCAACCACACCACAACGAGCTCACTGATTCTGTGGTCCTTAAGTCCCATGGGGCAGTTCAAGAGGTGACCCTAATCACGACCAAGGAGATGAGCGACGGTACCGTGGTATTTTCACAGGGTGTTCGCACTCACCAATCGTCAGAGAGTTTCGTTTGATTACGTTGATAGAAGGCTAATGATTATTTCCATTTAGGCGCTGGTTAGCAGCGCTACTTTCACGTGGTTCATCAAAACGTTTATTTAAGCTTGCGATAACTTAGGCTCCTTTTGGATTAAGGCCCTCCTTTTCCCTAGCGTTTTCTCTGACTCTTCATTTTTGTCAATGCTATTATTGGGATAATAGCACCATCTCTCTGCGTTGGGTATGGTTAGGGACAACAAGTGTACCACCGTAGCGAGGCATGTAGAAATTTAACATATAGCCATTTCAAACGCACATGGTCGCACTGAGTCCCTAACAAATAGGGGCAAACTCGACAAAGTCTTTTGATTGAATGACTATTCAGTAACGAGCAATTTTTATGTAACTGTAGAACCGCTTGTGTAAGTGATTATGGTAGCATATGACACATGAACTTCGCATAGAGTCAAGCTAGTATTGCCAGCAGCGATATTAGACACCTTAAGCACTTGCAATGTCAACTCACTTATAAATTCAGTCTCGAAGCTAGTTATTCCATCTACAAACACGATTTATGGGTGGCGATTCTTCGAGATAAGTGCTAGACAGTTTTACTAACGTCGACGTCATGCGGTACGAAAAGGCTCGGTATGTTAGATCGCGAAGTAAGGGCGAATTCAATCCGTACCGAGAGGTTGGGAAATGCTGATGCATAAACCCCGGCTACACTTTGAGATAAAAGTTCGGATATAATTTAACTTATGCGATTTCATATTTGCTAGCCTATCACCATATAGCACACCAACTACAGAGTGCTCTGCTGACTACTATAGCGGTGCGACAGACCTACAAGTTCCGCCGCTTCTAACCGCTTCTTCTTTATATCCGATCGCCGCATCTCGCCCTATCCCATTCACAATGATCATGTCAAGGCCTTCAGTACCGAGACCTCACTTATGTGTTAGAAGAGTAAAAGAGAACAAACACACCACGCTAAAGAACACCGCAAGGCCCCAAGTGAGCTCGTTATCAGCATTAGCATCCTACCTCACCCAAGGCGGCGCCCGAGCGAGCAAGCAAGCGCAACAAGCGACTCGCTCCATTCTCACTGTCTAGTCGAGCTATGAGGGCGTAGATGACAGTTCCGTCCGAGCTAAGTCGCTGTGTATTCAATATGCTGACTCCGCATCATAAGTACTGTAGTGCGCTATCAAGTTGGGATCTCATTTAGCCGAATCGGGGCCCAGCATCGTCAACCTCCCTAATAACTGGGTCGCACAGCACCGATCCGCTGTCTGCATTGGCGCGAACTTATAAAGCGAACAAGAAGTGGTGGTGGTTAATATCCATAAGGGATCATCATTTCGCCGTCTCGCTGCCCGCGCTGAGTGATTCATCAAGTCTCCAATGTCGGCGACAGGGGTGTCAAGAAGCCCCGCGCTCTAACCCACACACGTGGGCAGTTCGAATCCAAATCTAACTATCTAGTAGTAATCTGTTGCGTGTTTATTTTTAGTTTTATTTATTTTTAACAAGGAAAAAAAAAGAAACAGCAATCTAGTTAAAAACCCCTTATCATTCCGAGCTTGCATCAGTAGACGACTCCTCATCTTTGTAACTGGTCGTCTCCTTTCTTTTCCTACTCTTCTCTCCTCTATGGCGGTTCTTCCGCTTCTTCGACCTCTTGCGCTCAGCCTCAGAAGAGTCCTCATCGCTGTCCGACTTGTCCGACATGTTGAACTCGTCGTCCCTCCACTTCCAGTCTAGCGCGACTTCGGAATGGTTCTTACCTCCCTCGATGGCAGCTAGATACTTCTCAAATTGCAGGGCACTCCTTGCTACTTCTCTGAAACGCTTATCGGAAAGAGTCGGGATGAATTGTTTCTGGATGCCCTTGGCAGCGGCCTCGTCAGTCAGCTGCTGGGCTTGGAACGTGGCCATGGCGATGGCGGTCTGGAAAGCATTGCGTATTTGTCTTGTGACAGTTAGTCGATAATTGAACACAGCCACCGAGTAATTAAAGGAGACATTACCGCCCGTTCCAGACCGTCAGCTCCGGTGCTTGATTGAGTCTCTTGAAGTGGTGCTTCGCGAAGCGCATGATGCTCTCTTCATCGATATCGATTGGATTTTTCTCTTTTAAAAACTCTATTTTTACTCTCTTCAAGTTGTTTCGCCAGATCGACAACGTCTTCTCTTTGTCTAGCCTCGGATAGTACAAGCTAAGATGAATGCGGGACATGAATGCCCTGTCAATCTTGCCTACTCGATTGGTCGTGAGGAAGAGTATACCCTAATTATAACAATATTTAGAAATACTGCTAGATTGAATAGTCGTTGATTAATCTTACACTATAGTATTCTAGTGATCTTAGGAAGACTAATTTTATTATTAGATATGTTTAATTGCTAGTGGCCTTTTCTCTTGTCCTTTCGTTTTCTTTGGGAGGGATGAGGGCGGCAAAGTGGGTGTTGTGCTTACTTGACACGATCGCGTTATGCTGAATATTTGATTGTTCGCTCCTCGTACTTAGAAAGATACTAATCCAGGTTCAGTCAGTAATCCAGTCTCAATTCATTCTATCGCCGGCGATGACTTACTCTGCTTCATCTAATAGGAGAACACAACCCCATTTATGAGCCAGTTGGAAGTTCTTCTCGAGGTTTTCCTCAACCTCGATGGCCTTGTCACCGATGTCACCGCAGGTGATCGGAAACAACGGCCGTTTGGTGTATGCGGCAACACATTCCGCGGTGCTCGTTTTCCCGACACCTGGCTCGCCATGTAGGAGAATAATAAGACCGCGTCCCTTTCCCTGCACTAGCTCCACCGAGGACAGAACACCATCTATTCTAGTGTCAGCACCGCGAATAGGGCGCTCATGGTTAGCTACAAGCGCCAGTACAGTATCTTTGGTCTCCTTTTCGATAACCAAGTCGTCCCAATTGCTGTTCTCGTAATTGGGAACTTTGAGTTCGTCGATGTCGAAAGTAGCCCACCTGCGAGTTCTTAGGACAAACCCGTAGACCATCGGCGGGAGCAGCCTCTTGTGATCGTCCGTCAGGTCGGTCTCTCTGGATTCAAAGAGGTGTTTTGAGTTTTCTCTGAAGTCTCTGCGCTCCTTCTCGTCTACCTCATAGTCGTCAAATACGATGTCGTTTCCGCAGCACCCAGCCTGTCCGCATGTGGGGTTGATCATCCACCCTTGAGTGAACTCGCGTTTGTCGTCGTCTATTAGGTCGTCAAGCCCTATCTTAGGTCTCGTATCTTTCATACTATAATAGGAAAGACCAAAGTCAATGATAACTTCGGAGTCAACCTAAAGGCGAGTCGTAACAGTTAGTAGACTATCAAAATTGCTGGACGACTACGGGCAATGTATTTACCTACCTGCTCTCGATTACTGTCCAGAGTTAAGCCCTTAAATGTTCGATGTGCTGCAACTTTCGAGCTGGAAAGCTTAGTGAAGCCATCGCCACGTTCTTCTAGCCGTTTTCGTATACTTTCAGCATCCGGGTCACATTGTATAGGATATATTGGAAGCGTTCGAATATCTTTTTCCTTTTCGAACCTCGGTATGTGGAAGGTTTTATTGACTGGACCAAAGCGTGCACCATCGAAGTGGATGTAGAAACACTCAATAACGAAGGAACCGCTTGACCATCCGTCGTTTGCAAGCTTATT
Source organism: Xylaria digitata (assembly GCA_022495195.1). Lineage (NCBI taxonomy): Eukaryota > Fungi > Ascomycota > Sordariomycetes > Xylariales > Xylariaceae > Xylaria > Xylaria digitata. The sequence goes on along the minus strand of MU376944.1, from coordinate 227,443 downwards.
TGATGCAGGCCGTGGCGGTCCATCACCATAAGCCACTCCTTCCCGACCACAGGTGACATTGAGCACTCGGTAACTATCTCACGAATTCAGCCTTGATCTCCGCATCAACCTATACGAGTTTTGACTTACAGCTGGATTTGGGACTGTCCGCTGCTTCGTACTTCAAATCCTGATCTGAAGACATACCAGAGATCACTGAATGTAATCTTTGGGATTTCGGGACTCAGGCCATTCTGTAATTGAATTTGTGGTTGAAGATACACTCTAGCAACATTACATAGTACGCGAAGATGTTCGCGAACCTCGGTTGTCGAATCTTTGGGCGTTGGTATGTTGCTACCGGCAGGCAACTGTAATGCTTGTTTGGTAGCCAATAGATCTTGGCCTAGATTATATTAGTACTTGTTTCAGGGAAGTGTGGTATATTTGAATGAGTACCTAAGGAGTTTCTTGCACTTGTTCCATCCAACATGTCTAGGTGTTCTTGTAGTGCAGTAGCCGAAGTGACTAGCAGCTTGAAGGGGCGGATGAGAGTTAGACGGTGTCGGTGACGTCCGATATCGGTGTTATAGCCTGTGATGTCTTTGAGTTCCTTCAGCAGGCTCTGAGACCTTATTCTAATTTGATACGGTTCTAGGGTGACTGATTCGGTAGCCTGAACTTGCCCTGAGCTCGAGATTTCTATTCGCTCCTGATTTTCAGTCCGGTTGGCTTTCCAGAAATATAATAATTGAGGCGCATCGACAAGAATCTCTACAACGCTTTTATTCACTTTATCCATCTCTGGTCGATGCCGCCACCGGCCATTTTTGGACTTTTCGTCAACCTCGACCCGAGTAGAGAACTCTGCCCATTTCAGCACATTGAAAGTATTGTGAGATGGTGGTATGGCGTTGGCACTATCGTTATCGTCGTCGTGTGGAGTCTTCTCCCGTAGAGCCTTTCGCATCCTCTTTTCTAATTCTGCAAGTCTGTCTTCAATTAATTCCACAAATTCAACCGATTGCGTCATTCGCAGGCTTGACTTCTTTCGCCTTTCTTCCAAAGAATACAAATCAGGATTCCATCGCTTTTTCAACCCTGTCATGTAAGTTGCATGCTCATCTTCCTCACGGGTTTCGTCATCTGCTTCCTTTAACGACATCACCATGGTGCTGCGTTCTTGCTCTCGTGATTCGCTAAGGGAGGCCTCGACTGTCTCGACGATCGTGGTGTTGGTCGGGGGTGAATGGTCATCATTTTGGTCTCGATCTTCCGGAACGTGCGAAGGGGTCAAACTCGGGGATGCAATAGTTGGGAGTTTTCCAGATGAGTGCTGGAGAGTATCATGGTTTGAGTTCCATGATGGGGCGGGAGTATTTTGCTGAATCAGAGTCACATAGTCTCCCATTTTGATTGTTTGATGCAAAGAGTTTGGCGTGAAGTTTACGGTAGATAAATCTCAAGCCATATAATGGGTCTTGAGGCGCGAACAGACTATAATACATGCGTCTTAGCACAACTCAAGGCTACGAAAGGGGAGGAGTAGCGAAAGTCGAGAAGTCTTGACCAGCAAAGTGGTGTACTGTGCGCAAGTTCTTGGCAATCTTCTGACCACCCATCCAGAATCTTTTTCAGCTCGGGCTTTGAAAGTCACAGGGTAGTAATATTAAAGGAGTTTAGTAGGTTCCATTGCATTTTCAGGCCGTGGAAGGGGGGGTATACTACCTCGATCCATGCACGCTTGTTCACCATAAATAAGCTCTCAATTGGTACTTTCTGGTCAGACGAGCAGAGCCGCACACACACCGCCACTCCACCTAGATTTGGATGGAAACTGCACTTTTACGGGTGTTTTTGGTCGGCCTAAGCTGGATGCTTGGTCACATCATCAAGAATTGAGAAACGAGGGCGCTAGAATGTGTCCGTACTTCAAACTTCAAATGAATGGAACTAGTCATGCATTCATAAGCAGGATTTTCAGAAATCATGTATGCCTATAGGCCTTGGCCACTCGTTTCTGCACGAAGGTCTCCAAACCACCTTTGAGGCAATACTTATTTTACATACTGACGGAGTGATTACATGATTTAGTCTCACGTGAAAACCTACTGGCAGTACACCCTTGTAACAGGGATACTTAGTAAAACTTTTACAACCTCTGTTTTCTCATCTACAGCACACACTAAGGCACACACACACATACATGGCAGGGTATATATTATTGCAGAGATGTGGACCCTATAGTCACGTAATCCACACCGCTATATAAGATGATCTGCTCAAATAAACTAACAAAGATTATACACATCTATAGACCACTTAATAAAGCATTATTTGTACTTTATAAAAAGCGTTACTTTGTTATAGTTATAAGCCCGGTTCGCACTTTTCGAGTTAGTTATAGCGCTTATTAAAAGCTGCCGATTTATTAGTTAACTGCGTACGTAATTGCTAACAAAAAAATAGCTTATTTAATTGTTTTGCTGCTAATTTTATTATATTTTTTAATTTAAAAAGCATTTTAACATTTTTTGTAAGCGCTTAGCTTATTTTAAACTTTTAATTTTAAACTAACTAATATATTTATTTATATATTATAGCGCGGCATTAAAATTTATTAAGCTATATAATTATAAACTAGCTGCTTTTATTAAATGCTTTTATTATAAGTATGCTTAATGTAGCGGTTGCTACACCTAACCTGACCAGACCTGACCTGACCTGCTAATATAAGCCACTTGAACCAAACTAAGGACAGTTTGGTATCTTGTACTCTTTTGTGCGGAAGACCATGGCGCAGTTAGGTGGCTTATTGACTGTTCGTGACACTTAAAGCGTTTATAATTAAAAGCGTCCAAAAGCAAAAAAACGTAAAGCGCTTACAAAAATATAAAGCTTAGTTTGTTAAATAAAAAGCTTTTTTAAAAAGTTAAAAAGCAGCGCTTAAAGCATTTAAAATGCTTATGCAGCAAAAAATTAATAAGCTTTTAAAAGTTAAACAAAAAAGCTATTTTAATGTTTTTATAAAATAATATACGTGTTATAATGGCTATAATGGCGGCAATATAGTTGATTAACTAATTTTATTTTATATTAAAAAATAATATATAGCATGAAGAAAAAGAAAAGAAAAGGAAGAAATGTGTGGAGTAGAATAAAGGAATATAGGTTGTGTGTAATGGGTTTATAGGACTTACAAATTACTAGGCAACTATAATAAGCTGTTACAATTTTTTTTATATAAAAAGATTTGTTTTAAAGCTTTGGCTATAACTGATTTTAGTTTTGCGGGGGTGCTTAGTATTACAATTGGAGTTATAGCAAGTTGAACTGTAAATTTTGCAGTTATTAACACTTTTAAACAGCGGAAAAATATTTTTGGTATACGCTAATAGTTATACCTGCAGACAAAGGTTTTTAATTCTTATTGTAGTTATACTATTGCGCTAATAGTTAATTTTATTGGATGTTTTTTAAACTAATATAAATATTACGTTTAAGTAGGTTTTTTTTATTTTTTAAATTGCGTACGTATTTTCTGTTTTTTTGTTGTTGTTATATTGTTATTTTTTAGGTGCAAAAGATTGAACTAGTTTTTTTGCGCTGTTTGCAGCTATTTTTTTAGCTTTACTAGCGGGCTTGCTTTTTTAAGGTTGTTTTAATAGTATTTTTGCAGCTTTTTTAGTGCGTTTTTAAGGTTTTGCGCAAAATACTATTTATTGTTAAAATTTTATTTTTTTTTATTAAACTTTATAAAATAGCTTTTTATAGCAAAGTTTTAATAATAAAACTTTTTTAACTTTTTATTTTTTTTTGCTGGATTTGTTAACAACTTTGTTTTTTAAGCGCTTATAGTTTTGCTTTAAAAGTAAGTTATTAAAGTATTTGCGTAGTTGGTTAGCATAAAACTATTGGCTTTTTTGCTACAAGTTAGGCATTTTAAGTTTGAAAATGTTTAGGTTTTGTAGCAAAATGTTAATAATGTAATATAAACGTTAGGTTATTAAGTAGTTAAATTTATTGCTTAATTAATTGGTTTGCTTTTTTTTTTTTGCGTAATATGTAGATATAGTTATTTTTTTTAAAGTTAAAATCATGTTAATGTTTATTTGTTTAATTAGCTATTTATTGCTATAACTTTTTTATAAATTAGTGTTATGATTGTGTAAAATGCTTTACAATATTGTATTAATGCTATAAACTAAGATTTTAAGCTGAGAAAAAAGAAAAGAAAAGGGACAGCAAAGCTTGCGATTTTTTAAAATTGGATATAATATAATTACTACTTTATAGGTTGTAGTTTGTGCGTTTTTTATCGATATAACAATTTAGTAATAGTTTATGCGTTATATTTTTTTATTAAAACAAAAATATAGATTTTAATCTATATTTATATTAGGTGTGGCGTTTAGTTATTATAACTTTTTTTAACTTTTCGGCTATATTATTATTTAAATAGTTTTTTGCGTATTTATTTGCGGCAGCTGTGCGCATTTATTTTTTTAGTTTAACTAGTAGCTTTAAAGCTTTAAAATGTAGCTTATAAAATTGTTTAAGTGCAGCAAATACATTTTTAAAGTTTTTTGCTAAATACTATATATTATTAAAGTTATATTTTTGTTAAAAAATTTAGTATTACAGTATATAATATTTTTTATATAAGCGTAATTTTTTTATTTTGTTTACTTTGTACTTAAATTTTTTGTTAATGTTTTTAAGTTTTAAAAACGTTTAAATTTGTTATAATAATAAGTTGTTATTTGCTTTTTGTAATTAGTTGGCGTAAAATAAGTTTTTTATTTTATATAATAAAAATAAGTTTAAAACGTAATTATAGCTTTGTTTTTTTAAAATTTTAAATAGTTTTACAAATTATAAGTTTAGCTAAATAGTTAATGCTTATATAAAAAACTTTTTTTTTTTAAAAAATATTTTATTTTTTATTTTAAAGTTAACTAGTTTGCGCTTTTTATTAGCTTATAATTTTTGTTGTTTTTAAGCTGTTTTTGCTAATGCGTATGCTATTTTTTAGACTTTTTATGTTTGTTTTATTAGTTTTAGTGCTAGCTTTTGCAGCAGCGTGCTAGTTTTTTTATTTAAAAGTTTTGTTAACAATAAGTTATATATATTAGTTTTTAAAGCTATTTTTAAAAAAGCTATATTTAATAATAAGTATTATAATAAGTTATAAGCAAAATTTAACGCTAGTAAATAAAAGCTTTAATTGTTTTAGTATTTGTTAATATAAAATTGTAGTTGTTAGTTAAATTCTTAATTAATAAACTTAATTGCTTTTTATATTTAAAAATAGTAGGCGTTATTATTGCAGTGTTTTATTTTAATTAATTTGTTAATTTTTTTTATAGAATTTAATATAAAAAGCTTTACGTTATTTAATAACTAACAGTTTAATATGCTAAAAAATCAATATAAAAAATAATAATATTATGCTGCTATTGTTTTTGCTATATTAGATTTTTTATTTAAAAATATAGCTAACAAATAGCTAAACTTGTTTATAAAAGCTTAAATATAATTGTAGCTTTAACGGTTTTTTAGCATGTTTTTTCTGTTTATTATTATTTGTTTTTATATTGCTTATAATATAAATATTAAATACAATAGTTTAAATGTTTTATTTTAAAGTATTTTGTTTTTTTAATAGTTATAGCAGTTATATACATATTTTTTAACATTTTGCTTTAAATAAAGCTAATAAAAATTTTGTTTGATTGCTTTAATTGTTTTATTTTAGTTTAAATAAGCAATAATTTTAAAGTAGTATAACTTTTTAATTAAAGCTGTTTGTAAAAAAATAATATTATTTAAAGTGGTTTTAAGCACTTATAGCTAATAGTTTTTATAGCTTAATTTTTAAGCTTCGTTTTTTTTTTTAATTAGTTTTATTAGTTTAGCTTTTTTAAGTATTACTTTGTTGCTTTTTATAACAGCTATTAGTTTTTTTATAGTTTGAAGTTTAATTATAATTAAAATATGTTTTTTAGCTTTTTATGCTTTTATTATAAATAATTTAGCTGTTTTTTTAAATAAAGCATTAACTACTACGTTTTTTTTTTTAAGTTTATATTAAAAAGTAATATTAAAGTTTGCTAAAAAGTTAGCTTATTAAATTTAACGTATTAAAAGCATACGTTTAGTTAAAAAGTATAAAAAAGTTTAGTAATTTATAATAATAAAAAATATTTGTTTTAAAAGCTTTAGGCAATAATGCTTTAAAGTTTGTATTATAGTTAATATTTCTTTGTTTTATATAAAATAAGCTTTTTTTAATATAGTTATTGTTTTAAAAAAATATTTTACAAGTTTTTATTTTTTGTTTTTTTATTGCTGCTAAATAATTTTGCTAATAGCGTTTTTTAATACGTTAGTTTTTATTTAAATAAGTTGCTTTAAGCAAAAAAATGCTAATATTAATGCTTAGCATACTAATTGCTTTATAGCTTTAAAAGCGTTTTTTTGTTTTAAGCTTTTTTTAAACAAAACGTTTTTTTAAATAACTAGTTTAATAGTTCTGCAATATTGTTAACATAATAAATAAATATGCAAATAAAGTTATATAGTTTTAAAAAAAATTAAACTGCTTTAATTTTATTAAAGTTTTTAAATTTCTAGTTTATAATAGCTTTAATTTTTATTAAGTTAATTTAAATACTAACTCTAGCTTTTATAATAACGTTTAAATAATTTATTATAATAACGTTAAATTAGAATTTTTTAATATTTTTTTATAATTAAATTTTGTACAAACAATAAATAACTTTTTTATATTGCTTTTAATGCTTTTTTTTTAGTTTTAAATATATTAATATATTATTAGCATACGTATTAACAAATTTGTTTAATAGTTTTTATAATTAAATATTAATAAAAAATTGTTATTAAGCTAAGCTTATTTTAAAGCTAAAAAAAAAAACTTTTTATTAAAAAACTTTTTGTTAAATATAAAAAGCTATAAAATATTAAAAGTTAATTAATATATATAGCTAATAAAAAGTTTTAATAATGTTAAGTTTAAAATATTGTTTTATATTTTAGCAGTTATAAATAATACTATTTAAATTTAAAGTTAAAACTATTTTGTTTTTTAAGTATTAATTTTGCTAATAGTAATTAATGTAAAACCTTTGCTTTTATAAATGCAGCTTAAAAACAAATAAAATTAGCGCTGCGTTTATTTTTATAGCTAGTTTAATAAAATCTATTTTTAACAGCTAGTTTACTACTTTTTTTTTTAAAAATAAATACTAAATTAAAGTTTAATATTTTAAAAGTTTATTGTTTTATACTTTTTTATTAAATTTAAAAACTATATTATGTTTTAATTATAATAAAAGCAAAATGTTTGCTTTTTTTTTTAAAAAAAAACTTTTTAAATATGCTAGTAGTTTTAAAAAAAAACGTTAAACTAAAGCTATATGCTTAAAATTCTTGTTTGCAAAAAACAGTATACGCTTTTTATTATATGTTTTTTAAAGCTTAATTGCTTTTATGTTTATAGTTTTTTCGTTTTTAAATAATTTTATAAACTTAATAAATATTAGTTTAATTAGCATTTTTAGCGCTAGTTTAACTTATTATTAACAGTTTAAATTATTTTTAATTTGCTTTATAATTTTTTAAATTATAGTCCGGTTTTTTATTTTTTTTATGCTTATTATAGCAGCAGCTAACTTTTTTTTTTTTGCTTTTTAAAATATGCAGTATTTTTTTTTTAAAGCCTAATTTTGCTAGTTTGCGTTTTATTAAACGCTAAAATTAATTTAACGTTTAGCTTTGCTTAATAGTTAAATTTAAATAGCTAAAAAGTATTTTGCTAATACAAATTAATTTTTAAGCTATATTAAACGTTGTTTTTTGCAGTTTAAAAAAAGTTATATTTAATAAGCTAATTTATGCTAATTATAACTTTATAACTTATATTTATTATTTAAAACACTTGGTTTTTAAAATAGTAGCTATTAATTTTTAAAATAGCTATTAAATACTTTTTTATTAAGCTTATAATTTTTTTGCAATAGTTAAACAAAAGTATTAGTTAGTTTAAATAAATTATTTGTACATTAAATTATTATTTAATTTGTTTAACTAATTTTTTGCTTACTAATAAATTTGTTTATGCTTTAATATTATATAACGCAATAATTTTTATTTTAAAGTTATTTATTTATAATTATATTTTTTAATTAAATAATATTAACTTTTTTTAATTACTTATTTTAGTTAATAAAAAAAGTAAAACTATTAAAAAAATTTTTAATAGTTTTATTAATTTTTTAAGTTATTTAAACTAAATAAATTGTTGTTTGTTTTTTTTTTAGCTAGCTAAACTTTGTTTATATTTGCTTGCTTTTTAAAATAGTTAACTATTTTATATTTTAGTTTGCTATATTTAAAACATATATTATTATTTTAATAAACTTTTTTTTTTTTATTAGTTAACGCTTGTTTAAGTTGGCTAGCTGTTTTAATAAAGTTAAGTTTATTAAGCGCTTGCTACAAAGTTTTTGCAGCTAAGTTGCTAGCTTTAACTTTAGCTTTGCAATTAGCGCTAATTTTTTAGTGTTATTAAAAAGCATGTTTGTAATTAAATATAGCTTTAGCTATATTATTATAAAAACGTTTATAAGTTATGCTTAAATTAATGCTAGCTTTAAAAATTTTGCTGTTTAAATTTATATTAATATAGCTTTAAAAAATTTAAAGCTATTTGCTTTTAAATAGCTTAAACTTTTAAACAAAGCTGTTAAACTAAAAAATAAATTAATAAATATTATTATTTTTATTAAGCTTAAAACAAAAAGTTTTTAGTTTTTTATAAGCTAAAACAGCTTAATTTAAATTATAATAAACTATTTTTAAAGTTTAAATTAATTTAGCAAGTTTATTAAATAAATGTTTAATAAAACAAAATCAAATTTTAATAAATCTTTTAACGTTTTTTTTTTAATAAAAACATTATATAGCATATACAGCTTTGTTTAATACAAAAAATAATAAAATCTTTTTTTAATTTGTTAGCTAGTTTTTTAAGCTAGTTATTAAAAAAGTTTTTATTGTTTATAAACTTATTTAGGTTTGCTTTTTGGGTTTTTGCTTTTTTTTTGTAGTTTTTGTTAACTGTATTAATTAAATAGCTAATAAGTTTAAACACTTTTTATGCGGCCATATTTATAAGTTTAAAGCTAATGCTGCTAAAAGCGTTGCTTTTAATGCTTTTGCGCTATTGTTTATTTAGTAAAAGCATATTAGCTTAATACTAAATTTAAACTTACAACTGCTTAATTAGCTAATAAAAACGTTAAATCTTGTTTTAATTATTTTTAGCTATAGTTTTTAGCGTAAATATTATTTATTTTTTTTTTAGTTTAAAAACGTTTAAAAAAGCTTTTATTTTTTGTTTTTTTTTTTTTTTAATCGATTAAATTAGTATATTAATAATTAAATTTTTTAATAATATACTTTTTAGCGCTATATATAATTATAGTTTTATAAATCTTTTTAAGTTTGTAATAAGCATTAAAAAAGTTTTTTAAAGTAATATATAGTTATATTAAATAGTTGCACTTGTTTTTTAGTAATTGCGTACCAACTAAAAAAAAAAAGTAATGTTTTTATATTTTGCTTACTATAGCAAAAAATAAAGTTTTATATTTAGTTAACGCTTAACAATAAAAATAAAAAAGTTTAAAATAGTGTTATAATTGTATAAAATGTTTTATAATATTATATTAATACTATAAACTAAGATTTTAAGCTAAAGAAAAAAAAAAAAAAAAAGATAGCAAAGCTTGCAATTTTTTAAAATTAAATATAATACAATTACTACTTTGTAAGTTATAGTCTGTACGTTTTTTATTAATATAACAGTTTAGTAGTAGTTTATATGTTACAATTAGCATATTACTTTTAAAGCTTTTTGCTTTTTTTAAGCTAATGTTTACGCTTTTTTTTAGTTTAGCTGTTTTTTTTGCTTTTTTTTTGTTAGGCTTTTTATTTAAGCTTTTTAATTAAAAATAAGTTGTATAAAGTTTTTTGTTAAAACTTTGCGTAAAAAAAGTTTTTCGAGTAATTTGTATAGCAAAAATGTTTATACTATATTTATTGTTAGCAATATTTAAAACTAATTCTTTTAAAAATAATTAATAAACAGTTAAAGTTTTTAATTTAACTACTAATGTATAATTTTTATTTGTTTTACTATTTGATAATAATTTGCTAAAAAGAAATTTAGCTTAACCTTATAGATTTTTAATAACTTGTTAATAAAATAAGTAATGAATTGACTTTTTTAGTTATTTGTAAACAATTTTAGCTAGCTTAACAAGCAATATAGTTTTTAATAATATATTTTGGCTGCTTGCTAAGCTGTTATTATGTTTTTATATAGCGTAGTTTATAATAGCTTTAAAAGTTAATTAATTATATAAAACGTTATATTATAACTGTTATTATTAGCAAAAAACTTTTTAAAATCGATTATAAAATGTTGTTAAATATAATTTAACATTAGCAGTAGCATAAGTTTATTAAGTATTTTATTACGCAGTATTTTTACTGCTTTATATAAATAGTTTGCAACATATTAATTAACATTTTTATATAAACTTAGCTATTAATAGCAATTGGCTGTTATATGTTGCGTTTTTTTTTTTTTAAGTAAACAGTTTGTAGCCTATAGTATATTTTTTTTAAAATCCTTGTTCGCAAGTTGTTTGTATTAGGTATTACTAATTTTTTTTTGTATAGTAATAGATTTTGTAGCAGGAACTATTTTGGTACGTTTTTGGTTTTTGGTTTTAAGCGCTATTTATTTAAGCTGGTGTTTTTTTTATTTGCTTTAAAAACTACGTTTATTAGTATTACTTTTAAAAGGGCTAGCGGCGTTAAATTGTTAAGTACGTATAGCGTTAGCGTTAGTTTGTTTAAGACGTATAATGTTGTTTTTTTGTTTAACATTTCTAAAACAGTTAGTTTAAACAGTGCTATAGTATGCTGCTTGTTTTTCTTTTTTTTTTAAGTTTTTAAGTTTTTTTTAAAGCAAAACAGTATATTAGCAATTATGTTTTTAGTGCTTAGTTAATAAGTAATTATAAAGTTGTAGTAAGCTATAAGTTTGGCTTAATTAGCTTGTTAAAAGTTTAACATTTGTTTTATATTAAAGTATTCGAATGCTTTATAGTTTGTAATAATTGTAAATGGTTGCTATTGTTGCAGCTTAATTAACTTGCTGCGCTAGCATAATAATTTTTTTATAACTGCTAATATTTTTTTGTTATAGATTTTATAATTTAGCTCTGTTTTATGCAGTGTTTCTAAAAAAAAATGCTACTAGTTTTTAAAGGTTTTTTGAACTATTACGCTATAATAGTACTTTTGCAGCAACGCTGTTAAATGCGTTTGTTTTTATTGTTATTTCGGCTTTAAAAAAAAAGTGTTGCAATATTAATAAGTTTGTTAGCTTTTTGTATAACGTGTTAAACATTTTTTAATAAGCTATTGTTTATTTTAGTAATACTTTTATGCTTGTTAAATTTAATAATAGCTTAGTAATACGCTTATATTTCTATATAAACCGCTTGTAAAAGTTATAAAACTTTAAAAATAACCTAAGTTTTTTTAGCTACGTTTTGCTATTTAATACAGGCGGTTTTTACGTTTAAATTATCTTAACTTTGTTAAAATTAATACTTATTTTATTAATGCTAACAATAAATTTTAAAAACTTTGTTTTTTTTGTGTAAAACTTATACTTTTTTAAATTAGCTTGTAGCCCGGCTTTTTTAAGCTTTTGCAAAACCTGATTAATATAATGCTTATGTTTTAGTTTGTTTTTTAAGTATATTAAAATGTTGTTAATATACGCTGTAATAAAAATATTTAAGTGTTTTTATAATACGTTATTAATAAAGCGCTAAAATGTAGCCAGTTTGTTAGTAAAACCAAACAGTAATATTTTGTATTAATAAGCGCTAAACTGTGTGCAAAAAGCTATAATTTTCTTGTTGCTTTTTGCTATTTATATTTTGTAAAAAGCTTGTTAAATGTTAATTTTTGTAAAGATTTTTGTTTTTATAAAACGTATAAAAGTTTTGTTAATAAAAAGTAATAAGTATTAATCCTTTTGTATTAATATGTTTAATTTTTTGTAGTTAACATATATATATAATATGCCATCCGCTTTTCTGGCAAGCAAGACCGGTGCAGCTTAAAAAACTGTTGTTAGTTTAATAAAACCTTTAGCCAGGTTTTTTATAATATATTTATAATACGCCTCCGCCTTTTCTAATAACATTTTATAAAGTGGGCTATATTTTAATGTTTTTAATAGTCTGTTTAAAATTATGTAGTAATTTATTTTAGGTTTGCGCTAAACAAGCTTATTTAATGTTATTTTGCTAAAAACGTTTAAATAGTTATAGTGTTATAAAAGCATAGTTTTTAAAGCAGCTTTTTACAATTTTTTTTTATTTTTAAACAGTAGCTTTTTTTTTTTTGCGTTAATATACTTGTTAAGTTTATATAATATAATTACGCCAGATTTTTTTTTTTTTTTACATATTATAATTTTAAATGCAGCATTGTTTATTGTTATAATTTGTATTAGCTTATGCTTATATTATTTAACAGCGTTATGTTTTAGCTTATATAGTTTTTGCGCGTTGCACTATGTTTTATCTTTTAAACAGTTTGCCATTTTTATGTATAAAAAACTGTTAAATAAAGGTTTGTAGTTCTTTTTATCAAGGATTTGTTTTATACGCTTATACCTTTATTATGTTTGATCAGCTTTTAAATCAAAGCACATTTGTAGGGGTTGCAAAATAATAATTAAAGTGTTTTTGGCAAAAGTAGTAGTTAAAAATAAGAGTAGCTTTTCTGGCTTTTTTAGGGTTTTTTTTAATTTTATTATTTTGCTTTATACATAGAGCAAGCTTTTAGTAACGCAAGCTTTTGCTTTTTGTTTTTTAGCGTTTTAATCTTTAGTATTTAAATTTTTGGCAACGTAGGTTTTTTTAGCGTAGCGCTTTTAGCTTATGCGTTCGTTTTAGCAGCGCTTATTTTCTTTAGCTAAAAAGTGCTTTTGCTGTTTTATATCCTTTTAGTAAGTAAGGTTAATAAGTAATTTTCCAGCTTTATTTATTAAAATTTTTAAAAATTAGTATTTTAATTCCTAATTGTTTAAAAAAAGTAATTGCTTTTGTTAGCTATTTATTAAAACATTGTAGTAGTTTAAATACTTTTTTTTAATAATTATATTGTTTTTTATGTTTAGTACTAGCATTAGTATATTAGATAACGTATAGCTTTGTACTTAAAAGTGCATTTTTAGCGCTATATTTACTGTTTAAGTTGCTTTGCTATTATATTTTGTTATAACAAATAGTATAAACCTGTTACGAACCAACAGGAAGACAGCCTAAAAGGGAGACCTAGCGCGGTTATAAACCAAATAAGGGGCTGGACCAGGAGACAAGCTACAGCCAATTATGGGCGCAAAAGTTACGTGATAAATAGTTAAAATAAGTTTTTATCCATTGCTATCTAGAATAGTTAAGATAGGTTTCTATCCATTGTTATCTAAAAAATGTATAAAAAAAGAAAATACTATAAAAACGTAAAGAGTTCCTTTTGTAATTAGCATTAGTCTTTCCTTATTTTACTGTTCAATCTAAGCTTATAGTTTAGTCTTTAGAATTTACTATAAAGGAGTTAACCTCCGAGCGATCAACCTATAGTACTTGCACAATATCCCTTGTAACACTTCTCACCGATTGTCACCCCCCCCCCCCAGTTATACAGACTACACAAAAACCCTTACCTATAAGTAAACCAACCTATATAAGAGGCTCACACATACTAAAAATAAGGGCCGATCATAACAAAACCTAGTTATTTTTTTTAAGCAAAAGTATTTTATTATTTTAATAGCAAACTTTATGTTTACAAAAATATATATATTTGCTTTTGTATTAACTAAAGCTTTTATAATTAAAATAAGTTTATTATTAGCTATTATACAATTTATAAATAAAGAATTTTTTTTTAATAGCTTTTTAAAAAAGTTAAATGGAATTTTTTTATACTGTTTTATGCTTAGTACTAATATTGTTATAAGCTTAAAAAAAAAGTTTAATTATTTTAAGCTTCATTTTTTGCCTTTTTTTTAAAGTTTTTATAGTTTAGCTTTATAGCTTTTGCTACAATAGCATTAATACATACATTGTTTAATTGTTTATAGTTTTTTTTTTTAAAGCAGTTATTGCTATAGTAGCTATGCTTATAATAAATAAAGCATTAACTTTTTGCAATTAGGCGTTTAGCTTAATTAAAATCTGGCTTAGCATATACTAGTTGTTTACTTTTAGTTTTTTTTAGCAAACAAATTTTATAATGCTTATTGTTTTATGCGCTCGCATTAGCATTACAGTTTTTTTTGTTAAAACTGTTATAGCTAGCGTTTTTAAGTTCTTTGTAAATAAATGCGTTTATATTATTACAAGTGCTTATATTAAAGTTGTTACTGCAAGCATTGCTTTTATTGCTTAATACTTTATTAGCAATAAAGTTTTTATATTGTTAATAGTTATATATTTAAACGTAATTATAAAAGTTGGCAAACGTAACTTTATTATTAGCAGCTTAAGTAGCTTATTTTGTATATTATGTTTAAAGTTCTTTAGCTTAATATATGTTTAGCTAGCCTAGCAAATAAACTAAATATTAAAATTAATAAACTTGTTTATAGCTTTTATATGCAAGTTTTAGTATTTAATACAAGCTTTTTTATATTTATTAAAGTTATAATAATAAGCGTAAAGGTGCGCTAAAACTTTTTGTATTATTTTAAAAATCGGTTTTTTTTTGTAATCGTTTATAATAAAGTTTATAATGTTTTTTAAAGCCGATTTTCTTATTTGGCTAGTAATATATGCAATCTTTTTTTTATTAGTAAGAAAATAGTTTTTATTTTTTTTTAATTTGTTTTTTAGTAGTATATATTAATATTTAAAGCAGATTTTTGCTTTATTTAGTTTTGGCTTGTTATTAATAAAAATAAAAAAGTTTTTAACTTTAGCTAACAGCTTTATATTTTTTTTAATATAAGTAAAAATGCTTAACGCAAAAGTTTTTTTATAGTTATTTTGTTTAAAATTTTTGCTTTTGCTTTTATTAGTATTTTTTAACAAGTTATTAAGTTTTATGCTAATAAGTTTAACAAATCTAATAATCTTATTACATAAAACGTTATTTATTTTTTTTAAGTTTTTTATTTTTATAGCTTAAGCTTTTTTTATTTTTGTTACAACTTTATTATAAAAGTTCGACTTTTAAAGTGCTATATTTTTAGATTTGCTTTAAAAAGCTTTTATTAGCTTTGCTTAAAAAGCAGCTTTTTTAATTTTAAAAAATATAGTTTGCTTATTTAGCTTGTTAGCCTAATAGTAAAGCAAACTTATATTTTTATTGTAATTTTTAAATATAAAGTATAGGTTTTTTATTACGCTTTAAAAAGCTGTAGCTTAAATAATACGCTGTTTAAATTTAAAAAACAAAGCAGTAAAATCTTTTTTAGCAAGTTTAGCAAACTGCTAAGCATTAATCAGTTTGTTAATTTGTAGCTAAACCTGCTTTCTTATTTTAGTAAAGGCAGTAAAAAGTATAGCAACGTTAATACTATGCTTTTTAGCAAAATAAGCCGCTTAAACTTTTATGCGTTTTTATAGATTTTTAAAAATATTATTAAAAAAACTTATAAAGTATTAGCTTTTGTTAAATTGTAATAAGCTTATAACTTTTGTTTTAAAGTATTTGTAAAAGTTATAGTTAGGTTTAGCAGACTAGTTTTAGCTTTTAGTAGCAATGTATATAAATAATTGTTAATGTTTTTTTTGCACAATAAAGAACTTACAGTTAAAAACATAACAAATGTTGTTATTGCAGTCTAGTTAATATTTTGGTTTTAATTTTTTAATTAGTTTAAGGTTAAAGCGGACCTGCTTTTTAGCTTGGTTGGCTACGTTGGCGTTTTATGCTATATTAGTTGTAAAAATTAGCTATAGCTTAATCGGATTAATATTTGGTCGGTTTTTTTTTTCGGAAGAATTTATTGTTTTTTTAAACACTATAAAATAATGCTGTATATTATAATGGCTATAGTGGCAGCAGTATAATTAATTAACTAACTTTACTTTACACTAAAAAAAAAAATATATAGCATAAAGAAAAAAAAAAAAAAAAAAGGAAGAAATGTGTAAAGTAGAATAAAGGAATATAGGTTGTGTGTGGTGGGTTTATAGGACTTATAAACCATTAGGCAACTATAACAGGCTGTTATACATGTTTAAAAAGCTATAATAAGCTTTAGAAATAAATTATGCAAACTATAAACTTAACGCTTTTTTTATTAACTTTTATAAAGTTTTAGCTTATGTATTTAAAGCTTAAACAAAATATATATAATATTATAAAAGCTTTAAAAAATTAAATTGCGTTTATTTATAAAATTTTGTTAACTATAGCTTGCTTATAGTATATTTAAGCGATTGCTTATACGCAAGCTAAAAATATAAAGCTTAAGCTATAATATAAACAGTAGTTAAAAGCTTATATAAAAGCTTAAAGTTATATTAGCATATAAAACTTTTTAATAGCTATAAAAATAAAAATTGTTTTAAACTAAGCTTGCGCGCGCTTTAAAAAATTAGCTTGCTATAAAGCTTTTAGCAAAAGTTTAAAAGTGCGCTTTTTATTTTTTAAAAAGTATAGTAAATAGTTTATAGTTTAATTATGCTAGCAAAAAAAGCATATTGTTTTAAAAATTTATGCAACTTTTAGCAAAAAATTATTAAAAATAAAAAAGTATTATAAGTTGTTTTTATGCTTTTATATAAATAAATATTTATAAAAGCTTGCTACTTGTTAAAAGCTGCGTTATACGCTTTTTAAAAAAAAGTATTAAAAAAGTAACCTGCTTATAATAAGCTTTAAAAAAGCTATATAAAACTAATATATGCAAAAAAAGTATTAAAAAGATTTGCAAAAACGCGTTTTTAAAAAAAAGTTTTTATAAAACTAAAAAAAATATTTTAAAAAAAAGCTAAAAAAAAATTTTTATTAGTTAAACTTAAACGTTATATATTAAAAGCAGTAAAATAGTTTATAAAAGCGCAAGTTAAAATAAATAGCATAATAAAGCTTTTTAAAAAACGTTTTAAAAAAACTTGTTATTTATTAATATAAAAATTATGCTAGCTTAAGCTTTTATAAACTTAAAACGCTGTTATAATAAAAGAGTAAAAAGTGTATATAGGTGTTTATAAGCACGTTTATTAGTATATTAAGTAATTATTAGTTTTGCGCAAAAATTATAAAATTTTTAGAACAAAGAATATAAAGCTGCAAAATCAAAAGATCGCAAGGTCTTTAGAACAGAAAGCGCTAGGTCGCAAAACTAGAAGATCGCGCAAAAATTACAAGATTTTTAAAACAAAGAACATAAAGCCGCAAAATCAAAAGATCGCGAGGTCTCTAGAACAGAAAGCGCTAGGTCGCAAAACCAGAAAATTGCGCAAAAAAAAAAAAATCATAAAATCTCTTTAAAAAAAGCCAAAAAATCAAACGCTTAAAAAAATCAAGGGTATATTGCAGAAATGTAAACCTTATAATCATATAATTTATACCGCTTATAAAACTAATCACTATAATATTAATAAAACAATACTGTATTCTTTAATCTATATAACTAACTATAGAAAAAAAGTAATAAGTTTAAAAAATAAAAGTATTTTGCCTACTAAAGATAAGTGTACGCAGTATAAAACCTACCCCAACTTTAGCAACCAGTTTTTATTGTAAGCTGCACTTACAATAAGTTAATAGTTTTAGTTTTTATAAGTTATACAATATTATTTATTTATATAATAGCTATTGCTAACATTTTTTTTTAAATAAATAGCTTAAATAAAAAACATATAAAAAAACACTTTAAAATGTTTGTATTAAAATTTAAACATTTTTAATATAAAAAATAGCTTAAACAACTAATGCACTGCTATACTATTAAGTTATTTAGCTTGTTTTACGTGCACTGCTTGCATATATTTTTGCAGCTTTTACCTTTTTAAAACCTATTTTTTTTAACTTATATACTTTATTTAATTTGTATAAAATTTGGCGTTTATATATAATTTGCGCCAAAATTATAAACATGTATAAAAATATATAAAACATTAATATATAAAAAAGTATATATATAACAAAATAAATAAAAAATTTACTTTATTAAAAAAAAACATTAATAATATTAAAACTTAAGCTAATATTTAAATAAACTTTAAACTTAAACTTAAACTTTTTATTTTTTAAACAAATTTATAATAAGCTAATTAGTTTAAAATAGTTAAAAATAAATAATAATTTTATAAAAAATAATTAAGCTTTAAAACAGTTAAAAAATAAAAGTTTTTAAAAAAAAATAATTATAAATTATATTTTAATAATAAGTACTGTTTTTTTTGTTTAACTAATTAATAAATATTTTTTAAAAGTTAACTACTTAATTATAAAAAGTTATAACAAAACTTAGTTTTTTTACTTTTTTAGCGTTTTTTTATAACTTTTTATATTAAGCTGCTTTATAAATTTAACATAATTTATATAATTTAATAGCTTTATAAAGCTATTTATAAAATTGTTTTTTAACTTTATATATATTAGTTTAATGTTTTTATTAGTTACTTTTTAATTAACGTAGTAATAAGCAATACAAATATGTTTTTTTTGCTTATTTATAATATTAAGTTTTAATTAACTTATTATGCTAATATTGTTTGCTAACAAAATAATAAGCTTTTTAAGCATGCAATTTAATTTTGTTAAAAAATTGTATATTTAAGCCAAATTTTTAACAGTTTTACTTATAGCAATATATTTACTTTTAATAAAATTGCATATAATAATAGTTTGTAGTTTAAAATGTTATATAATAAAATTTTTATATATAAAAATTATATAACCTATAACACAAGCTAGTTTTGCACACAAGCAAGTTTCGCACTTTTTTTGGTGTACCCTGCAAGCTAATTTTCTATGCAAAAGTACTTACACCACTTTTTAATAACTCTGCGAAAATAGGTTGTACAACAAATAATTAGTACTATTAGATTTGTAATGAAATAACGAATCTAATAGTATTTTCTTTTATTTTCTAGCTATTTTATTTGGGCGTATAGCTTCAAAAAACAAATTTGCAGGGATTATTTTAGCGTAGTTTTTAATAACGCTTTCAATAAAATAGTTAGAAAATAAATAAAAATACTATTAGATTCGTTATTTCATTACGAATCTAATAGTACTAATTATTTTATTGTACGACCTTTTTTTGCGAAGTTATAATAAAGTAGAGTAAGTACCCCTGCATATAAAGTGGCCTACAGGGTACACCAAGAAAAGTGCAAAACTTGCTTGTGTGCAAAACTAGCTTGTAGGATGCGTTATATAAAGCAAACATTAGGCGTACCTTTTATATATTTTGCCAATTTTTTTATATTGTTTAAATAATTTTTTAAAAAATTATTTATAAACTTTGCTTATATAAAAGCAGCAAAGCTTATATTTAGTTTTGTAATTTAAGCTAAAAAACTTAGCTTTTTTAGTAGTAATATATATTTAAACACTTTTTTATTAAAAACTAAGTTGCTTTTTTATTTAACTATATATACTATTCTTTTATAATTTATTAAAATAACATATTTATACAATTTATTTATTTTAAATGTTTTTAATAATTTGTTTATATATTAAAATTAATTTAATATTATATTGCTTATAAACAAATTTTTAACAATTTTTACATTTAAAAACTAGTTTGTATAACCTAAATTATTTGCAATTATAATCTTTTTTATATTTTTAGCTACTAGTTTAAAATGCTTAAAATTATTATTAAACAATAAAAAATTATTAACATAAAAAGCAATAGTTTTATTAATATTTTTATTATAATAAATTATATTATTTGTAATATATAAACTATTACCAAACTGTTATATTAATAAAGAACGCATAAACTACAACTTATAAAATAGTAATTATATTATATTTAATTTTAAAAAATTGCAAGCTTTGCTGTTTTTTTTTTTTTCTTTTTTTTTAGCTTAAAATCTTAGTTTATAGTATTAATATAATATTATAAAACATTTTATATAATTGTAACATTATTTTAAGCTTTTTTATTTTTGCTATTAAACGTTAACTAAATATAAAACTTTATTTTTTGTTATAATAAACAAAATATAAAAATATTACTTTTTTTTTTTAGTTAGCATATAACTATTAAAAAATAAATGCAACTATTTAATATAACTATATATTATTTTAAAGAATTTTTTTAATGTTTATTACAAATTTAAAAAGATTTATAAAATTATAATTATATATAGCGCTAAAAAATACGTTATTAAAAAATTTAACTATTAATATATTAATTTAATTAATTAAAAAAAAAAAAAAAACAAAAAACAAAAACTTTTTTAAACGCTTTTAAACTAAAAAAAAAATAAGTAATATTTACGCTAAAAACTATAGCTAAAAACAACTAAAATAAAATTTAGCGTTTTTATTAGCTAATTAAATAGTTGTAAGCTTAAATCTAGCATTAAGCTAATACGCTTTTATTAAATAAATAATAATGCAAAAGTATTAAAAGCAGCGCTTTTAGCAGCATTAGCTTTAAACTTATAAATATAGCTGCATAAAAAATGTTTAAACTTATTAGCTACTTAATTAATATAGCTAATAAAAATTATAAAAAAAAAGCAAAAATTTAAAAAGCAAACCTAAATAAGTTTATAAATAATAAAAACTTTTTTAATAACTAGCTTAAAAAACTAATTAATAAATTAAAAAAAAATTTTATTATTTTTTATATTAAACAAAGCTATATACGTTATATAATATTTTTATTAAAAAAAAACGCTAAAAAATTTATTAAAACTTAATTTTGCTTTATTAAACATTTATTTAATAAATTTGCTAAATTAATTTAAACTTTAAAAATAGTTTATTATAATTTAAATTAAGCTATTTTAGTTTGCAAAAAACTAAAAACTTTTTGTTTTAAGCTTAATAAAAATAGCAACATTTATTAATTTATTTTTTAGTTTAATAGTTTTGCTTAAAAGTTTAAGCTGTTTAAAAGCAAATAGCTTTAAAAAATTTAAAGCTATATTAATATAAATTTAAACAGCAAAATTTTTAAAGCTAGCACTAACTTAAATATAACTTATAAACGCTTTTATAATAAAATAATTAAAACTATATTTAATTATAAATATGCTTTTTAATAACGCTAAAAAATTAGTGCTAACTGCAAAGCTAAAGCTAAAGCTAATAATTTAGCTATAAAAACTTTGTAATAAGCGCTTAACAAACCTAACTTTATTAAAACAGTTAGCTAACTTAAATAAGTACAAACTAATAAAAAAAAAAAGGTTTATTAAAATAATAATATATGCTTTAAATATAGCAAACTAAAATATAAAATAATTAACTGTTTTAAAAAGTAAGCAAATATAAATAAAGTTTAGCTAGCTAAAAAAAAAGCAAGCAACAATTTATTTAATTTAAATAACTTAAAAAACTAACAAAATTGTTAAAAGTTTTTTTAATAGTTCTACTTTTTTTATTAGCTAAAATAAATAGCTAAAAAAAGTTAATACTATTTAATTAAAAAATATAATTATAAATAAATAACTTTAAAATAAAAACTATTATATTATATAATATTAAAGCATAAATAAATTTATTAATAAATAAAAAATTAGCTAAATAAATTAAGCAATAATTTAATATATAAATAACGTATAATATAAGTTTATTAACAATATAAGTTTATTAACAACTTTTTTATATTTTTATACATTTATTGTTTATTTACTATTTATTTAACAACTAATAATAGCGCGCTTATAAAATAAAAAGAATATACAGCTTGTATTACAAGCTTTTGTACGCAATAAAAAATTAACTTTTAATTATGCAGCAAAAATTTACAATGTTTTTTGTACAACGTTTAAAAACTGCTAGCTCGAAATTTTTTTATAACATAATATATTTTTACTAATACAAAAATTAACCGATTTAAAAAAGCAAACTATTGTACAATATATAATAAATTTAGTTTTGCGATTATTTTTGCTTTAGTTAAATAATATTAAAAATATAACGAATTTTTTTTTATACGCTTGTAATACAACTGCAGTTAGCATTAATTAAGCTTTAAACTTTATATAATAACAACTTACTTTTTATACACGTTTTAACTAAAAAATCGATTATTAATATATTTTTTACGAAAATTCTAATATATATTAAAAATAGTTTAAGCTTGTACAATTAATAATAACTTTTAATAAAATTGTTAAAAAAAATATTTACAATTTTAATAAAACAAGCTTTATAATAAGCAAAATATTGTTCAAAATAATTGTTATAACTTTTAACTAGCATAAACAATTAAAAATAATATAGTAAAGCAATTAAAAATAATTGTTTGTTATTTAAAATGTTTTATTATATAGTTATGCTATTTTATTATATATTATTTTAGCTAAAAAAACTTATTTTTTATTTTAGTATAAAAATAGCAAATTGTTATACAATTAAGTTATTATAACTATAAAAAATAGTTAAACAATAAATAAACAAAGTTTAAATTAAATTTAATATTTTAATAAATATATTGCTAGTTGTACAAAAAGTATTTATTGCTTATTTATTTTTAATAGTTATAAAAGCTACTATTTTACCGAATTTGAATTGTATGCTAAAAAATATAAGATTATTACTTTTTATATGCTTTTATACTTATTATATTAGCTTTAGCTTTTTAATGTTAGTTGTTTTAGCTTATTAAAACGTTTGTACGCTAATAAAATTAATAAATTAATATAGTTGTATATTATTTATATTTTAAAAAAAAATTTTTTTACTGCTTT
The DNA here is from genome assembly GCA_022495195.1 of Xylaria digitata. Lineage (NCBI taxonomy): Eukaryota > Fungi > Ascomycota > Sordariomycetes > Xylariales > Xylariaceae > Xylaria > Xylaria digitata. The sequence continues at coordinate 204,443 of MU376944.1, read as the reverse complement.
TTATTAAACATATAAAGCTTTTATAACAAAATTAAATATATAAAAAAGTTTTAAAAATATTAAATTAGTTTTATATAACCTAAATTATATGCTTTTATAATTTAAAACCAAATTGCTAATTAAAATACTATTTAAGTTATTTTTATTGTTTAAAAAACATTTATTTTTTTAAAAATTATAAACTTTATATAATATTAAAAATATGTAATTTTAAAGTAATTATATTAAAAAAAAAATTGTACGATATAAAAGTAGCTTTTTTATAGCTATTTTAAATGCTGTTAATTAAATTATAAAAAGTATAACATTGTTTATATATAAAGTTGCATTATTAAAAAAAAAAGTTTTAACACTTTAAAAAGCAAATTATATATTTAGCTAACGTTGCTGTACAAAAAACAAACGTATTTAAAATAAAGAATTTTTTATTATATAAAAAGGACAAGATTTTAAAACTAAGCAAGCTATTAAAAAGCAGATTTTAAAAAAAATACGCGCAAATAATTGTTATACAAAAGATAATATAGCGCGCGTACAAAAGTGTAAAACATGCAGCAAGCTTAAACATAATGTGCACACTTATTAAAATGTTATAAAAACATTTAGTAAAAATATTTTTAATTAAATTAAATTAATTTTTAATATTATAGTTAAATTATTATATTTGTTTATATAAAAGTATAAAAAAGTTGTTAATAAACTTATGTTGTTAATAAACTTATATTATATATTAATTTATTTAAATTAATTAATACTTTTGTTTAACTATTGCAAAAAAACTGCAAGCTTAATAAAAAAGCATTTAGTAATTATTTTAAAAATTAATAGCTGCTGTTTTAAAAACTAAGTGTTTTAAATAATAAACATAAATTATAAAGTTATAATTAGCATAAATTAGCTTATTAAGCATAACTTTTTTTTAAACTGCAAAAAATAATGTTTAATATAGCTTAAAAATTAATTTATATTAATAAAATACTTTTTAGCTATTTAAATTTAATTATTAAACAAAGCTAAACGTTAAATTGATTTTAGCGTTTAATAAAACGCAAACTAATAAAATTAGGCTTTAAAAAAAAAGTACTGCATATTTTAAAAAGCAAAAAAAAAAAAGTTAGTTATTATTATAATAAGCGCAAAAAAAATAAAAAACTAAGTTATAATTTAAAAAATTATAAAGCAAATTAAAAATAATTTAAATTGTTAACAATAAGCTAAAATAATATTAAAAATGCTAATTAAACTAATATTTATTAAGTTTATAAAATTATTTAAAAATAAAAAAATTATAAATATAAAAACGGTTAAGCTTTAAAAAACGTATAATAAAAAGCGTATATTGTTTTTTGCAAACAAAAATTTTAAACATGTAGCTTTAGTTTAACATTTTTTTTTAAAACTATTAATATATTTAAAAAGTTTTTTTTTAAAAAAAAAAAAAATATTTTGTTTTTATTATAACTAAAACATAATATAGTTTTTAAACTTAATAAAAAAATATAAAACAATAAACTTTTAAAATATTAAACTTTAATTTAATATTTATTTTTTAAAAAAAAAGTAATAAACTAACTGCTAAAAATAAACTTTATTAAACTAGCTATAAAAGTAAATATAGCGCTAGTTTTATTTGCTTTTAAACTATATTTATAAAAACAAAAGTTTTATATTAATTATTGCTAACAAAATTAATACTTAAAAAATAAAATAGTTTTAATTTTAAATTTAAACAGTATTATTTATAATTGCTAAAATATAAAACAATATTTTAAATTTAACATTATTAAAACTTTTTATTAGCTATATATATTAATTAATTTTTAATATTTTATAGCTTTTTGTATTTAATAAAAAGTTTTTTAATAAAAAGTTCTTTTTTTTAACTTTAAAATAAGCTTAATTTAATAATAATTTTTTATTAATATTTAATTATAAAAATTATTAAATAAATTTATTAATATATATATTAATAATATATTAATATATTTAAAACTAAAAAAAAAGTATTAAAAGCAATATAAAAAAGTTATTTATTGTTTGCATAAAATTTAAATATAAAAAAATATTAAAAAATTTTAATTTAATATTATTATAATAAATTATTTAAATATTATTATAAAAGCTAAAATTAATATTTAAATCGATTTAATAAAAATTAAAGCTATTATAAACTAAAAGTTTAAAAACCTTAATAAAATTAAAACAATTTAATTTTTTTTAAAACTATATAACTTTATTTATATATTTATTTATTATGTTAACAATATTGCAAAACTATTAAACTAGTTATTTAAAAAAAACGCTTTTAAAACTATAAAACAATTAGCATATTAAGCATTAGTATTAGCATTTTTTTGCTTAAAGCAACCTATTTAAATAAAAACTAACGTATTAAAAAATGCTATTAGCAAAGTTATTTAGCAATAACAAAAAAACAAAAAATAAAAACTTATAAAATATTTTTTTAAAACAATAACTGCACTAAAAAAAGCTTACTTTATATAAAACAAAAAAATGTTAACTATAATATAAACTTTAAAACATTATTATTTAAAGCTTTTAAAACAAAAATTTTTTATTATTATAAATTATTAAACTTTTTTATACTTTTTAATTAAACGTATACTTTTAATACGCTAAGTTTAATAAACTAACTTTTTAATAAATTTTAATATTATTTTTTAATATAAACTTAAAAAAAAAAACGTAATAACTAATGCTTTATTTAAAAAAATAGCTAAGTTATTTATAATAAAAGTATAAAAAGCTAAAAAACGTATTTTAATTATAATCAAACTTTAAGCTATAAAAAAATTAATAGCTGCTATAAAAAATAATAAAGTAGCACTTAAAAAAGCTAAACTAATAAAATTAATTAAAAAAAAAAACAAAGCTTAAAAGTTGGGCTATAAAAATTATTAACTATAAATACTTAAAACTATTTTAAATAATATTATTTTTTTATAAACAGTTTTAATTAAAAAGTTATACTATTTTAAAATTATTACTTATTTAAGCTAAAACAAAACAATTAAAACAATTAAACAAAATTTTTATTAGCTTTATTTAAAACAAAATGTTAGAAAATATATATATAATTATTATAACTATTAAAAAAATAAAATATTTTAAAATAAAATATTTAAGCTATTATATTTAATATTTATATTATAAACAATATAAAAACAAATAATAATAAATAAAAAAAACATGCTAAAAAATTATTAAAGTTATAATTATATTTAAGCTTTTATAAATAAGTTTAACTGTTTGCTAACTATACTTTTAAATAAAAAATTTAATATAGCAAAAATAATAGCAATATAATATTATTGTTTTTTATATTAATTTTTTAGTATGTTAAACTATTAGCTGTTAAATAACGCAAAGCTTTTTATATTAAATTTTATAAAAAAGATTAATAAGTTAACTAAAACAAAATACTGCAATAATAGCGCTTACTATTTTTAAATATAAAAAGCAATTAAATTTATTAACTAAAAACTTAATTAATAATTATAATTTTATATTAATAAATATTAAAATAATTAAAACTTTTATTTATTAGCGTTAGATTTTGCTTATAATTTATTATAATATTTATTATTAAATATAGCTTTTTTAAAAGTAGCTTTAAAAACTAATATATATAACTTACTGTTAACAAAACTTTTAAACAAAAAATTTAGCACGCTGTTATAAAAGCTAATACTAAAACTAGTAAAATAAATATAAAAGGTTTAAAAAATAGCATACATATTAATAAAAGCAGCTTAAAAACAACAAAAATTATAAGCTAACAAAAAGCGTAAACTAATTAACTTTAAAATAAAAAACAAAGTATTTTTTAAAAAAAAAAAGTTTTTTATATAAATATTAACTATTTAGCTAAATTTATAATTTATAAAACTATTTAAAATCTTAAAAAAACAAAACTATAACTATATTTTAAATTTATTTTTATTATACAAAATAAAAAACTTATTTTACGCTAACTAACTATAAAAAGCAAACAATAACTTATTATTACAACAAATTTAAATGCTTTTAAAACTTAAAAACATTAATAAAAAATCCAAGTACAAAATAAACAAAATAAAAAAATTATGCTTGCATAAAAAATATTACATATTGCAATATTAAATTTTTTAGCAAAAATATAACTTTAACAATATATAGTACTTAGCAAAAAATTTTAAAAATGTATTTGCTGCACTTAAACAATTTTATAAGCTATATTTTAAAGCCTTAAAACTATTAGTTAAACTAAAAAAATAAATATATATAGCTGCCGCAAATAAACATATAAAAAATTACCTAAATAACAATATAGCTAAAAAGTTAGAAAAAGCTATAATAATTAAACGCCATACTTAGCATTAATATAAATTAAAATCTATATTTCTGTTTTAATAAAAAAATATAATATATAAATTATTACTAAACTGTTATATTAATAAAAAATGTATAAATTATAACTTACAAAATAATAATTGTACTATATTTAATTTTAAAAGATTGCAAGCTTCGCTATCTTTTTTTCTTTTTTTTTTTTTAGCTTAAAATCTTAGTTTATAGCATTAATACAATGTTATAAAGCATTTTACACAATTGTAACATTATTTAATATTAAAAATGCAAAACTAACTAATTTTATAATCTTTTTTGCTTTAATTTATTATTTATAGCTTAACTACTTTAGTTTATATAAAAAGTTTATTAACTTAATAATTTTTTTTGCAAACTATTAATACTTTTTCTTTTTAGCAGCATAAGCTTTAAAATACTTTTTAAATACTTAAAATTGCTTTATAAATATATGTTAACAAAGTTTGCTATTAAAATACGCTGCAATAAAATCTATTTAAATAATATGCTATTTGTGCGCTATAGCTAGCATTATTAAAATTTTTTTATAATTAATTTTCTTTTTTTAAATAAAGCTTTTAACATATATTTGCGCTTTATATTTGTTTAGTTTACTTATAAAAAAAAATTTCTTTTTTAATACTTATATAAAGTTTATAAAGTGTTTATATACAGCTTTGCTTTAATTAATAAAATTAAACATGCTTTTATTAAAAATGCATTTAATTTTTATAAAAATTGCTTTAAGCTACTTTTTTTGCTTAAGATTTTTTAACGCTTTTTTTAATGTTAAAATATTAAAAATAAATAGCTTTATAAAAAATATAAACAGCAAATTTTATAAATAATTTATATAAAATGCTTTTTATATATTGTTTAGCTTTATTATAAAGCTGTTTAAACAACTTATTATTGTTTATATTTTGCTAACTTAAAAGTTTTAATAACTAAATTTGCTATTTATAACGCTTTTAAAGTTTTTTTTAGCTTTATTTATTTTTTTTTAACAAAAAGCTATTTAAAACATATAAACTATATTAAAATAATTATTAAAAGCTTTATAAACATATATTTATAATAATACTAGCTTTTTTTTAAACAAAGCGTTATTTTTTAAAACGTTTTTATTAACTATATTATTGTTTTTATTTTTAATTTTTATTTTGTTTTTTATTTTTTAATGCTAGCAATATAGTTATTATAGCAGTTGCTACATTTAACCTAACTAAACCTAACTTAACCTGCTAATATAAGCTATTTAAACTAAACTAAAAACAGTTTAGTATTTTGTACTCTTTTGTACAAAAAATTATAACGCAGTTAAATAGCTTATTAACTGTTTATAACATTATATTAAACTATTTAAAAGCTGCAAGTTTAAATCGCGGTAAAAAAAGTGCGCTGCTTTTGGTACTATTAGCAAAGCGCAGCCTACTGCAAAATGCAGCGGGCGCACAACCCTTGGCCCACCCATTTAAAAGTTATTCAAAGTAAATAACCTATAAGTGCTGTCACAATCGTGTAAAATGCCTTACAACATTGTATTAATACTATAAACTAAAATTCTAAGCTGAAAAAAAAAAAAAAAAAAAAAACAGCGAAGCTTGCGATCTTTTAAAATTAAATATAATATAATTACTACTTTGTAGGTTATAGTTTGTACATTTTTTATTGATATAATAGTTTGGTAATAGTTTATGCGTTATATTTTTTTATTAAAACAAAAATATAGATTTTAATTTATATTTATGCTAAATGTAACGTTTAATTATTATAGCTTTTTTTAACTTTTTAGCTATATTGTTATCTAAATAATTTTTTGCGTATTTATTTGTAGCAGCTGTATACATTTATTTTTTTAGTTTAACTAATAGCTTTAAAGCTTTAAAGTATAGCTTATAAAATTGTTTAAATATAATAAATACATTTTTAAAATTTTTTATTAAGTACTATATATTATTAAAATTATATTTTCGCTAAAAGATTTAATATTACAATATATAATATTTTTTATATAAGCGTAATTTTTTTATTTTATTTATTTTATACTTAAATTTTTCGTTAATATTTTTAAGTTTTAAAAGTGTTTAAATTTGTTATAATAATAAGTTATTGTTTGCTTTTTGCAATTAGTTAGCGTAAAATAGGTTTTTTATTTTATATAATAAAAATAAGTTTAAAACGTAGCTATAGCTTTATTTTTTTAAAATTTTAAATAGTTTTACAAATTATAAATTTAGCTAAATAGTTAATACTTATATAAAAAACTTTTTTTTTTTAAAAAATATTTTGTTTTTTATTTTAAAATTAATTAGTTTACGCTTTTTGTTAGCTTATAATTTCTATTGTTTTTAGGCTGCTTTTGCTAATACGTATATTATTTTTTAGACTTTTTATATTTGTTTTATTAATTTTAGTGCTAGCTTTTGCAGCAGCGTGCTAATTTTTTTGTTTAAAAGTTTTGTTAATAATAAGTTGCATATATTAGTTTTTAAAGCCATTTTTAAAAAAGCTATATTTAGTAATAAATATTATAATAAGTTATAAACAAAATTTAACGCTAATAAATAAAAGCTTTAATTGTTTTAATATTTGTTAATATAAAATCGTAATTATTAATTAAGTTTTTAGTTAATAAACTTAATTGCTTTTTATATTTAAAAATAATAAGCGCTATTATTATAATATTTTGTTTTAATTAATTTGTTAATTTTTTTTATAAAATCTAATATAAAAAGCTTTACGTTATTTAATAGCTAACAGTTTAGCATATTAAAAAATTAATATAAAAAACAATAGTATTATGTTGCTACTGTTTTTATTATATTAGATTTTTTATTTAAAAATATAGCTAATAAACAATTAAACTTGTTTACAAAAGTTTAAACGTAATTATAGCTTTAGCAGTTTTTTAATATATTTTTTTTGTTTATTATTATTTATTTTTATACTGCTTGCAATATAAATATTAAGTGCAATAGCTTAAATGTTTTATTTTAAAGTATTTTGTTTTTTTAACAGTTATAACAATTGTATACATATTTTTTAACATTTTGCTTTAAATAAAGCTAATAAAAATTTTGTTCGATTGTTTTAATTGTTTTGTTTTAGCTTAAATAAGCAGTAATTTTAAAGTAGTATAATTTTTTAATTAAAGCTGTTTGCAAAAAAATAGTACTATTTAAAATGGTTTTAGGCATTTATAATTAATAATCTTTATAGCCTAACTTTTAAACTTCGTTTTTTTTTTTAATTAGTTTTATTAGTTTAGCTTTTTTAAATGCTATTTTATTGCTTTTTATAACAGCTATTAATTTTTTTATAGTTTGAAGTTTAATTATAATTAAAATATGTTTTTTAGCTTTTTATGCTTTTATTATAAATAATTTAGCTGTTTTTTTAAATAAAGCATTAACTATTACGTTTTTTTTTTTAAGTTTATATTAAAAAATAATATTAAAGTTTATTAAAAAGTTAGTTTATTAAATTTAGCGTATTAAAAGCATACGTTTAATTAAAAAGTATAAAAAAGCTTAATAATTTATAATAATAAAGAATTTTTATTTTAAAAGCTTTAAGCAATAATGCTTTAAAGTTTATACTACAGCTAACATTTTTTTGTTTTATATAAAGTAAGCTTTTTTTAATACATTAGTTTTTATTTAAATAAGTTGCTTTAAATAAAAAAATGCTAGTATTAATGCTTAGCATATTAATTGCTTTATAGTTTTAAAAGCGTTTTTTTATTTTAAGTTTTTTTTAAATAAAACGTTTTTTTTAAGTAACCGGTTTAATAGTTTTGCAATATTGCTAACATAATAAATAAATATACAAATAAAGTTATATAGTTTTAAAAAAAATTAAATTGTTTTAACTTTATTAAAGTTTTTAAACTTTTAGTTTATAATAACTTCGATTTTTGTTAAATTGATTTAAATACTAATTCTAGCTTTTATAATAATGTTTAAATAATTTATTATAATAACGTTAAATTAAAATTTTTTAATATTTTTTTAAATTGGATTTTATATAAACAATAAATAACTTTTTTATATTGTTTTTAATACTTTTTTTTTAGTTTTAAATATATTAATATATTATTAACATATATATTAACAAATTTGTTTAACAGTTTTTATAATTAAGTATTAATAAAAAATTATTACTAAGTTAAGCTTATTTTAAAGCTAAAAAAAAAAACTTTTTATTAAAAAACTTTTTATTAAATATAAAAAGCTATAAAATATTAGAAATTAATTAACATATGTAGCTAATAAAAAGCTTTAATAACATTAAATTTAAAATATTGTTTTATATTTTAACAGTTGTAAATAATACTATTTAAATCTAAAGCTAAAACTATTTTATTTTTTAAGTATTGATTTTATTAGCAGTAATTAATATAAAACTTTTGCTTTTGCAAATGCAGCTTAAAAATAAATAAAACTAGCGCTGTATTTACTTTTATAGCCAGTTTAATAAAATTTATTTTTAACAGCTAGTTTACTACTTTTTTTTTTAAAAATAAATACTAAATTAAAATTTAATATTTTAAAAGCTTATTGTTTTATATTTTTTTATTAAATTTAAAAACTATATTATGTTTTAATTATAATAAAAATAAAATGTTTGCTTTTTTTTTTAAAAAAAAACTTTTTAAATATATTAATAGTTTTAAAAAAAAACGTTGAACTAAAGCTACGTACTTAAAATTTTTGTTTATAAAAAACAGTATACGCTTTTTATTATATATTTTTTAAAGTTTAACCGCTTTTATGTTTATAGTTTTTTTGTTTTTAAATAATTTTATAAACTTAATAAATATTAGTTTAGCTAGCATTTTTAGCGCTAGCTTAGCTTATTATTAATAGTTTAAATTATTTTTAATTTGCTTTATAATTTTTTAGATTATAGCCTGGTTTTTTATTTTTTTTGCGCTTATTATAACAATAGCTAATTTTTTTTTTTTTGCTTTTTAAAATATATAATATTTTTTTTTTAAAGCCTAATTTTATTAGTTTGTGTTTTATTAAACGCTAAAATCAATTTAACATTTAGTTTTGCTTAATAATTAAATTTAAATAGCTAAAAAGTATTTTGTTAATACAAATTAATTTTTAAACTATATTAAACGTTATTTTTTGCAATTTAAAAAAAGGTTATATTTAACAAGCTAATTTATACTAATTATAACTTTATAACTTATATTTGTTATTTAAAACATTTAGTTTTTAAAACAGCAGCTATTAATTTTTAAAATAGCTATTAAATACTTTTTTATTAAGTTTATAGTTTTTTTATAATAGTTAAACAAAAATATTAGTTAGTTTAAATAAATTATTTATACGTTAAGTTATTGTTTAACTTGTTTAACTAATTTTTTATTTATTAATAAATTTGTTTATGCTTTAATATTATATAGCATAATAATTTTTATTTTAAAATTATTTATTTATAATTATATTTTTTAATTAAATAGTATTAACTTTTTTTAGCTATTTATTTTAGCTAATAAAAAAAATAAAACTGTTAAAAAGATTTTTAATAGTTTTGCTAGTTTTTTAAGTTATTTAAGCTAAATAAATTGTTGCTTGCTTTTTTTTTAACTAGCTAAACTTTGTTTATATTTGCTTGCTTTTTAAAACAGTTAGCTATTTTATATTTTAGTTTGTTATATTTAAAACATATATTATTGTTTTAATAAACTTTTTTTTTTTTATTAGTTAGCGCTTGTTTAAATTAGCTAGCTGTTTTAATAAAGTTAAATTTGTTAGGCGCTTGTTACAAAGTTTTTATAGCTAAATTGCTAGCTTTAGCTTTAGTTTTGCAATTAGCGCTAATTTTTTAGCGTTATTAAAAAACATGTTTATAATTAAATATAATTTTAGCTATTTTATTATAAAAACGTTTATAAGTTATATTTAAGTTAATATTAGCTTTAAAAATCTTGCTATTTAAGTTTATATTAATATAGCTTTAAAAAATTTAAAGCTATTTGCTTTTAAATAGCTTAAACTTTTAAACAAAGCTGTTAAACTAAAAAATAAATTAATAAATGTTGCTATTTTTATTAAGCTTAAAACAAAAAGTTTTTAGTTTTTTATAAGCTAAAGCAGCTTAATTTAGGTTATAATAAGCTGTTTTTAAAATTTAAATTAATTTAGCAAATTTATTAAATAAACGTTTAATAAAGCAAAATTAAGTTTTAATAAATTTTTTAGCGTTTTTTTTTAATAAAAATATTATATAGCGCATATAGCTTTATTTAATACAAAAAGTAATAAAGTTTTTTTTTAACTTGTTAACTAGTTTTTTAAGCTAGTTATTAAAAAAGTTTTTATTGTTTGCAAACTTATTTAAGTTTGCTTTTTAAATTTTTGCTTTTTTTTTATAGTTTTTGCTAGCTGCATTAATTAAATAGCTAATAAGTTTAAATATTTTTTATATAGCTATGTTTATAAGTTTAAAGCTAATATTGTTAAAAACGCTGCTTTTAATACTTTTGCGCTATTGTTTACTTAATAAAAGCGTGTTAGCTTAATGCTAAATTTAAGCTTACAACTGCTTAATTAATTAATAAAAACGTTAAATCTTGTTTTAATTGTTTTTAGCTATAGTTTTTAACGTAAATGTTATTTGTTTTTTTTTTAGTTTAAAAACGTTTAAAAAAGCCTTTGTTTTTTATTTTTTTTATTTTTTAATTAACTAAATTAATATATTAATAGTTAAGTTTTTTAATAATATATTTTTTAGCGCTATATATAATTATAGTTTTACAAATTTTTTTAAGTTTGTAATAAGTATTAAAAAAGTTTTTTAAAATAACATATAGTTATATTAAATAATTGCATTTGTTTTTTAATAGTTGCGTACTAACTAAAAAAAAAAAGTAATGTTTTTATATTTTGTTTATTATAGCAAAAAATAAAGTTTTGTATTTAGTTAACACTTAATAACAAAAATAAAAAAGCTTAAAATAGTATTACAATTGTATAAAATGCTTTATAATATTATATTAATGTTATAAACTAAGATTTTAAGCTAAAAAAAAAAAAAAAAAAAAAAAATAGCAAAGCTTGCAATCTTTTAAAATTGAATATAGTATAATTATTACTTTGTAAGTTGTAGTCCGTACGTTCTTTATTAATATAACAGTTTGGTAGTGGTTTATGCGTTATAAGTGCAAAGTAATATAGCAGTTGCTACACCTAATCTAATTAAACCTAACTTAACTTGCTAATATAAACCATTTAAACCAAACTAAAAACAGTTTAATATTTTGTATTTTTTTATACAAAAAACTATAGCGCAATTAAATAGCTTATTAACTGTTTATAACAGTTGTTATTACACTTTTTATAATAAAAATTGTATAATGTTTTTAAAATTAAAAAAATTAGCTATAAAATTTTTTAAATGTTTAAAAAATATAACATATAACGTTTATAATTTGCAGCTGTTATTAATTAGCTATATTATATAATTATATATGCTTTTATAGCTTAAAAATGTTATATTTGCTTTTTTAACATTTATTTTTTTTATAATAATCTGTTTAAATTTGTTTATATAAGCTATATAATAAAAGCTTAATATATATAAATAGCCTATTTTAAGCGCATAGTTTTTGCCTAAATATAAGCTGCTTATAAACTTTTTATAAAAAGTGCAACTTTTTATTAAAAATTAATTAATGTAATTAATTATATAAATAACAGTTTTTATACTTTTGTTTTAAAAATATAAAAGCAGCTAAAATTAAATAAAATATATTTTAGCTTTGCTTTATATAAAATTAATAAACTGCTTAGCTATATTATTTTAATATTAATTTATTAAAAAAAATAAAATTAACTAAATTATATGCTTATAATAAAACTTTTTTAAATTTTTTATGCTAAACTTTTAGTTATTATTTATTTTAAAAGTGTATATACGTTTGCATACAATATTTTTTAGCTAAAAAACTAAATTTTTTAAGCTTTTATTTATTTTAACAAAATAATTTATTATAGTTTGTTTAACACTATTTTTAGTTTTATATATTATAAATATATAATATTTGCTATTATTATTAATAAACAACAAATAATATTTATAGCTTTTAATAATAATTAGTTAAATAGCTTTTAAATTTGCTTATATTATTTTTTTTAAATATTTTGTTTTTTTAATTAGCTTTTTTAAAATAAACTTTTAAAATTTTGTTTAATTATAAGCAAAACAAAAAAAATATTTAACCTTTTTAAAATTTAAATCTATTTTTATAATTATACAAATAGTTTAAATAAAACGTTTAATATTAAAATAATATAGCTTACAATACTAAAAAAAAAGCTTGTTTTTAAACTTTTTAATTATATATATTTAACTATTTATTATTATAGCTAACATTAGTTTTTTTAGCTTTATAGCTTTACAAATTATTTTTAGCACGTACTTTTATTGCTTTTGCTTTATAAAAGCTAGCTTTATTTTACTATAAACTTATAAAAAAAAACCTTGTTTATATATATTAATTTTTATAATTTTACAACTTATATAATTATAAAAAATATATTTATTAAAATAGCTTTTGCTATAATAAAACTACTTTTTTAATATAATTTTTAAAAAAAATGCTAAAATAAAAAGTATATATTTAATAGTTAACTTTATTAGCGCTTTTTTAAATAAGCATAAATTATATTTAATAGTTTTAACTTTTTTTATAATTATAACGCTACTTTTAATAAAAATAATAAAAACTTTGCTTTTAGTTTTTAAATTAATAAAAGTATTTTTAACAAATTTTGTTTTTTTGTTTTTAATTTTAACGTTTAATTTAGTATTAAATAAAAACTTTTTGTATAACTTTGCTATTTAAAACATACTTAAGCTTATATAAACATTTAAAATGTTTTCTGCTTTTTAAATAAAAGCTTAATTATAAAACTTTATAAGTTTAACAAAATTTATAAAGTTTATAATAGCTAAATAAATAAAAGCATTACCTAATTTAATAAAAAAGCTTTAAATTTTAACTAGCTTTTTAAAAACGTTAATTTAATATTAAATAAGCTAATTATTATTTTTTTTGTTAAAACAATTTTTAGCAATATAATTTTAATTATTATAATTATAGCACTTTAAGCCTTTTTTTTTGTTTTAATCTTTGTTTTTGCCTTTTTTATTATTATTATTATTATGTTTATAGCTTTTGCAATTTTTATAATTTTTGTAGCCGCTATATATATTTCAATTTTTTTAGCTATATTAAAGCTTTTTAAAAATATAATAAATAAATTTTTTATTGCTAAAAGACTTTTTTTTAACTTTTTTTTTAAAATTGTTATAAAACTTATTAATAAGGTTTTAAAAAGAATATTTATATATTTTTATAACTTTTATAATAATATAATATTAATTAATAGCTTTATTTTTAATTACAAATAAAAATAAAATAGCTTTTTAATTGTTTAAAATTCTTTTATTACTAATTTTATATTAACATAATAAGATTTTTGCTATTATATTTATAATTAATAAAATTATTTTATAAATCTTTTTAATAGATTTAGCTACTTATGCTATATATAATGCTAAAAATTTTTAGCATTTTGCTACTTTTTTTAACACTTTTTATTAAATTAAAAAGTGCAGCTTTATAAATGTTAATAACTATTTATGTTAATATAAATTTGCTATAATTATTAATAAACAAGCTAATAATATAATTTATTGCTTTTAAAAATAAGTTTAAATTTTATTAATATATTAGTTAGTTTTTTAAATTTAGAAAATAGTTTTGCTTATTAAAAAAAAACTTTAATTGTTATTATTTAAGTTTTATAATAAGCTAAACCTTTTTAAGCTTTTTGCTATTACGCTTTTCTTTAAAAGCATAAAGCTTTTTTTTTATTTTTTAAATTTAACGTTTAATATTATTATTAAAGCTAAAATTAAATAAATTAAATAAGTTTAAAAGCTTAAAGCTAGATTTTAAAATCGTAATTAGTTAGTTAATTTTTTTATGCTTTTTATAATTAATGCTTTTTTTAATAAATTAATAAGTATTATTATTATTATTACAGCTTGATTTAAAGCTAATAAACAACTTTTTACTTTTTTTTGCGCTTAAAAAAGCTTTTTTAATTTTGTATAAAGCTTTTTTTAAAATGTTGCCTTTTATAATATAATTAAAGTTAAAAAACGTTTTTAATAAAAAAAAAAGCCTGTAATATATAACTATAATATTACTTTTTGCGCTAATTAACTGTTTTTGCAGTTTTTGCAATAAAAAACGTAATAAAAAAGCAATAATTGCATTGCTTTTTAATAAAAGTATAGCTATTTTTACTTTAAAAGTTTTTTTAAAATAAGCTATTATTTGCTTTTTATAGTAGTTAAGCTACAATTAATACTTAGCTTTTAAAACAGCAATAGCTTTTTTATACTGTTTTTACAAGTTAAACATTTTAATTATATAATTAAATTTTATATTTTTTTTTTAAAAGATTTTATAATTAAATCTTTTTTAATTTTAGTTTACAGCTTTTTATAAACAAGCCAAGTTTTTTTTTTTAGCTTTTAATGCTAACTAAGCATTAACTTAGTTTTAAAACATTTTGCTTAAAAAATAATTTAAGCGTATAATTTTTTTAAATAAACAGTTTATTATATTTTGCTAACAATTTATTACAATAGCTTTTTGTTTAATTAACAGCATATATTTATATTAACTTAAAATATTTAAACGCTAAATGATTTATAAACTATATAAACAATTAGTTTAATTAAAAATGCTTTTTAAATACAAATTAATTTTAACAACTTGTTAGCTACTATATAAAACTAATTATTATAATATTAGTAAAACAATATTATATTTTTTAATTTATATAACTAACTATAAAAAAAAAGTAATAAGTTTAAAAAATAAAAGTATTTTGCTTACCAAAGGTAGATGTGCACAATATGAAACCTACTTTAACTTTAGCAACTAGTTCTTATTGTGGGCTGCACTTACAATAAGTTAATAGTCCTAGTCTTTATAGGCTATATAGTGCCACTCATTTATATAATGGCCATTGCTAACACCGCTATATAAAATGATTTGCTTAAATAAACTAACAAAAATCACACACATTTATAGACCACTTAATAAAGCATTATTTGTACCCTATAAAAAGCGCTACTCCGTCACATATATAACTTGTATTAGGAGGAGCATGAGCGTTTTCGACTAGCTTTCGCTACTTGGCTAATGCTAAGCAGAGTAGGAGCGATTGTTATCTAGTAGCTTCGAATTCAGAATGGAAAGGCCTTAAAAGCTAGCCTAGAACTGCCCTGAGTTAAGTAGTAGATTAAAGCAAAAACAAGTAAAGGAAGTATAAAAGTAATGCAAGTTATTGCAGTGTAGTAGGCAGGCGGGCCGATTTAGCAGTGTATTTGTTAGATTATACTAAGTGATAAAGTGGGAAATGCAAGCCTATGAGGCATAGATGAGGAGATCACCATTACCTAAGCCACTAGTTGCGCTAATGACTAAGCATCAGGGCTAGTCTTGGCGCACACATAAACCACTGTAAATTCAGGCTAAAATAGGAGATAGAGCTACACAACAACACGTGGCGTGATCGCAATACACTGAAATCCAACAGTATTTGAGTCAGGTGTGCTTCTGATTGTGGTGGTATAGAAGGGAAGTTGTGTGGTGGGTTCCTGAGCCCTGTACAACAACCCATTAATTGAAAGTGTTATTTATGGTCCCTCCACTATTATTGAGATCCTGGATGACCTGCCCAGCCCTGGATTGGTCATAGAAGTTTATCGACTTCGTTGACTTCCAACCACCAAGATTAGCCGGGGATAATCAAACATGTAGCTTCGGGTGGATTCTCATACCTCGGGCTTCTTGACTGTTGTATTCTTGAGAACATCTCTGATGGCGTTGAGGACTACTGCGTAACCCTCATCCTCCTTGGTTTTGAATTTGCATATGCTGATATGATCCGCGCGAATCGGAGCGCAGTCTCCACAACCAGGAACCTGCGCAGATTCAGGTTCCACCACCTATTCAATTCGGTCAGCCAAGTGAGGAAACGCACTTGATATAGGTTCGATATGAGTAGAGACGCAGTGCCTACCTGGATTGGCATCCCGAAGCGGCTAGTTGAGAGAGTCTCGAAAAAGAAGTACGCTCGAATCTTGTCAGCTGGATCATCTGAAGTTCGACGTGTGTTGAGGACATTAGGGAATGTCCGGGTCAGCTCATCTAGCTTTTCCGAGTCAGGATCGAGGAATTTTAGAGTGCTCTGCTGCGTGGATTTTCCCAAGAAGTCAACAACTTTACGAACTATCTCAGGCAACTTCGCGTGTTTTGAGCCGCGAAAAGGGGTGCCTAAGAAAACTAATCCTCGTAGATTTTTGGTAATGGATTTTGCGATCGAACTAGGCTCCCTCTGTTCCCCGTGTAGGAGAATCTGGGCCGCTACGAGACCTCCAAGGCTGTGAGCAATGAAGATGATAGGTCGATCTCCCTTCTATAATTTCGATGTCCTAATTAGTAACGTGGTAGAGTTAGCACGAGTCAATCACTTACAATATCATTTCGCTCAGCTGCAAGTTTTGCACAGACATCCTCCGCATCGCTGTGAAAATCCGTGTTGGCAATAGCGGGATTGGAGATGGAGACGACTCTGGTATCATATCCAAAGAGAAAGATCCGAGAAGCGGGAATGTCAGAAGCAAGCAATACTTTGGGCCAAAGGACTCCTTCCTTTGTCCATGTGTCTTTGGGATGTCCTCGCAGTCCGTGCAGGAACACAATGCTAGTTACTGGTTTAAGCAGAGTTGATGATAACGCGACAAGGGAAAGGGGGGGGACGCTTACTCAACCTGAGGATCCTTTCCTTCGTGAATCTTGGTCAGTCCGTGTGCATTCACAGCGATATCCGTTTGATCCATTTTTGGATAGGAGGTAGTCGGCGCTCGATTCCAAATAGGGAAAAGTCTGTTCTTCGACATTGAAACTACAAGCAATTGGGCCTCAATATTATGGTCGGGCGTATATATTCTAAATATGTTGAAGGAGGTAGACGAGCAACTCCAAATGTGCAGTTAACCCCCACCCGAAATTTGCAGTTTCGGATGTCAGCAAGGGGGAGGTTGGTTGCTCGGCTGGTTGGCTGTGATCATCACGGTTGGCACACTGTATACATTACTGAAAGTCGCAGAGTGCGTCCTGTGCCCTCAGTACAGCCTTGTCTTGGCCCCCAAGTCAGGCTTACCCAAAAACATTGTCCTTGATGCCTCGGTAGCCCCCCTTAAGACCTAGGAGCTCCGCAAACCATTGTTTTTCTGGGATGCTACCTCATACAATAAGACTCAGTAGTTAGGCTGAGGCCTTTGACAAATGGGATATGCCGTATGTCGTTTATGCAGTCATTCCAATAATGTGATGGCAAGTTCAGCTGATAATACCCCGCTGACTGGCGCAACCCCTCACGCGACTCTGAGCGCTGTATCCGACCCAATCCAATACCAAGTCCGCGGATTCCTAAGCTTTTAGGCATAAGCGAAGCCGTACGAATCGCTTGATTAGTTGCTCACCATTATCCAAGACAATTGGGTATCTAGGCATTGAAATGCAATTCTCCGATTAGTATCAGCCTACCTAATTTCGCTGACTCACCTATTCCCTTGAGCTCAAGAAAATGACCGAGGCCAGTCGCCACCAGAGCGTAGATATTAGGGACCAGACGAAAGTGGGAGTGGCGGCGCACGATGTGAAGGTTGATAACCTGAATAATACGTTTGAGAGTCGAAATCAGCCCATACAGGCCACTCAAGTAGAAGACATTCGACAGTGGAACAGTGTAACTCACGTTAATTCAACGATTAACTACACCCCCGCCGCCCCAATTCGTCCACATTTGGACGATTATCCCACAAATTTCATCCTCAATCGATCTGGACACATCTCGCAGGATGATCCGTACGTGTGGAATCCAGGGTTGGGTCGAATCTCTTCCGTGGAGGACCTCGATAAGGCGCAATTTGTAATGTAAGATATCATTTGCCATAGAAAAAACAAAAGCTCACGATAGGTTAGTCGTCATCGCTGGACCCAAGCCATTCCGCGTGTAAAAATACTCAAAGATGCTGTTATCTTGTTCCATTTCCGATCCAAGCACTCGACCAAAGATGAAATTCTCAGTTGGTCTTCGCTACAAGTAATGAAGAATGAGTTATTGGATCTCCTAAAAGCGGCAAAGAAAAGCTATAGACGACACTATCGTATACAGGACAAGACATCCTCCGTGTTGATTAATATGGAAGATCAGCTACCCCAATTCTTCTTGTGGATGGACTCGCTATATAGCGATGACTTTCGCTTTTGCCTGGGCGGTATGTTCTATCCCCTGCTCTCCCAGCTCCATATGTACACAGTTTACGACTGTAATACCAAAACTAACTACATCGGCCTCTGAGTAGCTTCAATTAAATCCTTCCTCCAGGTATTTTCACTCTCTATTTCCTTCCAATAACTACATAATATGCATGCTAACAACTCTCAGCCCCTCATCATTGAGGACGATGGTGATAGGCCTGAAGCCTTCGCTATCGAATGCATCGCTAAGGTGCTCTCCATGCTTACGAGCGCTAAAGAGTACCTTGACATGAGACCGAGTCACAGAGGAGAGATGTTAGAAACTATAGAGCTCTTTGAGTGTTGTTGTGACCTCTTCGCTAAACTGCTCGGTAACGATGGTTCAGGATTTCACAGTGCGTGATATACAGTGAATAGAGTCTCAACTCTCTCATACTAATATATCAAAGGCAACGCAGAGAAAGAAACCCAAATCACAGTTGACAACGTCCATAACAGCATAATATGTGCCAACGACCGTGCGAAAACATGGAATCGGCTCAGGCCAACAAATGAAATGGGGCTTGTGTTAGTAGATACATCGAAAGGGGGGCTCCTAAACGGTCTACTGCAGATGTACCTGTCGCAAATGCTATCCCAACGCGGTTACGGGCCCAACGAAGTAAATGGTAATACAACAATCTCTTGTAGATGTCCCAGATATTGTAATAGAATTCTGACGTATAGTTTCTTAGGTCCCACTACCAGCAGACAAGTGAAGGAATTGCGAGAAGATGGTGAAGATAATTAAAATTAATATCACTCTGACTTATGCTAACTGGGACATAGACTCTCTCACCATGTCAGAGCTACTTCAATATCTACCATTCAATCCCAAAAGGGCTAGTCAAGATTCCAAGCGGTGTCTACCGTACAACAGCATCGAGAAAGCACATATGCAGCGGCTCGTCGGTTTAGTGAAACAAGACGTATTCCACAACTGGGTGAAAGGCAGCGATAAATCCTCAGCCCTCCTAGTCCACGGAAACCTAGAACCCGGCACACTAAGCAGCATCACACCACTCTCTCACTTGTGCGCACAGATCGTGAAAGAGTTCTCAAACCAACAGAACGTCATCCTCTTGAGCTATTTCTGCGGTTTCCACGCGCGGCCCCGGGACAAGGACGCCAACGCAGCATCGATGCTATGCCAACTGATTGGACAGCTATTAACGCATCCTCTAGCCAGTGCTGCAAACGCCATAAGGTCTATCGACGTCCACCATCTAAAAAAGATCAAGTCCAAAGATCTGGACGTATTGAGGCAGGTGTTCAATAGCTTGATACGTCATCTCCGGAATTGTCAAATCATTATAATTTGTATTATTGACTCCATTTCCTTCTACGAGATCAATGCTCGACTGAAAAACACCCAGAAAGTTCTAAAGACCCTGATGAGCGCCGTTAGAATGCAACAACGAATACATGGGAGAGACACGAACATGGTTCTCAAGCTGATAATAACTGATGCGGCAAGGTCTAAATGGGTACATGAACTGTTTAAGCTTGATGAAAGAATCGACATGAGAGCCCCTGGAGCCGACGTTAGCGGTAATCCTCGTGATCTGGTTCTGAGAGGATGATCTATTACTATTATCACATGGCAATCTTGTTTATAACCAACACGGGAATCTAGCTCCTGGCAACTGTGGGGAAGGATTGAGGGTGGTTTCATTTCGCTCATTTTTCAGAATAGTGCTCTTATAGACCTTGTGTCAAACGACCCGTAGATGGCGGGTTTGTCAGGAACTAGACGAGGAAAACGTTGTAAAAACAAGGGCATTCCCAACCTCGTGTTATTCGCTCCCGCGAAGGCTTTTGCAAACTGTATCCCTACTCGTATCCGTAATTTGTTTATCGTACAAGATACCGGTGGTATTGCGCCGTGGATCTACGTAGAGAGTCCTGATGGGCATGAGATGTCTCTCTAGGTTGACATGCTTTCTTCGACCCTGCTCACCCTCTCGCTGCTCCTAAAACCCCACGAGACAGCTAAGGCTCCACCTAACGACCAATACTCCCCATATCGAATAGAAAAAAATACACGGTAATCAAGTGTTTCCAAGCGAGGCAGAGTTTTAATAACCAGTGAAGAAATTTGATATTGCAGAATACCAAAAGAGCACGTGTTGAGCCTATCAATGCGGATTCTCTTGACCCCCTAGTCGTAGCCAATTATCATCACCATAGTGACTAATGTCCTTTGTTACCCTTCCCCCACCGCCTTTTGCATCCGCTTCCCCTCTTGGATTAATTTGTTAGCTTTATTTTGGCAGAGGAATGCAACATCAACGCAGCTACACTTGAACAAACGACCTCGGCCCGTATGATACAGGGCTAAGTAAACCACATATCACTGAAGAGACTTAGAATATTATTACAGGCTGTTCAGTCTACTCAAATGATTTTCAATTGAAAATCCTACTGTCTTGTTCTCCCCTCTCGCTTTGGACCTGATTAATAATCAGAGCTCTATTTATCGGTACTGTTTATACCAATGATTCGCTAAGCTACTGTTAACGATGGGAACCTCGCTAAAACTGGCTGCGGCTTGTGTGAGTGTCTATTTACGCAACCATTAGTATAGTCTAACAAATGTGCTAGTGCACAGCGCTCTCCGCCTTGCTCCCCAATATCACCTCGTTCCCGTCTAGTGCAACCTATGAATCGTCTGTGGCCTCTTATTTCACTATTCAGGCAGCGTCACTCCGCCCAGACTGCATTATCTCACCCGAGACGGCAGAGGATGTAGCAAAGGCGGTTCGTTTATTGACTCACCGCTCACTGTCCTTGGTCGAAGGCAACGAAGGGGCGTGTCCCTTTGCTATTAGATCCGGTGGGCATGCTTTCAGGGCAAATGCCGCCAACATTGACAGAGGGGTCACCCTTGACCTGAGACGCCTGAATTCTATTAATGTAAGCCCGAGTAAATCCACTGTTTCTATCGGTGTGGGTAATACATGGGATACCGTCTATGCTAAACTAGATGCTATGAATTTGAGTGTGAACGGTGGGCGAACAGCCGGGGTTGGCGTGGGCGGTCTTAGCCTAGGTGGTGGTATCTCCTATTTTGGCACACGCTACAGCTGGACTTCTGACACGATTACCAACTTTGAGGTAGTTTTGGCGAATGGGTCGATTGTAAACGCGAACGCGACATCAAACCCAGCCCTCCACTGGGCTCTAAAGGGAGGCAGCACCTTCCTTTGCATTTATTATCCGTGCGCAAAGTACTGTTAATACCGCTGCGCCACTTACACCTATTTTGCTAACACTTAGCATTTTGTTCCACTTTTTATTTAACTTTTACTATTTTTGTTTATACGCGGTTTAATTTACTTTTAAATTGCTTTATTATAAACAACTTAAATATATTAAATCGGCTTTTTATAATCAAAAAACTTAATTAGCACACCTGTTTGCTTAATTAAAACATTTTTATTAATTTACAAAGTTAAAAAAAGCATAAACTAGCAGTAGTTTGCCTTTTTTTCGCCTTTATTCTGCTTAAAAAGCTTTTTATACAAAAATAGCTATTTAAAATAGCCGACTTTAGCATTTATAAAAATGCTATTTTAACAATTTGTACCCAACTTAAAAAAATTAACCAAAACAAAAAAATAAGCACTAATATGCTTTAAAACTTAGCCGGCTGCTTAAACAGTTTAATAAATAGCTATTAAAACAGTTAGCAGCTTAAACATACTGCTAAAACAAAAAGCATTATATTAATGCTTTTAAAATATTTAAATATAAAGATCTTTGCTTTATTAAAAAGCGAACTATATATGTTTATATAATTAGCAAGCATGTAGCTTGCAAACTTGTTAACATTAGCATTAGCATTAACAACAGCATTTATATTGCTTTTAAAGCACCGGCTTAAAAATAAAACAAATAAGTTAGTATTATAAGCTAAAATAGCAAGCTAAAAAAATATGTTTTAGTTAAATAAAACAGCTATTTTTATTGTTTTTATTAAAGCTAAATTTATTAATTTAAGCTTATTTTAAGCGTTAAAACTAGCAAAAAAAAATAATAATAAACGCTTGCTTATTTAAACGTTATTAAAAATGTAAAATAAGCATATAAATTAAACCTTATATGCAATAAAATATTTGCTTACAAAAGTATTACAAAATAAAAAGCTAAAGTTAACTAATATTTTAAACTGCTTTTATATAAAAACCAAATAAGCGCTAAAGTATGCTACAACTAAAATATAAAACATATTTAAATTAAAATAAAACAAAATGCTTTATATACTAAAAGCAAAAGCTTTAAAAATTTTAGTTACTTAATACAACTATATATTAACACAAATACTGTTTAACTTTTTTAATTATATAAAAAAAATAGTTATATTAATAAAAAGCGTTATTAAAAATAAAGTTATAGCACAAACAAAAATAAGGCTTATAAATTGTAAGCGCTTTTAATACAACTTGCTAAGCTTAAAAAAAAAATTCTAAATTATTTTTTTTATTAAGCTAGCAATATGCTAGTTCTAAATTTTTAATACTAATAATAAAGCACGCTATATATAAAAAAAACAGCTTATTAAAAAACATTATTTCGGCTGCTAAAAATATTATAACGCTAAAAAGTATAATAAAGTAGCAAAATGCGTTTAATACAGCAAACGCTTTAATAAACACTTTTTAAAACTATATACAGCTATAAAAAAATATGCTAACTGCTAAAGCTTTTTTTTAGCAAACTATAAAGGCTGCCCAGCAATGCCGCGCAAAAAAAACAAGCAAGTTATACATTTTAATAAAAAGCAACTTTAAGCTATTAAACAGGTTAAAGCTAAAAAATACAAAAAAATAAACAACCTAGCAAACATAAAAATAAATAAAGCGGCAGGCTTAACAAAAATGCTGCAGCTTACTTTTAAAGCCTTTACTTTAAACATGTTAACTACTGCAGCAACTACTGCTACAATTATTACAACAACAAAAGCTACTATAATAATACTAGCTGCAACAATAATAGTTGCTGCTATAAGCAGCACTATTATTATTACTGCTACTGCTACTACTACAGGCAAAAAAAAAAAAATAACAAATAAAGCATTTTTAAGCTTACATTTAATATA
The DNA here is from genome assembly GCA_022495195.1 of Xylaria digitata. NCBI lineage: Eukaryota > Fungi > Ascomycota > Sordariomycetes > Xylariales > Xylariaceae > Xylaria > Xylaria digitata. The sequence continues at coordinate 180,561 of MU376944.1, read as the reverse complement.
CATTTTAATAGCGGGCTTATTTTTATAAAACAGCTTTGCTAAAACTACTATAAAAATTATTGCTACAAAAAAAAAACATATTAAAATAGCTACAACAGTGTTAGCTAAAGAAATAAATATAATTATTAAACTTAAACGCTAAGCGGCAACAAAGGCTAAAAACAGCTAAAACAAAACCTTTTTAAATATTAATTAATACTAAAAAGCTTAAAAAAAAAAAAAAAGCTTAAAAGCTAAAAAAACAAAAAGTTAAGCAAAAGCTTTAAAAGCCTAACAATTGTTTAAATAAACGTTAAAAAATTTTTTTTATTATACATTATACTGCTAACAAAGTGTTATAATTTAAAAGTAAACATAGTACACGTATAAAAGCTGTAAACCAGACTTAGCATACAAACTTAAAACTATTTTAGCTACAAATCCTTTGCTTTATTAAACAGCTAAAAAAAAAAAAGCATGCAGCCTAAAATTATTTTATATATATTAAAAAAAAAAAATATTTAAGCATAGCAGCGCTAGCTATTATTAATGCAAAATATGCTATAATTTAATATTAATAAATATATAACGCTAAACGTATATTAAAAACTTAAAACAAACAGAATTATAAACTATATAACAGCGCTAAAACTTTTTAAAAAATATATTATAAAAAGGAACTTAAACGTTAAAAACCTTTTTTTTAAACTAAAAGTTAATAACTAAAACTAAAAAGCAGATTTTACTTGCTAAAATAAACAAAGTAAAATAAGTTTTATTAGCGTTTTTAGCTTAGCAACTTATTAATTTAGGCATATACTAAACTTAGTTTTTTTAAACGTTTTATTAATAAAAACAAAAGTTTTATATCTTTTAAACTATAAATTAAATTATTTTATGTTGCTAACAACAATATTAGCTAAAAGAAATAGCTTTTTAAACGTTTTTTAAATTAAGGTAGACTTAAAAAACAAAAAGAAATTTGCTGCGCTAGTTAAGCTAAAAATAGCAACACTATTAAACCCAAGGGCTTACAATTATAATAAACATTTAGATAGCTATACTGCTAAGCTAACACAAGTTTTCAAAAAAGCTTTAAATATAATTAGAAAAAAAATTAAAAACGGTAGCAAAGCAGCTAGCTAATAAAATAACAAATGCAAAAAGGTTTACAAAAACTATTATGCAAAAAAGAATAAAAAGCTATTTGCTTATATTTAAACTCTAAAATATATAAAAAAACATTAGCACTTTTTAACAATAGTATAAAAAGCTAAAAAAATATATTAAAAAAAGCTTATTAAAGCAGCTAATAATAATATAGCTATTTATAAACTAATTAGCTAATATAACCAAAAGCCACAGCTTAACCTTTTTTTACTAAAAATAAAGAACTAAATAATAAAAAACGAGGCTAAAAAAGCTAAAACGCTTTAAAAACAAATTCTTAACTAATTTATTAATAATAATAACTTGCAAAAAAATTTATTTAAAAGCTAAACAAAAGCAAAAGCCTGCTTATTATAAAAAATATTATGCATTGTTAAAAAAATAAAAGCATATATTATTAAAGTTTTTAATATGTTTTTAAAGCTAAAAAATATAATAATATATTTTTTAAAAGCATGCTAAAAACAAGTTAAATATTATATTTATAAAATATATTAGCATTGCTTAAAAAAAAGCTATTTTTTTTAGGCATAGCAAATAGCCAAAATAGCAATAATTTTTAAAGTGGGCAAAAAAAACAAGTTAACTTTACAGTTGTAACAGCTAATTACACTTTTTTCCGTTTTAAAAAAAGGGTTTAAAAGGTTAATCGCAAAAAAAATTGCCTAAACAGCACTAAAGCACAAAGTATTAAGCCTGCAGTATGGCGGGGCATTGCTTAAAAAATTAATAATAAATTTAGTAGCAGCTTTTACGTACAACATTAAAGCGGCATTAAACGCAAAACTAATAATATTTATAATTATTTTTAATATACTAAAAGCTTTTAATGCACTATTAAAATAAAAGCTATTAACAAAAATAAAAGAATAAAGCTAGCACTTAAAATGCCTTAAGCTTATCAATTTTTTTTTATTTAAAAAAAAAGTTAAGGTCCAACTTAGCAAATTAATTATATAATATTATAACGTAAAGTGCAAAACCTTATAAAGCTTATTACTATTACTAATGTTATACATGCTATATTTAGCAAAGCTTTATAATTAGAACATCTAGCATAAGTTTAAATACGTAAACAACATAAGTTTATATTAAGCTTTAAACTTTTTATAGCAAAACGTAAAGCTTTTAGCAAACAACGTTATGCAGCTTTTAAATTAAAATAAATAAAACAAAATCTAATTTATATTAAAAAAATGCAAACTACTATATATTATAAAGCAATAAAACAAAATAAACTTTTTATTAAAAGTTTTAAGCAAACTTATAGTGCAACTAATACTAATACTAAAGCAAAATGCTAAAATTTTAGCGCTAAAATAGCTAAAAATCTAGTTTAACAAAAAATTTATTTTTAAACGTTATATAAAAAAATAAACAAACAAAGCAATAAAGCTAGCTAATTATATTTGCAAGCTTGTAAACACTAAATACAAACTATTAGCAGACATAATATAAAAAGCAGTAATAATATATTTAATTTTAATAACGTTTTATAAATATAAAACGTAGTATAAAAAACATAAAAAACTAGCAACAAATTAAGCATAAAAAAAAAAAGCTATAATTAGTACAAAAATCAGGCACTTTATAAAAAAAGTTTATAAAGTGCTATTAATAAAAGTGCAAGCAGTGCTACCTTATTAAAAAATTACGCTTATAACAGCTTTATTTAAAAACATAAAGCTGCCAATAACAGAACTTGCTTTAAAAAAAGCGAAATATTATTTTGCGTACAAATTATGCACAGTAAACAAGCTATACCTTTTAGCAAAAAAAGTTAACTTAAAAATTATTAAAAAAAAATATAACGCAAAAACATTATACAAAATAAAAATAAAAGTTTAAGCAGTAATAAAGCTGCTAGCACTAATTAAAAAGCTGCTTTTAGTTCTACTAAAATATAAACTAAAATTATATAACAACTTTATAAAAAGCGTTATAAAAGCAAAAGCAGCAAAAGCTTTTCAAAAGTAATATAAGTTACTACCGCTGAAAAACGTAGTAATGTTTTCGAATAGCTTACAAAAAAAGCGCAAGGTTAAATACAGCTACATAATTTATTAAAAAAAGTAGAAAATAGCATATAGCGCTAAAAAGCTTTTAAAGCTATTTATTAACTTTAATAAAAAAGCAACAAAGGCTTAAAAAAACTTAAAGCAAGTTTTAAGCATGCTTTTAAATTAATTAACAAAAAAAATTTAAATATATTTAAACAATATTAAGATTATATAGTATTAACAAAAAAACGCAGCTTTATTAATATAATAACTATATTTAAACTTTTAAGCAATAATAAAAACATATAACGTATAAACAAAATAATACTTAAAACACTATAAAGTAAAAAAAAATAAGCAAGCAAACTATTTAGCAAAACAAAGTACTAAAATAACGCCAAATAATAATTTTACGCCTACAGCGTATAAAATTAAATCGGAAGCACAACGCCTTTTTAAAAACTTTTAAAAAACATACTAAAAAAATATGTATATAAAAAAGCTATTAAAACAGTATACAAACTAAAATCTAAATTACTTGCTAAAATACTACTTTAAGCTTGCTGTTCTTATATAAATAAAGCTATATAAATAGCTAGCAGCCTGCACAAAGCACAAAAATTTTAACTAGTACTACAAACGCTTTAATTATATAAAAGCTACTTTAAAGTACAAATATAAATACAAAAAAATACTAACGCACTTTATATGCTACAAAGCAGCAAAAAAACATTTTATAAAATAGCTAGCTAAACTAACAAAAAAATTACGTAAAGCGCACAAATAAAACAAATACTTACAAACTTTATTTAAAAATCTAAAGCACTTTAAAAGCTTTGTTATAACTACAAAAGTTTTTAAAAACTTATAATTTTTATATTAACGCAAAAAAAACAAAAAAGCAGCGTTAAAAAAAACAAAAAAAAGTATAAAAAAAACAGAAAAAAAAGTTATAAAAAAAAGCTATAAAACTAAAAGTTATAAAAATAATATAAACTCAGTTTTTAGCTAAACAGCTTCTATTTTTTTATTTTTATTTCTATTTTTATTTATTTATTTAAAAAAAAATACAAAAGCAAAAAGATTTTAAAAAGCGTTAAAAAAAGTATTAACTATAAAATAAACTTACTTTTTTTCTTTTATTATACACAATAAATACAAAACAGAAGCCATTTAAATAGCAACAAAAAGTGCTTTAAAAATAACAAACACTAGCTTTGCCAAAAATTAATATAGGCTAAGCACGCCTTTAAAATAAAGCGAAAAAAACTTAGTAAAAATAGCTTTACAGCTGCCTTAATGCTAAATTAGTTAAATAAAAATATATTTATTAAATAAACGATAGCTTCTAACACGTCCGCATGCCTTACAAAAAGCTTTGTAAATAACTGCCACGTGGTCTTCCCCCGGCGTTAAATATACCTACCTACCTACCTACCTACCTAAAGGGAGGCAGCAACAATTTCGGTGTTGTAACTCGCATCGACTTAGAAGCCTTTGAACAAGGCCCTATTTGGGGCGGTTCCCTGTATTATCCGGAAGTCGTATGGGGCTATACGGCACAAGGACTCGCTAAGATAAACTCGCCCGATACTTACGATGAATACGCAGCGATGTTTCTTTCGTGGTCTTACTCGTCTGCTACGGGAACAGTTATTTCTAGCACTATGGCGTATACGAAGCCTGTAGAGAGTCCACCGATCTTCGCTGGTCTCACAAACCTGCCCACACTGTCTGGCACGACTGGCCTCTCCAATATGACCCAATTAGCCATTGGCCTAGGTCACCAGCAACTCTACAACCGGCGGTAAGCATGAATGAAGTAAATCTATATGAATGACTTTTTCTGACAGTCGGAAAGTCAGCTTTGGGCTACGAACACCGTGATCTCAACGGAAGAAGGCATCAATGCAACCTATCTTCGTTTCAATGAAAGTCTCCAAGCATTTAAATCCGTTGCCAATATAGTGGTGGCCTATACACTTGAGCCATTCCCGCCAGCCCTCTATGCAAGGCATGGAGACACGAATCCTTTCGGTCTCGGCACAAACGAAAGCCAATCACTCCTTGTTTCGGATTTTAATGCAATTTGGACGGATCAAGCAGAAGATGAGCAAGTGGAAAAGGCTACCCGGGCACTCATGGGCGCCATAGATAATGACGCTCGGTGTTTGGGTACCTACAATCCTTTTCTGTATCTCAACTACGCGGCGCCCTGGCAGGATCCTATTGCTAGTTATGGCGCAGAGAACATGGATAAGCTCCGCGAGGTTGCAAGAGAGGTAGACCCGCGGGGAGTCTTCACTCACCAAGTTCCAGGTGGCTTTAAGATAAGATAGTGCTTTTGAGTTGTTTATAGAGAGTTAGAAGGTTATGTGGCATGTTCCATATCTATGTACTAGCTACTTGGGCAAATCGGGCGCTAACAACACTTCGCAACTCCTGGGCTAAACTCATGGAAAGAAGCTGAAGAAAACTGTCATATGCAACATCACAGTTGATAATTGAGATATTGAATCGGTTCTAAGTCAATAGCATCCCGTGCGCTGATGTGTTGCCGTATAAGCTATCTGGCTCTTCGAGGAGCTGAGTCTGAACTACGAAATCAAGTCATTCCGTTTCAATGACATAAAGAAGAAGTCCTTCATTGATATCAACCTAAACGGTCGCATCTTAGCGATTGAAGACCCAAATACACGCCCCACGTTCAAGGAGTCGGGCGCTATCTACTAATACGCGATCGAAGTGTACGGCACAGAGAAGTAGCAATCCTATGACTCAATCAAATATGCGAACGGGGCTAGGCGTATACTAGGCGTCCTTGGGATTATGTTGTCCAAGAAGCCCGGGCTTGCTGATATGGGATGAAGGTTCGAAACTTGAAAGACACCTCGCATGCTCGCACCTAGCATGAGCGTGCGGATAGGTTACCTTTGTAGAAACGTTGCATGGAGTACCGCGCGCATCTCATAGACGAGAAGGGCTTGCAATGGAATGGTATACCGAAACGCGTAGACGCCTTTACTGATTATGAGGCGAGAGTTGTCACTGGTGACGGCACCGCGGCACGGTAGTTAACCCTATGGTTATAATACTCTGTAGTACCAAGCAAGTTGTCTCTAAAATGGAAAGCTTTGCCGGCGAAGCTCCATTTTAATATGCTGTAAATCAAAGTGCGAACACTTTGATTTAAATACCTAAATACTAAAAGGAAACCCACTAAAACCCCCCTTTTGCCTGCAGCTAGCTGCTTTCGGCAGTTATATCGTAACTTGCCAGCCTTTAACTGTCTGCTTCGTTTTAGTGTTATATAAGCCTAGTTAGTTATATAAGCAAAAGTTATATTATAGTAGCCGTTAGTAGCCATGTTTACTATTGCAGTACGCAAGCTACACAGTCCAAATACGTTGTAGTTAATGCCTCAAATAAACTCTAACCAATTAAATCTTTGCAAAGTCCGTGTAAACCAATAAAAAGCCAGCCCAATTTTATAAAGTTTTAAAGGTTACCGTTAGAACTTCTCAAGCCTTACTTTCTTTTACACTTAATTGTCGTTGCCAATACGTGTTCAGGAAAGGTAAAGCTTTCCAATTATACATATACTCAAGCCCACATTTTAGGCACCTACTACCCCTTATCTCATGTTCCCGGCAGGGCCCTCATGCAAGCCTGTACTATTATAAAGCGCAATCTGTCAAACTATATGCTGTTAGGATTACGAATGAATGAATGTGCTAGCATGGCTCACTCATATGCAGTTTGGATATTCTAGCGTACGTATTGCAAGTGTTCTGAGCAGGGCGTTAGCGAGAAAAAGCGTTAACCGCCGACCGTCAAAAAGGGCCTAGTTGCCAAGCTGTGAGATATCCTCACTTTCACTCTATGTAGTATAGTACCCTAGACTAAGCCACCCAGGTAGATGTCGCAAATATTTCAGAATTATTTTCTGTATCGTCTTGAGTAAAATAAAGGATTTCCCAAATCGTTGACTAAGTTGGACTTCAGGAAACCTCTTGGAAGTGCTCGGTCGTGATTGAGCCTCCAAGAGTTACAGCTAGACTAGAGTGGAATGCTAGCGTGTATTAATATTGTATTCACTATAGATACGCGTTCCGCCCCCGGAATCTCACGTCGAATTCCCTCGTATGTTGAGGGTGGCACAATGAGGCGCAGCGCACACATCCTGTATTAAACAAAGTATACCTTTATGTATGTAACATGGGTCTTCATCTTAGACTCATCGTTATCTTTCATTTTACCATTAGTTGTATGTTTGGCTTGGTCTCCATCACACATTCTTATCGACTTGCGATTTCTCCCTCTCACTATTTATCGCCTGCTTGGTGAGACGAAATGGAGCGCGTCACAACTCGCGATGACGCCCCCGCACCGTCGGCGGTCACAACCAGCTTAATCATCGTTTCTGCCATCTTTCCGTTCATATCCGGTGTCGCTCTTATCTTACGTTCTTACGCGCTGCGCAAAGGCACAAGGTCGGTGTCGGCCGAAGATATTTGGTTTTGGGTTGCTTGGGTGTGTTTGTTTCCCACCCTGTCGCAAACTTGAGAGTCAGCGCAGCTTACAAGTGATTATGAAAACGGGAAGATTTCATCCCTACTGCTTAGCATCATAATCTGGGTATTTTCCCGGTCCGGGATCAACTACTATAGCGTTGACCTCATAGAAGGAACGCAAGACTCTCTGCGAGTTCGTGGCCCCCACCCCTTGGCAACCTCCGGGAGGGGCTAAAAACATCGGGCGTTGAGTTTTTAATTGTCGTGACTAGTTGATTTTCCTCAGCTCGGTTCTCATTCAACTTCCTCTCGCGGCAGTTAAAATAGCAATATTGCTCTTTTATAAGCGGATCTTCGCGACGAGGGCCTTCGCGATCGGGGTCTGGGTGTCGATTACTATCGTCTGTCTTTGGGGCGTGCTCTTCTTCTTCGTAAGACACCGTTCATCTGGTCTCAGCCTTCCTTAAGCCGAGCCAAGAGCCTGACTCATTCTAATCAACTCGCAGCTTACTCTTTTCCTGATAAGACCTTTGGAATACGCGCCCATCGACAAAGTCCAGTTTCGATATGATTTAATAGCTGTAGGGCTAGCGCAGGTCGCAACAAGCATTGCGCTTGATGTGCTTGTATTATGTTTGCCGCTCCCAGTTCTATTTCGTCTACACATGGATCTGAAACGCAAGTGGGCCATCGTTTTGGTGTTTTGCCTCGGAATTTTGTAAGTACACCCCTGTGATGATAAAGGTTGATAAACTGATTGCGCTAGTTGTGTTGCTGCGACCATTGTTCGACTGGTGCTCCTGAGCCGGTCCACAGACTTCTGTAAGTCATTTAGCAACCTGAGCATTGCATTCATTCATCTGATACGAATGGGATATAGTCATCCTCTTTACAGACCTTCGGGACACGATTTACATTTTCGCAATTATCGAGCCAAACGTCTCTATTTTGGCGGCATGCTTTCTAACTTACAGATCCCTCATTAAGTCGTGGCGTGTTCCAGAATTCATTATTCGCCGTGCGAGGTTTTTGTCGCGGATTAATAATAATAATACTCCAGCGCAGCCAGTTAAACCTACCTTATATGCGTCTAGCGAACGAGGAGCACAGCATAGGAGTCCTACATAACAAACTACGCATGTTTAGCACTTTTAACAAGCAGAAAAGAGATAGAATGGCAAAACAAAACCGGGGCTTATCGGCCGCGTTTGGAAGACGATAAGTTAGAGTACACCAACTTCATAAAGCACGTGTAACAGTAAATCATATAATCCAAGATATATCTGCAGAGGCGGCTACGACGGCATGAGGTGGATAAAAATGAAAGAGATTAGTTGCTCGGTTTGTTAATACTAACTTGAGACCCATCATCGCCACTCACGTGGCGCTGTCACAATGGCACTTAAGTGAAATGTATATTTTACATGAATTAGAAATTAGTTAGGTGAAACCTACTGTAGCCTTTCTAAGGATTTGAGGTCACTTAGAATGAATAAAATACAAAATTGTGACAATAAAAAGTCAATTAAGGTCTAAAAATAATATGCCTTTGATGAACGAAAACATCTAGATCGAGTTTTCCCATCAACAATTTCCGTACCAGCCGGAGGTCTGTTTATAATCAAGCTTTACTGCTCGTTTGGGCTCTATTTTTTCTTGCTGGAGCTTGACTTATTCTTCGTACCACTGGATGATGCTTGGTTGCTAGAGCTACCGTTCATAGGGTCGTAAGAGTATTGCTGGACCTTGGCATACTGATACGCTCCTGGGTTTGCGTAAGAGGGCGTCGCCTTTTTCATATCCTCGTCGGTAGCGTACAGCTTCATTTCGATGGGATTTCCCTTTGCGTCGTACTTGGTAGGATAGACAGACATTTTGTTTTGGTGTGAGGAGTTTATACTTTCTGTGAGCTTTTGTGGGATGATAACTGTGAATTTGATCTGGTGTTGCGTTGTGGATAGTTGATTTTTACAACTTCTAGTGGCTACTTATATAGACGATTTCACTATCAATCACTTGCATTGTGTGAAGCGAGAAGAATTCAATACTATTATGCATCTCACAACGAGATCGTGGTACAATAAAGAGTGTGATGAGGGCTGAATGCGTTATTCTCTAACTACAGGACTAGCTTTAGAAAACAAAGGGTCTCCAAGGGACTTGTTTCTTGAACTTAGGTATTGTTTTAAATAGAACCATTATCGGTAATATTCGTAGGGTCAGTGTGGATAAAAGCCTTATGGTACCTAGATTTTAAGAGATAGGGGGTTATTGTTTAATAAAAGTCGTGGTTTGCATTGAATCATTCCAAAATACCGAGGCGTATAACGAATAATGAAGTACTGTTAGCCTTGTTCTAGGTCACTTATGCTGTCATTGAATTGGAAAGGCAATAGATTGAAATACAGGCTTGCCTGCGAACAAGGCCTTCGGAAGAAATACCAAATTAGATACCTGCTGTTTCATTAGTCAATGATACATTCCTTTCCACTTCCTACTAGGAACTCGAGATTCACGTTCGACCATGAATAATATCTTTATCCGGAACAAGCGACATACGTACCTCAGCCGACAAAGTTACTCAATAAGCTTAACCCACTTGCCGGATTCGATTGGCGCGACGCCGAACACACTATTACCTCGGCGCTAGCAAAGCGTCAGCCACGACAGGGAAGATGACCATCATTAAAGGTGCAAAACCCTTCTCTTGAGTTTGTAAAATAGTTATATTGAAATGTTATAAAGAAGCAACGCATATAGTTACCCATGTCTAAAACAAGACATAACCGTCATAGTTTGCCTCTGCCTTACACCGTGGCGGCCTGTCTAAGTGAACAAGCTATCGCATTGGTACACTATTAAGACGCTGTTTAATTTACGTTCAACCCTCTGCTGAAAGCATTGGTCAAGGTCATGTAGCATGTAGAATACATAGTCACTAACACTGTTTCGTGTATATAATAAGGGGTTCTCCAACCTACCTCACAGTTTAGATAGTAAAATCAATCCACTCATATACCTTCTATTTCAATACTCTCTTCATCTACGTAGCATTCTCCTTTGTATTGAACACAATTGAGAAATCATAGCCTGCAATATCTATTTTCTGTAATGCATCCCTAGATCTCCAGTTGTAAACGCACGTTCATTCGAGAAATTGCTGTAATAGGAAAGGAATGATCCGCTGGTGCTGAAACAAGACCGTCAATTCGCGGTAGTGAAACCATCGAACACAAGCAACTGGTCGCTTAGCTCAGTTGGTTAGAGCGTCGTACTAATATTATAAGAGATTATAACATTAGTGATGCGAAGGTCATGAGTTCGACCCTCATAGTGACCAATCAATTCATTTCTTTTTTTTTCGATTTTTCCCTTGTAGGGTTACGATTCAGCACGCCGTCTTTTACATGCAAACTCTGCCTGGCACTAGGGGGTTTAGACTTTCCTTACACTCGGGGATGGACTGTCAATGAATCAATTAATTGCGGTCTTGGGATCTCTAAATTACCGGCCAACTAGAATGTAGAAACAAACTGAGGAGGAAAACTATATACTGAAGCTAAAACACTTAGGAGACTAACTTTTAGTCGACCCAAAAAAAAAACTTGTCCCACTCCCCGTCTCAATTCTTAGATTGGGGATTGGCGAGAAATATGATACCTATCACCAAACAGTGACTTAAGGGGCGTAGGACTTGAGTAAAGAGTTGTAGTAAGTGTAACCAGTTCCACTCGGGGGCTCGAAGGAATAGATGTAGTCACCCCACCAAGGACCAGCAGCCCACCACAAGGCGCCCTGCCACACATCGCTGTTCGCCTCCAGGTGGTCGAGGACGCCCTTGACGGCGCTCTGGCACTGGGAATTGGCACCGCCTGCGAATTCGCCGAGGAAACCAGCCTTGCCGTTCGCGCGCAGCCAGGCGGTGGCACCGCTGATGCGGTCCGCGCCGATGGTAGTAGACACGCACACGTCGGAGGTTCCAGAGTTGTCGGAGTCGAGGTACTGGTGCATCTCGTAGAGCAGCTTGTTGGACGGGTCAGTCAGCCCCTTGAGGTTATCGTTGGTCGTGTTCCAAGCATGCGCGCCGGACCAGCCGTTGCCCTCAGCAAAGATGTACTGCGAAGTTGCGCCGGCGCCACGGATAGCGTCGATGGCGGCCTGGTTTAGGTTCAGAACGAGGGTCTGATCCATGTCATGGTACTCGTTGTTGGTGTCGAAGATGACCTTGTCGTTGGACTATTTGAGTTTCTGGAGTTAGCATTTGCCTCTTATAGTAAAAAAGGGGGGATGGGCAGGAGTAGTAAGAGTAGAAGATTCGTAATCAGGCAACTTATGCTCCTGAGGCACGCCAAAGAGGGAAATAAATAACTCCAGCGACTAACCTTGAAAGCGGTCGCCAGCTTTGTCCAAAAGCTGCCGAAGCCTGCCGTGTCCGTGATTACGTTACCATAGTAACGCCCGAAGTTGTGTCTTTGATATTGAAGTCAGTAAATAGGGGCAGTAGGGGGAGGCTGATGTAACCATTGTTCCTTAGCCCAGCAGGGAGAGGATCAGGAACGCTCACGGGTCTAGAATGGCATATGCGCCCTTGGCGGTGATATAGTCCACCGTAGCAGTCAGATTCTTCAGGTAGTCGGCGGCGATATCGTTGGTCAGCTTGTCGGCTACGAGGCGTTCCATAGAGAAAGCCACGCGGAAGATATTATAACCCTGCTCGAAGAGAGTCTGTATTCACTGGTAAGTATTGACTCATTGAATGCAAGGGCCTTGATTCTATTCCTTACCGTTATGGAGGACTCGTCAGGGAAGTAGAAATGCTTGCCCCAGATACCAGGATACTCTCCAGATCCAAACTCGGCGACTGACAAGTTGATTCCAAGCCACTTGAGCTTCCCAGTTGCGCCGGTGGTGGGCGTCGTAGTAGGTACCGTCTTCGTTGTCGAGGTGACTAGTGTGGTGGTCGCGGCGGTCCCAGGCAGACACTGAGAATAATACTGGTTCGAAACGGTGCAAGCATAGCCCGATACACACGCTGTCTCTCCGCTCCAGTTGACACCTCCACATTGAGCGTATGGTCCGGCCGCAGCGGCGGCGAGACCAGCGAGCGTGCTGCTGAGGATGAAGGATCGCATTTTGTCCCGAAGCTTCAGAAGACCTAGGCCTTGGTTGACTTGTGTGAAGAGTGCTGCTCTCTTCTCGACTCTCGAGAGACGACAGACGTCATTAAATACTTAGCCTGACGCTCAATGGAGGTCGCCAGTCCGCGTTCCTGCATATGCTACCATGTTTCTGGCTTAAGGCAACTAACCAATAATGGGGGTACGGAAGCTAGATCGACACCTAAAATGGCAAGTGGGTTCTTCGGCCCATTGTTCCACGAATGACGCCTTAAAATCCGAGATATAAGGGGCCTTCGTTAAACAGTAGTCGATGACGACTGCGTAGTATATGATTTGTATCAAATTCCCAAAAGTTGTCGCCATGCTGGGCAAATGAGCAATTGGATTCGATCCCGTGAAGCGCAACTTCCAAGGGTACGGTCGAACAGGGAATGGGTAAGTAAGTACACACGCCAATTGCTAAAATGCACAAAGATAACACAGGTGATTGGTTACGAGGTTCGATTTATTAATGTTTAATGTTTCTTCCCGTTTTTATTCGCATCTTCTTTCAGCATGACATGGTGGTTAGTGTTCCGAAGCCGGTAGAAAAGCCTCCGTTCAGGCATGATCGGCACTCTACACTGCGGGATCGCGGCCGGGTCCACGCCGGCCTTGGCAACGCACTCTTCGAGATCTATTATAGCAAGACAGGCTAGATAGTAGCTCACTACATTATATAATGCAAACCTACTAATGTAGAATCGAAATATAAAATTACAGGGGCGTACTAAAAAAAACGAGTTGGTGCTAAAGGCAATCGAACATATGCCACACAGATATGCAGTATCAAATTCATACCCCTATTTAGGTTTGATGCATTTTCTCCTTGTCGACAATAAAAATCCCAAATCGGCTAACGTCATCTTCATTTTCTTCTTCGTTTCCATTCCTTCCCTGTCCGGCAAGTTCCCCCAGCCCATCCTGAACAACGCGACGCCTAGCACCAGTGACAGTAGAGTTGATCGTACGCTGCGTGTCTCCATTACCCAGGCCGAAAGGTGCAGCAAGAGTAGAATTTGCTTCGCTCGCGGGGCCAAATAGCAGTGCTATTCTTTGCGCTACAATAATGCTATTGTGAAGTTGGGTGGCGGCTATAACGTCGTCATTCTTCGACGGGTCCCCTAAGGCCGAGAAGGGAATTGCCCACGGAGAGGTTAAAAGCAGGGAGAAAAAGTAGTCTAAAATCTCCGTAACGTTAACTGCAGAAAGCCAGTTATAGTCCCAAAGTTCATCGAAATCCTTGTAGTTATCAACGGTTATAGTTCGTACCGTATTTTCAAGAGGCTGTGGCGGATTACGTGAATCCAGGTTAAAATCGGTGTCGAGAAAGGTTGTGTCCACGTCCAGGGCTTCAAACGTCATGTTGCAATCCAACGCAGCGGCATGCTGAACTGTGAAGTTTGTGCCTTGCTGGATTTTACCCCAAAGGTACATCAAATCACTGGAAGTACTACTCCACCGACTGAACTATGACAAGCCAACATAAGTTGAATTGGGGTTAACGTACTACCAAAAATCGTGATTATCAAGACTACTTAGACCATCAAGCCAGGCGATTAACGGCTCGGCGTAAGTTCCGCTGAAATTCATGTGAATCTGGCTCGGTTCGTAGGAAAGGCATTTCATTCTGGGGCGGACTGCTGGGATTACAGCTGATACAGAAACAATGGGTTCATCGAAAATGGAAGGTAATGTGGCAGCGACTGTGAGTTTTGGAAAGACTAAATCTCTGTATGTATAGCGAGGAAAGGAGTAGCTGCCCTGGAGGATTAAAGAAGGTATTTCGATGCACGGACTAAAACCTGTGCTGACGTCGTTCGAACGCCTCGTGGGAATAAAATAATTGTTGAATTGAAGCATCAGAGATGTTGTTATTGGTATACTCAGATCTTGAAATAATGATGCCGAGAAAGCGGTGAATAAAGACGCAACAAGAAAAGCCATTGTTGTGGCTAGGGCTCAGAAGGGCCCGATCTTGATTTCCTGATAAATCGCTACTGGGACCGTCATATTGAGAAGTTCGAGCCGCCCAAAGATACTCCTAGGGATAGATTTCCTCAGAGCTATATACGGAGCAAGGGTTCGTATTTGGAAGTCTACGGCAGAGAAGACCACAGATAAAGTCCCCAAAAGGAGTGCCGGTATCGATTTCCATATGTATTGTATGTAGGTGTTGTTATCAACGTCTCCGAGGCCGTTTCCAAGATCAGACTTATATAGCAATAATTCCAAAGCGATAATTAGGCCAATTATACTCAGGCAGAGAACCAAGCGACAGGCAGGATGCAAAATGATAGGATATATAGGTTTTGAAACGGTGCGAGGAAACCGGCCAAGCCTTCTATTTTTAATGATACAAAATTGACTATGATTGGATATCGGATCATAGGAACGTCCCCATTGGAATTTTGATTGTTCGAAAAAGCTTACTAGGTGTTTGTCGTCCGAAGCTCCGGCATGTTTCAGTTGGATCGAAAGTTCGTGGCTATGCCGAAGAATTGAAATCAGATTCTGCAAGGTGGTTGGGCTGCATGGCAAGAATCCTTTGCTAGGAACTATGATGAGCGCAATAACTGTGAGAATAGCACAGACAGTGACTAATACGGCCATCCACTGAGCAATCCAGCTGTGCACAACAAGACGGTTTTCGTTTAGGGTGATAGAGCCTAAACTTAAAGTATCGTTATGTCGGGGCCATGAGATATGGTTTGGCGAGGACTGCACCTAATTGTTGGTAATAGTTTGTAATAGCCTTCTGTAAAGTGCCGACGTCAAATAGGTCCGCAGCTTCGGGCTCTGGCTCAAGCTGAGAAGTAAGCGCTATAAGCATGTTGGAGTCTGCATCCACCGGGATCGTTGAGAGGTTGATTAACCGCCTATAAAGATTGCTCCTATTAGATCCCAAGCCGCAACAGATCCGAGAGTTTTGCGAGGTGTACCCGGTACTGGGAGTACAGACTTCGCTTGTGTAGCATTTCGAGTCACTTGAACTTTATCAATGGCGTACTCGGATACGCAAAGTAAACTTGCTGATTTATTGAGGATTCCGACTCTAGGATTAACCTTGACATCGCCACCGAGTGCGCATGTATAGGTCGAGATATTCCTGGAGTAGTCGGTGTAATAGGTTATGTTGCCAAATATCGCGACAATTCGTTTTCCGGGATCACCTGGGATTGTGTCGCACTGGACCTGTTGGAATTTTGCAAACAATGTCGAGTTATTATTGGGCGTACTTCTATCATATACCCCCCACAGTTTCGCAAAGCGACACATTGCACCCAGGTAATGATAGACTGAGGTTGAAAGACGCGTAATCGAAATTATAGTGATCAAAATCCGGCGACATAGGGGCTACAGCACCCGCCAAGGCAAGGTCGGCAGGCTCGCATTTGACCGAGTTGACTAACCCATCAACCGTGACTTGTACTTCTGCTGCATCAGGCAGGTTCAAGTCCACTGACTGGAATGCGTAATTGCTGGATATGCCGTCGGGTAAAACGAAGTCCTGATTTCGAATCTCGTTCACTATAAATAGAGCAAGTTGACTAATTGATTCAAGCTTAGCGTTGCTGTCAACAAATTCGTCACGTAATAACATAGGATAGGAGTTTTGAGTAACACCTATCGACGAAAGAGACATCAAGCCAGTTGATATAATGACTAAGATCTTAAAGATGATCGATACCGTGAGCGCAATCGATACGATAAAATCGCGTTTACTTAGAGACGTAAATATGGCGAAAAGAGAAAATTGGGAGACGTAATCAGAAAGAAGCGTATGAGAAGCAGGTGCGAAATCCTGTGACAAATGAATCCAAGGAGCTGCCAGTTTGCTCCGGTATTCTGTACGAGCCCAGAGGGCGGCCAGGCCTGTTAGGAGGGCAGTTGGACCATACGTCCAAAGGTAATGTTCACGAGGGGTAGTTGTAGCAAGTCCGTGATCTCGATTAGAAATGGCAAGAAGAGCCTCGATAGTGGCGATGAGTATAATAAAGACCGATAGAAAGCCAAGCAAAACGGATCGACGCAGGTAAAACGGTCGCCAAGATAAACGAGGTAAGTTAGTAGAATCATGAGAAGGTTCGTGAGGTGTCTGTAGGGGTGAAACGTCAACCTGCGATTCCCCAGAAAGGGCTCGCTGGTGCCAATGGTCAAAATTGTTCTCATCAGCCGACGATCTGATCGATAGTGGCATCGTAGTGATTGAAGTATCTTGGTATAGCGTTCCCGGTGCGAAGACTTTGAGAGATATCATTATACAAATCCACTGTTAAATATTTAAGAAGGGAATCTATCTTCATTTTAACCTTGGCTGTGCTACCATCTTTTCACAATGTTGGGGCGAAATTGTGTAATCCGACGCAGGTTTATATATAGACATGTAATACGACACGTAGTAGGAATTTATGGAAACCATATTGCAACATTGGTTGGGGCGACATGAAGATGTAAAATGCCGCCCTCTTGGCGACGCTGTCCTAAGTCAAACCCACTGGCCGGGAAGTGCCGCTTTTTAAAACAGTCCCATCGGCCTGTTGGGGTCGAGACGCAAAGGGAGAAGCCTGCATAGGCCAGGTCTGAATGAAAGCCTACATAGAAGATAAAGATTATGCCTCATAGTCTTTGCATGTCAAATAATCTGTTGCATTTATAAGTGTGTCTCAAAGTATTAACTTCTAGTGCGCTTATTTGACAATTCCTCCTTCCGAAATAAATTTTACATTCCAGGGATAGTTAGGTTGTAACTCTGTGTATAATCCTTGTGAAATCTTCGTTCTCTGTACGTTCGCTTTAGAGTAAAGCTTTTTATAGGAGTAATGGAGGCAGACGTATTGTATGAGGCACGCTAGGGAGCGGCACGGCGTTCGGGTACGCAGTCTTTCTTCTACGTTCTCTAGCTTGTAGCCCATCATATATAGGACGATCAGGTGTTCCGGCTTAGCTATTGGGGGTCAGTAGATAGGGCTGGAGTGATGAGGGCGGGAAACAGAACAGGAGGAAGGACGGGAGGACCCTCTCGCACCGACTCACCTGAATTCTCGCCCTCTGTCTCCTCTGCCCCCAGTTGACTCTCTGGGTCTGCAACTCGATGCCGCAACTCTGAATTGTGACCTCGGTTCAGATCCGGGTCGAACCATGCGTGCCGTTGTATCCTCGCTCTCACCCGGTCAAACAACCCCGAGTAGTATGAAACCGTTGCAATGAGCGCAAGAATGGCGCAAGCCGACACAATAATCTTGTCAGCCATGATTTGGGGACAAAAGTATGAGGAGGAAGAAGATCTCGCGGAGGCGTGGAGAGTGATCAATTGGAAGAAGGGAACTAGCGCTTTTCTCCAGAAGCGATTAGATAGAAGTGTATTCAGATGATCTCTGGTCTAAGCTCTAAACTTGTAAACTAGTAAAGAAATAAACCCATTTATACAAGGGACCATTTGGTCTACTGGGATCTGTAGAGCTACGATTCTCCGTGATAGAAGAGGAATAGGATGAACGGCGAGCATGTTTTTTTTTATACCCAAATAAGGTCTACGGCTCTGGCCGTCAACGGAAAGAGCTGTCGCCAATCGGAATTTTGTAACTATATACTATAGAAAGAGATTGCCGTCAAGTCGAGTGCTGCGGAGCGTAATTAGAAAGAGACACCAATTCGACAGCAGAGTAATAAACTTAGGTAGACTCTCGCAAACTCTCCATGCTGAGCCCGGTTAGAGTTAGGTTGGATTCATTTGCAAGCGCGATTCAACAACAGTATTGAGAGTAGGACCTAGGGGATAATTCAAAGTTCAAGTAACCCCGATCTCACAAGACAAAAGTCAAGGGGCAAACTTATTCTACCACCTATACGCGTATCCGTAAACAGGGTTTTGTCGTTACTCCCGTGTCAATATTAGCTTATACTTTGCACCAATAAGACCTACTATTCAAAGGCGTGCGTGGCATGCATCGCCAAACATAAATTTGCGGTCGCTTCAACTCGCCGGACGAGTCTCAGCTGAGTATAAAACTCGCTCGAAAAACCCCACAGAAGAACATGTAATTTTCTCCTCAGGCGACAGCGTCTATGTTAACGTCGAAGCTTCATAGCCTTAGCATAGAACGTCTATTTCGAATCGACCACGAATTCCAGCCCTACGTACATTTACACATAAGTCCAACTTATTCTGTGGAATACCTTTACTCATTGCTTCCTTCCTCGCTTCCTCCAAGATGAAGCTAGTCACTTCCGCCAAATCCTTGTGGAAGCGGCCCCATGAGCAACCGAACGTTAACATTCCGTTCTTACAAGTGCCACCAGAGATAATCGGCAGTATTGCAACGTTCCTTGGACCCGCCGATATTGTCCTGCTTTCCCAGACCTGCCGCTCGATGCGGACTTGCCTCAGTAAACAGTCCAATGCGACCCATCTGTCTTGCGCCGATTACTTCGCATATCTCGCTGGTATAGCTCGCGAGCTGACTGATCAGTGGGTGTGCGACTATTGCATGGCCCTTCATCCTATCAACAAGCGCGACAAGCCTACGACCAAACGGCGCCCATGTTCATGCCCTGTACATGTTATTCGGGCTTCATGGCGCCGTAATCGCCTCCAAAATCCCCACCATATTGGAATCGAACACCACCATGTTCAACTCGCGCTCAAGTATACCCGCTTACAGCAGCGGAAATACGACTCGTATCTCCGAGCCCTATTAGAGCCGTATCAAAAAAAGCCCTTTGATACACAGAGCCGGGGACTTATTACTCATGAAGCACGTTATTCAGCCTACCCCCGGATTGTTACAGGAAGCGATGGTAATCCTAGGTTTCTGCTCTTTTCTATCTGGCGATATCTTGCAGGCGGTAGGGACATCATGCTCCAACATTTAGGGTGTCAGCAGATCTGCCCCCATCTTCAATTTCGTGATCACGATTACTTCCAGTACAACAACGACCTTTTACAAACTTTCCTATTGGCACTCCACGCCGATGGTGGCGGCGTAGAGTGGAGAAGTTCGTGCTCTCGTTGCGCCACCGACTTCTCGGTAATGCTCTCTGGCCGAAATCTATACCTGCAGGTCTGGCAGGATTTCGGGCCGGAGGGCTCCCCGCTTGATCTCGCCTGGCGATCCCAAAACATCCGTCCCGGCTTAAATGGTGTTAACAACTCGGCAAAGGCGGGTCCCACGCTATATCACGAGGCTGGAAGCATCCGAAAGCTCTATGGGCCGGCCCCAGAGATATTACCGGCACCGAAATGCCAAAGCAAATGGATCTCCCTCTTTCCCAGGAGCGAGTGAGTTGTAAAACGGCAGATCATGCAACACTGTTAGTTATGTTAACGTTTGCCAATTTCTCGCCGTTGTAGGTCTGCCTGAGTTCTCTCAAGATATGCACGAAACAGCACTCGGTTTAAATAATTTTCTATATTTTGTATACAGACAGCAACTTTGAACTCCACTTACACCATTTTTTTCTTGTTTATACCTTTAGCATCTATTTCTTCTGACTTTAATAGCAACAGCTTTCGACATCCAATTCTTAAAACCGCCAGATTAGTTGGGTCGGTGACGACCAGCGAATCACTGGTGTTGTATGTTTTGTATTTCTTCTTAATTGTTTCTTTTTCACTAATGATTTTGGGGGGGGGGAGGTGGGGGAGAGGGGACCAACATTTCAATTGATTGGATGATAATGAAATGAGATAGTGGGTTATGGATTATGTAGTTATGTTATTATAATGTAGTTAAAATCATATGATTTCCTCACCCGGAGTGGGTGGCCAAAAACGATCTCGAAATGTCTTACCTCTAGAGTAGGTTCACCACCACGACTCAGTGGATAGCTGCAGCAGCTCAGGAACTAAGAAAAGGAAAGAAATCTCGAGCCCCGTTTAAAACATCATACATGTAGTTATCGTCGCAGAAGCGAAGCCGTCTGCTCGTGACTACTTGTATATGGGAGTAAAATGCCTTCCAATCAACAGGAAAGTTAAAGAGGCGAACCGAGACGAACCCTTGTCGAAGGTTGCCTATTATCATACGCACTAGTCTCCAACAGTCTAAGAGATCTTAGACTCAGCTACTTCAGCCCTTGCTTCAGTCCAAAGGATGCAAGGACGACTGGAATGTGTAAGGCCGATCGGGGATTGTAGACGACTACTATTGATTGCTTTTTATATATAGATAGACCTAGAATTCCAAGGCCTTTTCCTAAGGCTATTCAGAATAATGGTCAAACGATTTTTTGGCACCTTGGAAGATTATTGTAATTCGAAGTCATATTCCAAGCCCTGCCTAGTAGCCCTTGATAGCCTTTTAAAGAGACAGCTGCCTATGCCGCCAAGTGAAGGACCAAAACTCCAAGCATTCAAACATTTTTGGAAAAAAAAAAAAAAAAGAGTTTTTGCAGCTTCTCAGCTGCGATGCTATGGAAGAGACCTTTGCGGCACACGGCCACGTGTTCGACGTCCGCATTGGCAAGGAGTGGTACGCTCTTAAAATGGTAAGACATCCTCCCAGATGGGTTGGGATGCATCCTGACGTGCATGAAGTTTAAATTCTATGATGCCGAAGAGGAACGAGATGGGTACTCCCTTCCAATGACGCGGGGGAGAGAGGCATCTAACGAAACACTGACTTTTCATTCCGACCCTTTCTTCGCCGAATGTAGAGCCTATGGGAGAATTAATGGGTATTACGAAGACCAAGAAAAGAAGATGCGACGTAGGCCTCGAAGGAGTAGGCCTGGGTCACGCAATATCGAAAGAAAACTACTCGTCGTTCCTTGCTACGAGTATATCACCGTCGCTACCGAATATGAAGAAATGGTCGCCAGAAAGGTTCTACGTTGAGGACTGGGAGAGACTAACGGACGAAGAATCGGGGCGGGTCGCGAAAAGGCCGTTTCGCGCTCTCGTGAAGAAGCTTGTGTCTTCGGGGGTTTCCGTGTCGAATCCTCGTCGGATGCTGGGAGACCTAAAGAAACTGAGGAAAATTGGGATCTACCAAAGAGACGTATTTGTCAGAAACTACATGGACGGGCTCCTTGTGGACTTTAGCCTTGCATGGACAGAACCCCATTGGTCTTTCGTACCAATAGGTGACTATTAGCTGAGCCCGCAGAAAAAGGTTGACCTCATTCAATTTGACGAGATGATAAAGAGCACAGGAATCAAGATGAGTGTTCAGGCTCGCCTAAACTGGAAATACTGCGAGAAACTGAGGAGTAACGATGGGTCGGACGGTGGTACTGAGAATTCATCCAACGCCGAGAGTTTATGGGAATGAAGATGGTAAGATGGTAACAAGCGAGGAGATACACATCCACGTATGTATACAAGGTCCCCAAGCAGCCCAACAAGTAGTTTTTCTATAAAAAAAATTTATGTTGGTCTAAATAATACCGCGGGCGGTTATAAGATTTCCGCTAATCTGCCACTAGGTACTAATGCACTGGAAAACTTGATTGAATAGAACGCGATGTATTGTAGAAGGTAGGAAAATCTAAAGCTAATGTGATTAAGCTAAAAATATGTATGCGGCACAAGCCACCGCCACAAAAGCCACCAAACCAAATTACCCTGCCACAGTATAGTACTTATGTAACAGCCCCGGCAATTTTGGCACCCACTATAAATACAGTGATAGCAACTACTAAACGCACTATAATTATACAGTACTTAGGAAGCTCCTTTTCCTTAGGTAGACCATTCACGCCAATTACAGGTTTCGCACACGGATTGGTTGGCTGGTTTGAACGTATATATTGGGGGAGCATGAGCTTCTACTCGAGTTCTGGCGGTGCGCTATGCGCGAGCCGGCTATCGACTAGGTCTCTAGGCTTCGGGGAGGCATAAAAAACTTCCGACCACTCTAAAAACCACCCCCTTCGTGGGAGGTGGAAAAGTGAGGTGACGGGGAAAATCCCTCGCGCGAACACGCGGCGAAGCGGCCCCTATATAGGATATGCCCTTTTTTTACAGAGGCACAGCTAAGTGAAAAAACAGAAAGGTAAGAAACTAAGTATGTTCAAAAGGGTGGTCAACGAGATAGCAAGTCGTCTTCTTTGCTCTCTAGACTCTACACAGCGCGAATTTTCTAAGCTCCTGTATAATTACCTCACGAGATAGCCATCAACAAAACAAGGAGCTCTCTGCCACTATTGTATCTTATATACGTTACGATTCCCTGTAGAAACAATACACAAATGTCCCATATCCCAATACCGAAGGCCCATTTTCGGGCACAACACAGCGCAGATGAACATAACTAGGTACTTCTAGATGACTACAGTAGATCTATATGTAGAGATGTTGTAAAATTAGCAGTAGCGCAAGGCTCTTCGATCAACCTTTTCCAGCGATAATCGTGGCTCACTGTATCCTGCGCTAACAATACTGTAAATAGCGTGAGCACGGATGCTGAGAAGCGAGAGCTTCTGCGCCACTTTGTCAAGACAATGTACTATGTAACTACCACTCCTTGGTTTATGCACTCTTCAGCGCACCAGGTTATACAAAAGCTTTAATGTATTCTGTAATATGTACACTAGCCACAAGTGTATTTATAAGATAATGTGTACCATACATATTTGAGGATCTTCGGGCAGGACATAAGTCCCGTGTCTTCATCACACGTAGGGTCTACCAGTACAAAATGCTATTACTACCACATTAGTTGGAGGCCAAGAAGATGCGGCCACGAGTTTCGAAGCATCGCCACGTTCCACATCGGCGAGAAAGTAGTCTGTAACTTACGAAATCATTGGTACTCCGGATTCCGAATATAACGCCTTATAGGTACTTCGATTGGGGACATTGAGACAGTGCGAATGTAGATAGCCGCCTCAGTCGAACTAGGGTCAGTCTGTCAAGTGACCTCAATAAATCCTCACATTCTACTCTAGCTAAATACTTATTTAGGTATCACCGGTAACAGAGACTCGTAGATTAACTCCTTTACCCCAGAACCAACTAGTTGCCCTTAGTTTCCTACCGCGAAAGTTCTTGAGAAGTTCTTAGTTGTAGCTAGGTCTCTAAGAGTTAGCGAGCGAAGACGAATGCCGGTGTGGATTGGGACCCGAGCAAATCTCAAAATCAGCAGGTTGTCTCGCATTTGAGCCGCCGCTTGCAATGCAAAATAGAATCCATACCCTAACCCTATTAAGTAGAGCTTGCGATCGCTGCATGCTGCATGAACGCCGCATTATCAAAGCAGGCTAGTTCGGTTAGGCCTTGCGGTCGTTATGTTATCTAGGGCAGGGAGATGAACATCCAATCAGCATAAGATGCCGTCCCCTATTTGTGATAGTTATTGTTATCCATCAACACAAAAGACGTGAAATAGGCTGGCGGTGAGATCAGTGCCAATACGGACAACCATAACAACAATTTTCTAAATATCCATATTTGGAATGAGGCCGCATCACGAGCCGCCAGTGGCGTGTTTCTATCTCACGTATAGATGCACTGATGTTGTTGAGCTAATATACCATGTTACGGGCAATAATGAGGATGGGAGCCCATCTAATGTGCTTCATTCCTCGTGGCAGATCAATCGAGCTCTCCCACGCTCATTAACCGTGAAGCGGTATCATTAAAACATTCTCGGCAACTCATGTGTCTTAAGAGTTGATTCTCTTCTACGAGTAGCAATAATGGTCTGTCATTTACCTCCGCCCGCGTATTTTACAAGTTAACTTAATACTTACTCCTTGGCATGTAGCCTTTGAGACAACTTCATCCCGAACCTGGGAGCACCGCAGACGATACGGCTACAATTGAGTAGGCCTACTAGGTTTCTTTTCAGAATTTAACACTGACCTTTCCAGTATCATCGCCGTCCACGGTCTTAATCCTCGAAGCAAAGCCGACTCGGAGCACGCTTGGGACACGTGGCGTACGCCTGCCGGTTCGGCAGGGCGGCTTTGGCTTCGCGACGACCTTTCGCGTCACCTCCCCTATTCACGGATATTCCTCTACCAGTATAACTCGACCGCCGTATACGGAAAAGACAGGAGCACTTTTGTTGATAAAGCTAATGCCTTTCTGGAATCCGTCCGATTGAAAAGAAAGGGTCGTGAGCAAAAGCCACTTTTGCTGTTAGGTCATAGCTTAGGTGGCCTTCTCATCAAGCAAGCACTGATTAATGCCTTCAACAACGAGAAGTACGAGCAGGTAAGATTGGCGACGAAGGGCCTTGCGTTCTTCGCTACCCCTCATGATGGCGGGAATAAAACATTGATCAGCATTGGATCCGTCGCTGCGAAAATCGCTATCGGGCTCGGGTTCCAGAAAGGCGATAACATCTTGGAGGCACTGGACAATCGCAGCTTGTTCACCGATCTTATGCATGAACACTGGAAGCAGCGCCTCCTGGATTTCAATATTGTGTCCTTTTGGGGCACCTTGGACGAGGTATGTCTCGCGTGTACGGAGATAGCTCACGTTCACTAAATTCCGATAGATCGTCCCAAAAGAGAGCTCTAGTTTCGGTCTGCCTGGGAACCGCGAGAATGTGGTAGCTTTGGAGGCTGATCACAGTGGAGTGTGCAAGTTTGGAGACAGCGAAACTGATCGGGACAACTTCGAATGCGTACTGGGCAATATAAAGGATCTGGTCGAGAATGCATTCAGTATCAGTAAGTTAAGCAACCTTACTCCCGTAGTTCTATCTTAGGACCACATTTTGGGAGCTTTCCGGAGAGAGAATTGTCTGTCTAAACAATCGTGGTTCCAACATATGTTTCAGCTTTAAAGGGAGCTTACTGATAGTGTACTACCTTTCCTTGAAAATCTCGAACTTAAATCGAGATTTATTTTATATTGCTTCATATAATCGCTAAAGATCGTGTACTTCTTCCCAGTTGGGACTTCAGAGTTGGCGATTCATATGTTCACTGGGAGACGCCCGACGTTGGAGGTCTGTGAACTATGCTTGTTGTTTAGGCTACAGTGTATGAATACAGATTATCAGGCAAAGATGTCACTACCAGTCGAATGTTATCCAGGTTCAAGTTTAGGTTTTATTGAAATTTGTCAATCTTCTGTTACGAGTAAAGGCTTACTTCCATGCTTGTTAGGTTCGCGACCGGATGAGACCTCATTCAAAACGAAGATGGTGCGGAAGTTCCTTCGTGAGCTTTACACAACGCCGTACAAGAGCCACAAAGATAGAAACCCTGACAGAGTTTCCGGAACCTGCGAGTGGTTTACAAGTCATGACCGATTCAAGCGTTGGCGAGAACACAGGACATCGAGCTTACTCTGGGTGTCTGCAGATCCTGGCTGCGGAAAGTCAGTCCTTACCAAGTATTTAATAGATGCTGTGGTCCCATCTACAGGAACAATCACTACGTGTTACTTCTTCTTCAAAGACGACTTCGAAGACCAGAGAACCGTGGAAAACGCCTTACGCGGTATATTACGCCAATTATTCGACCAACGAAAGGACCTTCTTTCCGATGATTTATTAGAAAAGTTTGAAACTGACGGGGCTATGATGTTTAACTCTTTTTCAGACCTCTGGTATTTGCTTATAAGCGTAGCGCGTCAAAAAAATGCAGGAACAATCATGTGTTTTCTGGATGCCTTAGATGAATGCGAAGAGAAAGGACGTGTTCAACTAGCTCGAGCGTTAAGCAAGCTCTATAAAGTGGAATCAAGTGCCTTTGCGCTCAAGTTCCTTATAACGAGCCGACCATACGCTTCTATTCAGCGAGAGTTTCAGATTCTCGAAAATAGTAGGCCGACTATCCACCTGCAAGGTGAGAGCCAGATTGAAATCGACAAAATATCTAAAGAAATCGACGTCGTCATCAAGCACAAGGTGGAAACCATTAGTTCTGAGCTTAGGCTCCAGCCGGATGAGAAAAGTGCTTTGTCCTCCAAGTTTACTAGTATTCCCCACAGGACATATCTCTGGGTGTATCTTACCTTCGAGGCAATCCACGGCTACAACGGTTTTAACTTAGAAGATACAATCCACAAACTTCCGCGTACGGTTGAAGACGCATACGAAAGGATCCTTACAAAAGCTTCTAATACGACTGAAGCTAGGCGACTTCTGCATATCGTTCTAGCTGCGTCTAGGCCACTCACCCTACAAGAGATGGCTCTTGCTTTAGGTCTTCGCCAGAGTGTCACCCCATACCGTGATATTCAAATCGAGCCAACGGACCGGTTTCGCCGCACAATCAGAAATCTTTGTGGGCTTTTTGTTATTGTCGTTGACTTAAAAGTCTACCTGCTACATCAAACAGCGAGAGAGTTTCTACTTGGAAAGCAATTAAGCGATCACGGATTTCGGTGGGGGGGTTCATTTCGGCTCCAAGAATCTAATCACATCCTTGCAACAATATGTGTCCGGTACCTGCACCATATTACTAGTGACTCCCCCAACTATAAGAGTCATAGATTCCTCGACTATGCTGCACAAAACTGGGCACTACATTTTCATGAAGCGTCGGACGAGATTGATGCGAAATTGGAGCTCTCAACTTTGCAACTTTGTGATCCACTGTCCCGACTTTGCGTCACTTGGATTGAGCGTTATCGAGTCACCACAGTTACAGAATTTCCCGAAGGATTCACTCCACTCATCATAGCATCTTTCTTTGGACTATGGAAGCTGGTGGCTGTGATTTTGGCTCAAAGTGTTGACGAGAATCTGGGAGTAAAAGATACCAAATACAAACGAACAGCTCTGATCTGGGCTAGTCGTAATGGCCATGAAAAGGTGGTACAGCTAATTCTAAAACAAGTGAGCACAACCAAAGAAATTCTCAGACGGGGCCTGCCGTGGAAAACCTCGATTATAGATTCGGAAGATAAGGACGGTCAAAGCGCCTTGATGCATACCGCAATACATGGGCATTATGGCATAGCAAAGATACTTATCCAGAAAGGAGCCCGCATTGCAAATCGAGATCACTACGGCCGGACTCCCATTGCATTGGCGACTTACTTTGGACATACGCACTTGATCGAGCTATTGCGCGAGCATGGGGCAAGCCTTGAATCTCAGAACAAGTACCTACGGTCGAGAGACGAATCTGGCCTCACTCCACTGTCTCGCGCTATCATCAAGGGTCGAGAAGATGTAATCCAAATGCTTTTTGATATAGATGCAGACGTTGAGGCTCGAGACAGTGACGGTTCCAGCCCGTTGCACAACGCAGTTAGAACTAACAACATCGAAGCGGTACAATTGCTGCTCGATAAGGGCGCTAATATTGAAGCGACTAGCAAGGCTAGGACACCACTACATCTTGCAATTAAGTACAACAATATAGAAGTCGTGCAGATGCTTCTTCGAAAAGGCGCCAATACCGAAGCAACGGACCGGTCTGGCTGGACACCACTACATCTTGCAGCTAGATTTAGCAATATAGAAGCCGTACAGATGCTTCTCCAAAAAGGCGCCAATACTGAAGCAACCGACTGGTCTGGATGGACACCATTATATTATGCAGCGATGCAAGGTCATATAAAAGTCATACAAATACTGCTTGAAAGCGGTGCCTATCCCGACGCGACATTCAGGTTGGCCGAGACGCCAGCAGATGTCGCAGCCAGGTTTTCCTATAAGGAGGCTGAAAGCATACTTCGCCAGGCAGTTCTACGGGGCAGGGGAATCAATCGACGGACAAACATCACCTGACAGTCGTACCAACCACTACGCTGATACAGAGAGCCCTTGACCAGAAAGTGCACAAAGAGATGCCGAAATACAGTTCTCTCACATTACGCTACCTAGATCTGTCATGGATACCGTTGAGGGTGAGGTGTAGGTGATTGGCCTCGAGCATCACTCGGTGATATTCTCCGTCTATTGAGGGAGTACCGGCATGATCGTTAGTATGAGCAATACCATATTTAGTACCTTTTATTTATAACTTAAACTAGAGTTACCTCTTTTAAGCTTAAATGCCTTAAATTGTCCCCTTCCATTAAACCTAACACAAATGCTGGCCCTATTACCACATAGGTGTCTAATATCTCCGTTTCCCTCAAAATCATGGGGACAGGGACACCAGCAACACGAACCACAACATCGCCTGCTCTCATTCTTGGTGGACCCGACCCGATGTCTCCAGTGAATGTGTCAAATAATCCTCGCTTCGCAAATTTATTGAAGAGATCCGCTAAGGCTGCATATTCAAGACTATGAATATGCTCCCGCAGGACCTTTCTTGAAATGGCCACGTAATCAACTTGAACACCCCCGACCTGGCGCAAACCAGCCTTGAGCTTTTCGTAAAGATTCGAGAAAATGCTAAAATCTTCGAATTGCTCACTCTCAGGCTCAAACGCATTGATTGTTTGGAGTATAGATTTTATGATGGTTTCATATGCTGGATTGAAGGAAAGGTCCCTCGCCCGGTGAATCAATTGACATAATGTAGCCACTGGCTTTTCGAGTTTTACGGCAAGCTCATCTGCCTGATCATGTTCGATTTTCTCAAACGTCTCAGTAATAAATCCTACTTGACAGACAACCATATTCCTGACTCGCAGGTTCTTGCCCTGTAGTTGAACTTGCGGTGACCCGATAGCGCCTTCGCTTCTTCGAGAACTGTAAATGCTGGGAGGTAGCCATGACCTCTCTAAAGCCGTTTTCCAATTTGGAACCCAAGAAGGGATGTCGGTATCATCTGAAAAGCCTGCGTCTATAATGAAAATTAAGTACCTGGACGATGATCGTAGCAAATCCAAGAAGAAATCTGAATAAACCTGATCCTCACTTTTTTCATAATTGATTTCTGACAACGGAATATCAAAACTGCGAAGGATTCCATATGTTGCGTACACTCTGTCCCGCGGTTCCGTAGCGGCACGGTGTTTCGTCACCTGCGGGATCACGCGAACTAGTTCATCAATCGTGTCGATCTCCCTCTCAGCCCTGCCCCCAAACGCGACCGGTGAGCGGTAGGTAAAGACCAAAGATACGAGCCATACAATCCCGAATAAAATAGGCGAAGCAATGAAGACGGCTACAAGTGTTCCAAAGCCGCCGCAAACACATGCCCTTTTGTTTACTAGTAAAAGCGTGATGAGTGGAGTGAATAATATACCGACCCCGATTAGCACCCATAGAAGATAAACAGCGCAATGAGCTCCCACGATAACAACCCTTTCGTCGAGTAATAATGAATAGCGTAGGGTGAATACACGCACATAACTATGACGGCGTAACTCAGTATTTGGGACCAATGGTCTACGACGTCGTAATAGGATTGGAGACTGGTGATTTTCTATGGTTGCTCCACTAGCATGGCCACATCTCATGTTGCGAGTTCCCCAGGCACTCTTCCGTTTAATATTCATCCAAAGGGTTAGCATCGCATTCCACTCTTTGAAGATACTCATCTCAGGGCGACCCAGGTTAAGTGATTCCCTCAACGTTCCGCAGTCATCCCCGCAAGCGAACAGCCACAGGCCTCGAATGAAATAATCCCAGCCCAGCCATGGCTCGCCGCACATAATAGTAACATCTTGAGCGAGGATTAATTCCTGGAATGTCCAGGCACGGCCAATCCATGGCCCCGAAAGCAGACTATCGAGATGTTCCGGGGACCATTTCGAAACTGTAGTCTCCAGCCCAAACTTCCGTATTACCTGTCTCACTAGGGGGCCGATAGGGTCAGTCTCCTAGAGAATTAATACCAAAAGATACAGATGTAGAAAGATAAGTGACCCACCATACGGATTCCAAGGTGCGACGGACCTGAATAATACCCAACAATCTTTCAAGTCTTCTTTGCATAGCATCCATGGATCTCCAGGGCCCCCTCGTCCAGCTAATCTGCAATTGGGACGTCGGATACGATTGCCTGCCAAGCATAGACTATATCGCGAAGCCCACCGCAACATCTTCATTCCTGAATAAATACGCTCATCACCTCGCCCGAGCCATACATAGACCATTCGAGCCCAAGTATATATATCTTCCATGTTAGGTATCTGTGACGCCTTGTCCTTTTTGTCCTTCTGATTGATACAAATAGCATCAACCCATATTGTGACTCTGCCTTGGGATTTTCGCACAGCTTGAAGCGCATCCTTGCAATTTGAAGTAATTTCAATTTTGCAACCATTACACAGGATGATATCTGGTGGGTCTGCCCTGCTTCCCCAGACATATGACAACGCAGCGAATTCAGGGCAATCTTTCATTGACACGACACGTAGTGTGCCTCGTAAAGGTGGCTCGACGGGTTGCCTAGACCGGTGCTGCAATAGGTGTCGCGGCTCGGGCTCGAGGTCTAATACTCGGATGGACCCTTGATCAACTTGCAAGGAGTCATACAGCTGGGCAGCCGAAAATGAAGGTGATCCATCAACAGACCGATGATGTGTAGTCAGCTTATGGACCGTGATTATTGTGGGTTCAGCCATTGTCGCAAACTGTTGGTATTAATTGGACGCTGAATTGAGTTTTCTCACTATTCCAGGTTGTCGAGTAAGTTTTAAGAAGGCGGCGTAGGAGACTACATTCAAAGTAATCGAAACAAGCGTAACAGTAGGATACGATGGTGGGCCGACAAAACAGAATGAAATTGGCGTGAATACCTAAAATGGTACTTGGGATGTTTGCCCACACCATGTGCATGAAGCAGGGCGGGATGAAAAGCAGATCATGCAGCGAATTGTAAGACGTATTATAGGCTGATGAAACAAGTCCTACAGGTGGTGAGGCAAATAGAGTCTATATGATAGAAACTGCAATATGCAGGTCAGCAGGTCACCAATTGCTATTGGCCGGGTTACCACTTGGTGGCTTATGACTAGGAAGACAAGTTGGTGGATGTTTCTCGCTTTGCAGGCTCCATTGAAAGGATTAGCCATGCTGTTCCAACCTAGTAGTTAAAAATCCTCCTAATAACAGGGAGAGCGGCGTTCATTCATCCGAGCTCGGGGATTGCCCTTTATTAAGGTGAGCAACACCTTCCACAGCGATACATCGAAGGCTAATCTGCAACATTTTGAAGCGCGCACCAGCATATATATATATATATTGGAGCATCATAGCAAGCCTGAAGTATTTAGTGAACATGGCAGCCAACTGTCTTGGCAACAACATCAACAGTCTGACTGACAGGGTTGCCACCCTGGGAAACTAGACCTAAGTCTTATCGTAAATTTTCGGGTCGAACAACTGTTCAACAACGACCTGTCCAACCTGGCTTCTCCCTAGTATTCATCCCCTCAAGTCTTACTCCTAAAATTCATCATAAAGATTAATACTCAACAATTTTTTATGAATTTCTAATCGATAAACACCGACGGTCTCTAATGTTGCATGAGTAAGACGGTATCGGCTAGACCAAGTAGGCTGCAACTGTAGCACCCGGCCAGTGCTATATCGAAAGATGAGTAATGCGTCCCATCTATCCACTCTTGCAAATCAAAAGCGAAAGTAAATAACTGTTGCGGTAAAGTAGGTAGATACCTTAGAGAAAAAAAAAAGAATAATAATTACGACACATACGTTGTGAAATCCAACATGTTCCGGGGTTAGATGGTTCCGTTTTCTTTAATACGGAGCTGGCAAAACGGCTACGGCGAGATGTTGCACCGCCACGATGAGTCAGCAGACACCCTGCTCTAGTATCGGCAAGAGTGCAACATCTAATCGCTTCAAGATGTCTTGTCTTCCAAAAGAAACCCGGGTTCCTCAGCTGCGAGTTGGAGTAAAAGAGCGGTAATTTGGATCACCAGGTTCTTTCCTGCTCTGTGTTGGGATTATCTGGAACTGCGGGCATAGAAGCCTCATCTTGAAGATGCTCGACTGTCTTGTACCGGTATATGTCCGATTCTTACATGGTTAGGGGAGGGGAGGGACGACTAGGAATCGCTGAGGGCTAGTTAGTTGACGACATTGAAATATACTGTAATGGACTACGCTGGGACTCACACCAGCATTGTGCTTCCCCGCGCATATTGTACAAAGTATCCTACTCTAGAGTCAGATACAAAGATCCTTCAGCAGTTTGTATCAGTTTGGAGCCTCCGAAGGTGAGGCAACAGGGTAGGCATACCTAACATTGTCGTTTAACCGTCTCGTGTAGGGATGAGGTTCAAAATTCTAGCGGGGGTCTGTTGTGTCCCCCTTGCTTTGCCAGCACACCTGGGTACCTACTTAACCTACATGGGTACTTGTACTTTAGGTACCTATGCGCAAGCTCTGTACCTTATTCACTACATATGTAGATAGCGCTGAGCTCTTGGGTACTATAATAGGCACATATGTAGCTACAGTCGCTGGAATGACTACAACTTGAACAGCGATCCTTCATCCTGTGTCCCGAAGCATGGTCGAATCCTCTCGATTGACCTACGCTGTATTGTTTTCTGTGTGTGACTTCACCGCACTATTCAGACCCTCGAGCCTTTGCCCCCTGAGGCTTTCGACGCGAGATCCAGCACTCTGTTGTTCACTCGAAATGAGAATAGTACTTGTCATTGGTAAGAAGTATCATCTCAAGTGAGCATCTGAGAGCCCAGCTGAAGCCTGCGCCATCGACAGGAGCAAATCGGGGCATTGGCCTCGAGCTCATTCGCACCTTTGCTGCGAACGGATGGCGTACAATCTAGTCGGTCAGACCACAGACTATGCTTGAGAATGACCCGTCTGTCTCAGAGGTAATGGCTCTCGGCAACGCCCTGGGTACCGGTCGACGGACTTTTCAGCTCACAGAACCGACAGCTGAGAGCAACGAATTCTGAGATCGTCGAGATTGACTATGAGCGAGAAGATACTATCGTTGCGGCGGTGAAGGCACTTGGCGGTACGGATCTCGACGTTCTCGTCAATTGTGCTGGTAAGCTTCAACGACATATTCATCAACAAGTCATATGTACCTACTCACAGGAATGGCGCAGGAATTAAACCCCGACCATTGGAATGGGACGCTCACCACGAAGCTGATCTCATGGAGCGGTTCCAAGTGATGCCCGTGGTACGTACAGAAATTACATATCAACTGCTTATGATATCATGTGGCCATCTCTCACGATTCCTGTAAGGTTATTTTCTGGCCTCTAAACACTTCATCAGCCATCTGTCAGCGGGGAACGGCGGCAAGATCATTAACTTGTCCTCAGGGAGCGCAAGCATAGGCGGTATAGGCTGTTCCCTTCAGAATACAGTGAGATTTGAGAGCAAAAGGCGCTAATACGAGCTAGACTCTGACCACGACGGTGAGTCGGTTGGCTATAGAATGGCAAAAGCAGCTGTCAACGTATAAATGAAGACACTGGCGATCGATTTCAAGACCGCTGGACTACCAGTGACAACCATGGCCATCGATCCAGGCTTCATCAAAACCCGACTGACTGGATTCCGGGGAACCGTTGACATCAAAGAGTCGAGCAATGGGATGTACAAGCTCATTGAGAGTTTAACACCAGAGATGTCTGGGTCGTTTTATAAATGGAACGGGAAGGAACTCCCATGATAATGAGTCAGACTTCTGGATAACCACCTTAGTATTGATCGGCTTAGCAATCATCGTATTACTCATGGGCTCACTGCTATGGATGAACCGCTAGTGCTAAATGGGGTGTCAAAATCTATAACTCTTTCATTTCTATCCCCAATATAAAAACCCCGGGGCTTTGCTATGAGCAATAAATTGCGAGAGGCACCTGCTGCGCAACAACCTCAGAGCGTGCCGATTCATCCTCCGTAACATCTTGGCAGTCGATATACTTGGGATTCTCCCTGAGTACCCAGTTACCCTCCCGCACTAAATCATCATCTAGCTTCTCGAATTAAAACCGGCTTGGACACCAGGCATGTAGCTTCTCGTCTTTCGGGTCTCTCAAAGATAACCGTGAGTTGAAGGTGAGTTGGGAGCTATGGTTACATCATCGTTGAGGAGCAAATAATCTTCGTATAGAGTGCTTCGATGAGAAAAGAATCATTAGTTCAGCCAGTAACCCATATATAAGGCTGCTCATCAGAACATGACCAGGAGATTTTCCTCTCCAGCTTCGTCACTACCCCCCACCGAACAGCACGTTTCTGCTAGATATTCAAAGTCAATACTCTTCTTTAGCTCCTCAACTGTATATTTCATCTTGCATTTTGCTCAGAAATGTTGAAGAGTTGGTGCGGAAGCCTCCAGGACCGGGAATTTTTAGATTCGAGAATAAAATTCCCCATATACTTGTGACCTTAATATCACTGCATTTCATTTTAAAATATACTATGAAACTCATCAGCGCCGGCCCCAGCTACTCTAACTAGATGGATGGTTTGGACTCTTTGCCCTTCGAAGAAATTTATCTCCTCTTCCAATTCCAAATTTTCAATTAAACGATGCGGTATTTGAGATGTCTTTTGAACACTTCTCGTATCAAAGTGAAACAACCCCAGACGTCTAAACCGAGGCGGATCCTGATTACGCGATGCGTTCGCCGGTTCAAGAATAAGTCCAACAGGTCCGCGCTTTTTAAGGCTAACACAATTTCCGACTTCAAGAAGCCATACCGGTACCTGAAGCCCGTGCTCTCTAGGCAATCTGCTAGCGGAATCGCACGTGTCCGGGTACACCGTAGCGAATCGCACTTTCTTCGTTGTCACGTTACTTCCGTTTCGGGCTTCTCTGCTCGCGGAAAGCTCTCCATCAAGGTCGACATGCAACGTCTCACCTCCTACACTCCAGAAAGACTGCTTGATCCGGCCTTTCAGCGTCAATATTGCGTGGGTGACGGAGCCGCATTTCGCACCAGCGTCCGCAAGCCCGATGTCAGCATCCAGCAGCACGGCTCGGCAACCACCACCGCATGCTCGGCCAAAAGTGAACAGGACGTGGCAATTGACTCCTGATCTCTACTTTCCCTTCTTGTGGCCTTGAGGATTTGATCACATCGGTAGCGACTGCATGCCAGCATAACAGACTAGGTGAGGATGACCTCCACGTGCCCGCTAAGTATTCCTCATTCTCGTCTCGTCCCTCCTTTCTGAAGTGCGATAGAAATGCCTCTGCGACCCCTGAGATTCCGAGGATGAGGTCTGTTGGCACAGACAACAGCCGTGGAGTGTATTCACTTAGTATTGTCTGCCATCGGCTGTGCAGCCACTCGCGAGTCCAAGGAGTGCTGGAATTCTGAGTGGCTAATTCCTCCAGGTCGGCGAGGAGGTCACCATGCAAGTAAATTATCTGAGAGGTGTAATCTTTAGGGTTCTTGTCCTATTTCCAGCCATCCGTGTAGATATTAGTGGTGGTGACGGCGGAGGCGGGAGAGTTGACGGTGCCAGGATCTAGGTCAACGTAGCCTACAACATGAGTTAGCTCAACTCCAAAGGGAGGTTACAGGTAGTATAATAGACTCCATTTTCAGATCCCAAAACCTCTGGTCTTAGAGGCTTCTGTATCAACTCTTCTACATTTATATGCACAATTACATACCACTACAGTCACGCGCCTTCTAGACTCAAGTCACTACGAAGCGCTTAGATTTTCGAAGATGAGAGAATTAATTATTTCTGCAAAGGCTTTATTTATTCTTTAGTATTCAAACCTCAATGGAAAATTTTGAGGTTCTCGCAATGACTAGTTGACTAAGTACTGTGAAATAGGGGCAGAGAATGGAGGTACAGTTACGCACTCTATAGCTTAGCAACTCGCGAGCCGTGAAAGGCAGCATGGCTCTATTTGAAGAAGGAAAAAACCATAAACGGGAAAGTAGAGAATGTGCAATAAAAAAAAAATAAAAAAAAAGCAGAATGGAAACGTACAACACCAAGGATTCGCCGGTCGTCACCGACCCGACTACTGATTTGGCGCTCTCTAGCTTATCAAGAGGAGAGCAGACGGGATCCCGAGTTCTCTAGAGGCTATGGTCGTACGTGGAAGTTTTGTTATTCATCGGAAACTATATTCAGTACGAGAACTGCCCCTAAACTGCCCCCGCCAAATAGTGCTATTGAAAGGGGGAGCCTGTCGACAACTTAACAGGATAGTAAGTAGCACCCGTGGATTGGGATATATATAATCTTAGTAATAGCCTGTTTTAACCGTTTGCTAAGCTCTCTTACATCTATCTCACTAGGCAGTTATTAAGGCACAGATTTGACAACAAAGGGGTGTTGGAATACGCTATTTGGCTATGCTGTGATAAGTCTTGTATATTAAGTGGAATTAGTGTTCTATCTAGGCTCTACTGCGGTTGGGAGTATCAAACACTCAACGGTTTCTTCGGCATTTGTAGCGCACTCTTTCCCGATATTGTACTTGAAAGAGACAAGCCCCTCGTATCAATTGCACCTCCCAACTTAGCCATACGGGCTGCTGAGCCTTCTGAAGGGGTGCGCTGAGGCTGCCATGGGTCATTCGCTGCCATATCCAACGGCATCGAGCCTACCGGAAACTCTAACCCGCGCTCGCAATTCGCGCTCGAGCTAACCAGGTTGGCGAGATTGCTGAGGACGAAAGTTTCCACCTTCAGCTTGATACTGTATACTACAGGTTTATAAGTCGTTTGTACTTGGAAGAGGTTTGCGAATTGAATGGCAACTAGATTGATGAGAAGATTAGCATTGAGACCTTTATTACCATCATTTTCTAGTTGAATAGGAGAGCGCAACATGCCCCCCGTTAGAAGGGATGAATTTAGATGGTGAAGTTGAATAGACAGGGCGCCGATAAACAAGAAGCTTGAACTTGGACCTACTAAGAGATATATCCAGCGCAACCACGACGATAAATAACCCTAAAAGTTCATGATATAGCGTTCGAACCTTGCGACCTTTTATTATCTCGATATCCTTCCGCATGCTTGACCACTCGTACACGTACAGCCCCGACAATAAAGCCTCCACTAGAGTAAGGATCACTAGCTGCATCTTCTCCATCCCGTCGAAGACGGCGGTTATGGAGGCTTTTGTATTTGGGTTGTCGTAGTAGCTGTTCACAATAAATAACGCGCCCACCGGGACTTCAATGAGCACAAACGCGGTGATGATCATACCCAGCACCCAGCGCAGTTTCCTCGGATCTCCTATCACGAGGTGTAGGCACGAATACAACATTAAACACTGGCTCGTGACCATCATCCACCACCCAAGGTCGATTGCGATGGCCATGGGGCCGGAGGGGG
The DNA here is from genome assembly GCA_022495195.1 of Xylaria digitata. Taxonomy (NCBI): domain Eukaryota; kingdom Fungi; phylum Ascomycota; class Sordariomycetes; order Xylariales; family Xylariaceae; genus Xylaria; species Xylaria digitata. Next base: position 142,643 of record MU376944.1, on the reverse strand, counting down.
CGACGTCGAAGTACCGCAGCAAGCAGGACAGCGAAAGGATTGGGATCCCCGTGTTCGCGCACAGTGCGCTCCAGAAATAAAGCCCTCGGCGGCGACGGAACGTGCGGTAGATGAAGATGTAAATTTCCAAGCTGTTGTAAACGGCAATGGCGAAGAACCCAGCGAGCAGCATCGCTACAGGAAGCGATACCGTTTGGATAATGGGGCCCGTCTCGCCCGCCATGTCGGTGATGATGTCGTAGATGATATGGAACTTCGAAGGCACTGAATATTAGGTCGTCTATATCACCCTCTGCTTGCAACTAACATTGCGGTGCAGAGTGGTTTAACCTCAGCGTATCGCGATGTCCAACAAGAGTACTGGCGACGAGGCGGTGTTTGTTGATTTCATGTTTAAAATTATGTATGTATAACGTACCCGCCATGGCTGAAATGAGATAGCAAAAAAACAGTAAATCTATGAGTAAGGAAGGAAGTTTGTTCCGGCGTGATTCCGAAGGCCATGGAGAGGAAAGATCCGATTAAAGTTCAAGCTAGAGGCGAGGCGGGCCTCCTTGTATTGGACAACCAACATTCCATGATAGAGACCCTTCGTCATTGATGGGAAGAAGTAGGCATGACTCGATGGGCTTTCGACCATACCGTACATACCTTTAGGCCTAGGGGGGGGGGGGGGCTAATCTCGATGAGACGTCCCCTCTTTAACCCGGCGGTTTGTCGTGTTCCGAAATTTAAGATTCGTCGGCGCTTCACTGCCATAATTCCACTTGGCGGGAGATCACGGCATCGCAGCATCATTCAGGGCCAAACCGGGCCGTCGGGACCACTTGTTCGGGTGTACTTGAGTCCACCCAATGTCTTGACTTGCTCCATTACACGACGGCGAGCCCTGTTAGACCATTGAAGCTGGTTGCCACAATCGAACGACAAAGTCGGCTGCGACTCTGGCTTCACTCACCAGTATCCATAATACACACTTCCATATGGCGGATGGTTGCCGTGACATGCTAAGTACCACATGGACTGAAACCAAAACGCCTTAACTGACCTAGCTTCAACAGCATCTTTGCGATACGGATAGCTTCATTATGTTATTCATATCCAATTAATTGCGTGCTTGGTAATAAATAGTGTCACTCAATAAATATAAGAACACCTTTACTTGAAGCCGTACGTAGCCTGGTCTGATGAAAAAATAATGAGATAAGAAAGGGAAATAATGATAATGAGGTAGATGAAGAATAATAAAAAAAGGATGATGAAAAAGAGAAAGAGAAGTGTCCTGAGTGAGGCTCGAACTCAGGACCTCTGGATATCCTAGTGTTTAACTAGATCATATCTAATGATATGAGACCAACGCGCTAGCCAACTGCGCCATCAAGACATACAACTTGGAGTTGACAGTTGATTATTCAACTGGTATACCACTTTCACTGCGTAGAAATGAGAGCTTGACATGTGCCTGTTAATGTCGCTCCCATATCCAATGGCCCAATTATTCTGTTGGGTCCTTCAGTTGTTTTGTTCTGCTCATTTGGCTTGACCTTTTTTTTCCCTTTTTTTCTTGTTGAACCTGCCTTGCAGCCCCCCTTACCCATAGGCGAGGGGCAAACCTGGGGCATACTACTGTATTTTCTGCTTCAGCTTTGAAGTTCTTCGTGGATTCCATAGATACATAGTAGTAAAGTCGGGTGGCGGCATCTTGTTAATCGTTTAGTGGATTCCTGGGGTCAGCTATGCCTAGATTGTATCTAGGTAGGGTGAGCTACGGTGGATACATGCCTACTCGCCAGCCTCTCGAGACGTGACTGGGTGCCTACTATGTAATACAGTTCAGATGAAACAAAAGCGCGCGCCACGCCGGGCCCCTAGCCGCGTCGCCAGCGGTGATACTAGATCAGGGGTAAAGGGGCTCTTTTATCCACCATCTTTGTGTACTGCTTGTTGCTTGTTGTGTACCGCTTCAAACATCAGCTTATTCAGGATATCTCATGTTAATTAGTGGCACGCAGCGAACTCGTTGCCTTTTGATTTAAATTAGTAGGCAACTTGTTAAGACCCTCACCGCTATTTTCAAGATCTCGGGGAAAATTGTGGCTTCTCGCATCAAGGGAAACCTATGTTGTGCGTCACGGTCTAATTTACACCCGCGTTCCTTGTGTCTTCCGCAGGCACGATGCTGCTGTATTGTACATTAACTACCTACATATTTAATGTTATCTATGTAACCTTAGTACTGGCCGATAAGTAAGACAACGTCTAAGAAATGAAGAGCACACAATAAATATTTAGTACTTTATCCTTTATATATTAAGCTATGCTTTTTCATCTTGTTTTTAATAAAGGAGAAAGGTAGGCTTACTGTAGCTTGATAGATGGATACATAGTTTTTCAGTCACTACTGCACTAAATATGTAGGTTGGCGCTAAAAGTTAATTATACAAGCTTGATAGTGTACAATAGGCCTACGTAATGCCGTAGAGTATACAATATAAGTTGTACCCAATGATGAACAGGGTTAAATTTATTCATGTACGGATGACTGCTTTGAAATCATCTTATTCTCAAGCCTTATAAAGGTACCTAAATGGTGTAGTAGAGGTAATACCCTTAAACAAACGTCTTGTTTGATAGATAGCTACTTGAATCAGTACCTATTTAGTGATGCAATCTATTTTTGGTCAGGGTTTCTCCTCCCCAGGTGCTCCCTAGCGTCCAGCCCGCATAACCAGATACCTTAGACACGGCAGAGAAGCAGCTCTTCAGCCAGTCATACCGCTGTAGATGACGCTAGAGCACCAGATGCAGGCACTTGTGCAGATGGGCGCCGCCGCTGCTGGTGCGCAGGGGTTGCTGTGGTGGTACTTGGTACTGCCTATGGGTTGTGGTAATCGGTAATCACTAAGAACAAGTCACTTGTCGTTATTATCTAGGTTCCCTTTACAGGTACCTAGGTACTTAAGTAGGTAGCATACGGTGAATTGGTTACCTCCCTCGATGGCAGCTGGTACCTCGCGAGTGCTGTAGTGTACAAAGTGTAGCGTACCTAGTGTAGCGTGCCCAGGTATCTATCTACCTAGGTGTCTGTCTTATACTGCATCTTACGAACACCAGCAAAAAAAGAGAGCAGACGACTTCGAACCGAACAAGCTCAATTTTACTTCTTTATGCTCCCTCCTCTTCCCCAAGCGACACATGAAATACATGCCGCTACGAAACCGACCTTGACTACTTCTCACTATTCTCTCATTGTCGCTCTCTCCTTTTCGATGCTGTCTTTCCTTAATCCGCTCGCCCCGTTGTCGATTTCGTAGACTCCAATCGTTCATCGTAGCGTAGCATTGCCTATACTTCTACATCAACCCTCCCTGACCCCCGACCCATCTAAATCAATCACCGGTACCCCCATTGTGAATGGCAAGGGCGTCTTGAGTACTACTAGCACACGACGTATATCTTGATTTCGACTCCCATTCTCAAACACCTTTCACGCCCGTTTCCAGCTTGCTCCTCGGCCGGCACCATGTCGACTCTCGAGGGTCCTGTTTCTGAAACGGCGCCCCGACTCGATGATTCGCCAACAGCCTCGGACAAGGAGACGGTACGTTAGTCTATTGGGCTGCAGCCGGCCCCCCCAAAGCCACTGCCGCTTACTCTACGTTGCTGATGCTGCTGCATGCAACACTCGAGACAGATTTGGACTAATCTCATAGCACACCTCTAGGATACCTTCGAAGATGCCATTGACACGGGATCTGTCCGATCACTCACAAATCGCAAAGTTCCACAGCCAAAGTCTCCACTTCCAACTAACATCGATGCCGATAATATCCCCAATGATACACCGGACAGCCCCGTGGACACGGAGAAACCGAATGGCCACACAGTGGACGAAGTCGTCGAGAAACCAGACGACCTGAATGACGCCATCGCCTCGGATTCGGCGAGGTCTTCAAAGCGTCTTTCACATGCTTCTCTAGACAATGTAGATCTTGGTGACGGTCCCTCGAGTGGACAACCAAAAGGTTGGTCACACAGGGAAAACTGCTCACATGTGGAATGCGGCTAATATTGGGGGCAGTGGAACAAGTCGTGCCAGAGGTAGAGAAACAACCCACAAAGAAGCTTTCACTCAGCAACATCGCATCATCTCTCCCTGCCATGCCATGGTCTCCCTCGAATGCCGAATCCCCACCCAAAACGAGTCCCGTTGCGCCCACCTCCAGCACACCTGTACCCCCCCCTCCACCTCCTCCTACGCGGAAGATTACAAGTCCCTTTTCTTGGCTATCCCGAAATTCTGGCCATAAGGAAAATACCACACCGCCAGCTCTGACTAGCACAGGTTCCCCTAGGCGGAACACGGCGAGCTCGATAGCAACGTTAACTAGTAATCCGGAGATGATGTTAAGCAAACTCGAGGAAGAGCATGAATCAACGAGTGTGAATGGGGGGCCTCGTCTATCAAGGAATAGCTTGAGGGATAGGTTCAAAATGGTGCGCCTGCGAGAAGAGGCCGGCATATCTTTGCATCCTGGTGACGACGAGTCTCAAAGTACCGTCGCGAACTTAATTCCGCGGTCGACTACTATAGGCGTCGTAAGTCCGGGTATAGAGACCGTCGACGGAGTAAATGTTCAAGCACCAACGTCACCACTACCACCAACCGCCGATACTAATTTAGCTCCGGGCACTGTGTCGGGCGTTTCAGCTGGCCCGTCCGCTATGGCCGATACTCCGGTCGATTGGGATCTATGGCAATCTGTCGTATACGAAGGGCCGGCTGCTGTTGCTCGAACGAGCCCTGAGGAATTGAACCGGGCAATTGCAACCGGCATCCCCAGCGCCATCCGTGGTGTTGTTTGGCAAGTCCTAGCTCAAAGCAAAAACGAAGACTTGGAGGTGGTCTACAGGGAATTGGTTTCTCGAGGAACAGAGAAAGATCTGAATAGAAACAGTAATAGTACGGCGGCGAGTATCATTAGTGGCGGTAACCTAGGCGCAGAGAAAGAGCCTGCAGCCTCATCCGCATCATCCACCAAGTCCGAGCAGTCTGGAGGGAGTGGCAAGCGATTGCCGGGGACGCCTCCCGAACCATCCGAAGCTGCTTTAAAAGCTCAGGCACTAGCCGCCTCAGAAAAGAAGAAGAGGGAGAAGGAAGGTGCAGCGGCACTGCAGAAGCTCGAAAAGACAATTCGGAGAGATCTTGGTACCAGAACGAGCTATTCGAAATATGCTGCTGCTGCCGGTCTACAAGACGGACTTTTCGGTGTGTGCAAAGCCTACGCGCTTTATGACGAAGGCGTAGGATATGCCCAGGGCATGAACTTTCTTATCATGCCACTTCTTTTCAATATGCCCGAGGAAGAAGTATTTTGCTTATTGGTACGCCTCATGAACCAGTACAAGCTGCGAGACCTGTTCATCCAGGACATGCCAGGACTTCACATGCACCTGTATCAGTTTGAGCGCATACTAGAGGACTTGGAACCTGCTCTATACTGCCATTTGCACCGCCGAGGGATATCTCCCCACCTGTATGCTACTCAGTGGTTTCTCACCTTATTCGCCTACAGATTTCCCCTTCAGTTAGTTCTAAGGATCTACGATCTCATTCTTTCTGAAGGCCTATCCGCCATTATTCGATTTGGCATCGTCCTTATGCAAAAGAATTCTTCGACGCTTCTAGGTATGTCGGACATGTCACAGTTGACAACCTTCTTGAAGGACAAACTGTTCGATGTTTACATTGACCAATCGCCGAGCGCCGGAAGCATTCTTGAGAATGGATTTTTTGGTAGTAGCTCCTCCAATATGGACAAGGAAGTATACCGAGCCGACCAACTAATCCGTGATGCTTGTGAGGTTAAGCTTACGCCAGAGCTCCTCAAAGCTTATGCTACGGAATGGGAGGAAAAAATACGAGCAGAAAAGGAAAGGGAGCAAGAGTTAGAGCAGCTTAGGGCTGCCAACGTAGGCCTCGCTATCAAGGTCCGCAAACTAGAAGAACGGATTGAAGTGAGCGATCGGGAGCAAGCGGATATGGCGAACGATCTGATTCATACCAAGGTTGAAAACGAAGAACTGAAAGATAAAAACGAGAGTTTAACCGGGCAGGTCAGGGAGCTCCGTATTGTGATTGAAAAACAACCTGAGGAGATCGAGCAAACTTGGAAACTAGAGCGCGACGACCTCATGAAGCGGAATGAGAAGGTACACGAAGAGAATACACGGCTTGAGAAAGAGCTCTCAGAGCTGGAGGAGCAACTTGTACAGACGAAGATGCAGTATGCGGAGGTACGTCAAAACCGTGCTATATTTAAAGGTTCTTTAGTGAGACATACTAATGATATCACAGACGAATGCTCAGCATGAGGCACTCAGCAGAAAATGGCAAGACCTCAAACGCCAGTTTGCTTGAGTCATAGAAGTCTCTCCTACCGCACATGTCAAGCTCGCCATAATTGACACACGTCTATTACCGGCAAACTCCTCGTATTGATTCCTCCCGGCCTTTCAAGAGCTGAATCTGGGCATGGGATTATTTCCTTCAGCCACGAAGCATTGAGACATGAATCAAGATGACGAAAGAGATACAGGCTAAGCAGGGTCCAGCAATTGGATGTGGGCGAAATACGCTATTTGTTTTAATTTTTTGTAGCCCCGAGGGTTTTTGTCACGTCTTGGTAATCTACTTGTATGCATGCATCAGGACGCAACGGCATGATTTTCACGCATACCCGGCGTTGATGCCGCCGCAGGGCAGAAGCATCAGAAAGGTACAGCCTTTAAGTATGGCCCTATTTCGTCTCGCCGCCACTGCGAATTTTCCCCGGGAAAGGAGACAATGAAAAGAAAGGCTGCAAAAGTAGCGCAGCTAGGGCAGGGCCTCGCTAACTCTACTTGACGAATAGGAGAGAGACGAAATTACGATGAGAATTTTTGTAGAGAGTATAAGTGAGGAAGCGGACAAGGCGGTGTTCTGTGGTTTGTATCGATGTATAGGATACGTAACACTATACGAATACATGACCAGTTGTCCAATATCATCAATGATAATACGAGTAGCATTCTATCAGAATGCAACCAGCATGGCTCTGGCCATTTGTGTATAAACTCTAGCTTTCGGTGCTAAGCCAGCGTGTTTCGTAGAGAGTCGATGCACGCATACTCTATTCAGGGGCATGCGACAGTAAGGTATATAGAGAACTAACGAACGGAGTGAAAGGGGTCTATCCCGACTATCCCCGTCTCACATAGACTAACTCAAGAGGCATACCGATCTTAAGGTACCGGTTGTTGTAGATTTAATTTCACATTCTTTCTAATCGGATATTTTCTTCTCTGCTTACGGGGCAGAGTTGGTTTTCTGTCAGACACGCATCTGCTGGAATAGAATCTGCTAGATCGATATATGAGATACCTGGAGCTAATGACTAGGAAGACACAAAGACTATTTGCGCATTTATTATGTATTTAGGAAAAAGAAAGAGAGAAGAGGGATATTGTTGGTTTATTCAATTTGTGTCGGACTGTCACAGGTCTTGTTGGTACGCAGCAACTAGATAGCGAAGCAAGCAAGGCCTACACACCTACCTGAGCCATCTAGCATATCGACAGTCTTCGTAGATATCATGTTCAACTCAAACACTTCGAAACAAAACCTAGGAGATTGTGATAAGGCCTCGTCACTTATTCCACGAGCCAATCTGCCGCAGTCATACGCATGTTATACACACAAGAGCAGCATAAAAATTTTGTTGATTTCAATCAAAACAGAGAACACCATATTGCCACAAATGCCTCTTCGGCGATCTTTTATTGATCTTAACCTAGTAGAAGCGATCCCTTCCCATGCTGAAAACGACCAGAATCCGTGAACACCAGTTCCAGTGCGGGTAATATCGCAACGACCTCATACTCATATTCGTGGCGAACCTTGCAGCCTCTGAAGTTCTTTTCATCCGCTGCGCATCTCTTCCCCTCGTTACATGGTAGATACGGACGGCATCTACTTGTGCAGCTTACGCTGGTAGAAGGCGAGCTCCTCACCCTCTAGGATGTAACCGTCACAGCGGCCGCTCTGGCCAGGTCGGCTGGCAATAACGGCAAAGAGACGACCGGCCTCGAACTGCTTCTCAATGGCGGCCTCAACCTTGCCCTGGGCGGCGTAGCGGGCAGCCTGCTTCCTCTCGACGGCGCCGCTCTTCTTGGTGACCTCCTCGTCGGTCTTGCCCTGCTTCTGCTGGCGTCTGCGGCCAATGGGCTGGCCGTAGTGAGCCTCGTACCACTGACGGAAAGGAGCAGCGTCGATCTGGACGACGGCGGACTTGGTCAGGGTGTTGGTGCGAACCAGCTCGTTGTTGGAGGGGTGGTAGGCGACGACGATGACACGGGTCTTGCGGGTGCAGCCCTCAGAGGCCCAGGCGAAGTTGCCCGAGTCGAGACGGAGAGCACGGTACTTGTGGTTACCACCGCGGGTGCGGACGGTGTGGATTCGCTTGGGGCCGATACGGGTGTTGGCCTCCTGACGCCCGGCCTCGAAAGCGCGCTTCTTCCCTGGTGAAGAGGTCAGAACGTATGTTCATGCAGGCGGCCAAAAGCCAGCCCCATAATGCATACGGGCTTTCGATATGACACGAGTGTCTTTTTTTTCCTTCGCGAAGAAGGGACACACGGATTATTTCATGACGGGGACGTACGGTAGTAGGCTCGCTTCGCACCGGAGGCGGAACGCTTGTGGCGGGAGTCTCGTGAAATACCCATGATTGCTGCTGCGAGAAAAAGATGCAGGTGGTTAGCGGTGGATGGTGGGATGGGCAACGAAAAATTGGCGACGAGGGAGAGGGAGAAAGCTGGCGTATACCAACAATCGCGAAGAATATTCTGTGTTTAGAATTGGATGCGATAGCAATTGTCGTAGAGAAGGGAAATGCCACTTACCTGATGTCTATGGCAATCTACCGAAAAAGGCGTTGGTGGTTTGGGCGGGAGAGGGATGCGGCTGGAAAAAAGTTCACGAGAGAGAAAATGGAGTTGTAGATAGTGGTAGTGGCCTTGAATTTGCAAATCCGATGTGGGCGCTGTCGCAAAAACTTCGGCAGAAGATGTACCCTTGTACCTTTTTCCACGAGACCGCACCCACTTTTGAATTTACATAGTAGGGCTTTTCGCTTGGTCGTGGTGGCCTATGCCGGAAGCAAGCCATCGTAGTGGTCTGTGCAAATCTGCCCTCCGAGAATGTTGTGGCATAGAAAAGTGGCTAGTGGTGGCTAAAGAGCAGGAGGGATACCACTCAAGAGATGGAAGGAAGTACGAGAAGTTGTACCTTAGTACCCAGGTAGAGTCAAATGAACATACTTCGTCTCTTCTCTTCTTTTCTATTTTCTAGGCAGACAGATACGGAACATATAGGTTTTGACAGAACCTACTTCAAGAAATCGGGAATGGTCGTAACACCAATTTCGCATTATGGAAAGAAATTGCCATTTTTATTTTCTGAGCTCACAAATCGGCATTATATTACCAGATAACTTTCTAGCCACCAAGTAGGTAATTATTTCATGAGTATAGGTTCCGTTGGAAATACCGATATATTTATTTTATCTCTCTCTCCTGCTCGGATCTGCCTAATGTAGCCATCCATAACCTTTAGATCGTCGAGATATCGTCAAGTAGTCGAAAATGCCTTTGATAAAACTGGTAGAAGACAGAAGATCCGGCTTCTTTCCTCTATGCAAAGCAACACCCTGATGCGTGCATCTCTCTCTTTCGTCAGCTAATCAGAGCCGACCCCCTTCCGCGCGTCGTTACCTGTAATATAAACAATATGTGCAAGTGCCATCGTATCTAGCAAGATGACAAGGTATGGGCTAGGAAAATACGCAAGATGAGTAGACTGTGTGTGTGCATCCTCGCAAACCTAGAGACGCTGAGAATCCCCATTCTTTGAGAATCCAATACCCTCGGATCCTTCATTCCACGTTGTCAATTCTTTCAATGAGCCCTTGGAACCACCCATTTGTCTCATGTAATTCAATATCCTCGGTTGTTGGTTCGTTCGTTACACCGCTCCCAGCAGTGGGCAAGGAGCCGCTGTGGCCCTCGGGGGCACGCTCGTTAACGGCCGCGTTAAATTCAGTGTAGCTCGGCCATTTAGTATGATGATCAACATCCGCCGAAGGCTTCCATGGGCTATTTGCCGGTAACCCGCATATATCGGATACCCAACTACGCAATAATTTCTCGATAAGTTGTCGTTCCACAGGCTTGTCGGCGCTGAGGTCACGTCCGCGCATTGCGGTACCTTCTTCAAGTTGTCTCAACTGCGCCGCCGCTGCCTTCTTTGCCAACTCAGTAGCCTCGAGCCGGAATTCGATGTACTCCTCGAATGTTTTGGGCACAAATGGCGAGTTGATGCCATTGTGTCTCATGTTCTTCTGGATATTTCTCCAGCGGACGCGCTCCTTCTCCTCCTCGCTAACCCAGGTTCGGGATGAAGTCCACTGCAACAGTCAAAGTTAGTAATTACCATCTTCCGGGGAATTTGTAGTTCTTTCAGCAAAGAAAAACACACAAACTTCTAGCTAAAACAATAGATTTTTCTCTAGGTGATGACTAGGATAAGAAAAGGAACACTGACCGAGTTATCTCGCCGGTAGGAGTTGCCTTGCTGGATGCCAGGCAAGTCCGCCAAAATGCATGCCTTTTGCAATGGCAGATCTTCAAAATCATAAGCGTTTGGAATTTGTTCCGATCCGGTAGGATAGATTTCGCCGGTATGATCGTCCCTATTTAAGAACTAAGAGTCAACAATCACTGTTTATTGCACAGGCTATAAAAGTCTCAGAAGCTTGCAGGAGCGACAGTAATAGAAGCCTCTTAATTATGTAGTTCTTACTCCGACCCGCATTAAGGGGGTATAGGGGATTGGAAAACTAACATGTTATGATTCTCATAAGTAACTGAGCCTTCCTTGCAATCGCCTGGGACGTTGCGTGGCTCTTGGCACTCCTCGCAATCGCTGGAAGTATCATGTGACTCCTGGTCAAGAGTATAATCGCTATCTGATTCAGAAGAGGAGCCCTTGTTTCTGACTTCAAGCTGGTGTGGTTGTTCAACCTGATGTACATTTTCCGGCGAGGCGTCATTGCCGGGAACGTAGGAACCAGCAGATCGGGGTCTCGCTGTGTGGCGTTTCCGGGATTCGAGTCTCATAAGTGATTTTATTGCAGTGTCCCTAATGGCCACACGAATAAAATCCATTTCATCTTCGTGTACTTCCAAGCTTCTTTTACGAGCTTCGTTGTTGCTGGGCTGGGCATTTGTGTGGGTACGGGAAGTAACTCCAGTGTGCCCATTAGGAGCCGAAAAGCTTAGCTCGGAATGTAGTTGAGGCTGTTGTTCAGCTGTAAGACCCAGGCCTGGGTGCATTGTTATGAAAGGAGGCTGTGAGGATGCCATGTTTGATGTGCTTATAGTAGAGGAAGTAAAGATGGGTGTGGTGCAGATAGTGGCGCGAAAAGAGGGTGGTGTCGCGGAATGGAACTATAGCTCCAGGCCACAACACTAGGTACCGAAAGTAGAATGCAGTCAAGTTGTCAAGTAGGGCACTTGACTGACTATCTGCAGTTATGTAGCCACGAGGAACTGTGGCAGATGGAGATGCTAGACTGATTATCAGGTTCCACGGTATTCAAAGTTAAAGTGCAAGATTAAGCAGAAGCTTATGCGCTGGGCCGAAGGAAAGGAAAGATTGTTTATGAGAGGCGCGAAGTAAGGATACAGCCTAGTAAGAAAAAAGACCGATAGAAAACTGTCAGATACCTAAGCAGGTAAAAGGGGAACTTGTTAACTCTATTGTCACCTAGGTAACCATGGCGGGGTAAACCATGAAGTGATACATTATTAAGCTTAACTGACAGGTGTCGGTGAGCTAAGAACTTTATTTGCTAGTTTTTATGACCTAGATAACCTCCAGTAGGTAGACGGTCTTGATAGCGACAGAATAGGTTGCTATGCTACGGAAGTCCAGTGCTACGGAAATACTATGCCACGCCGACCATCAACGTAGGCTTTGATTGTATACGCGTACACGGGGATGATTGAGTCATCGTAATGATGACCATACTATGAGCTAAACAATGTAAAATCATAGCCATGGACTAAGTTTCATCATCAGGAGGAATATATGCTCACAGATCTACTAACACCTTCTTTCTGAATCACATGTACCGAATTTTCATATTACCACGTGAAAATCTACGTCGTGTGAATTAGCGCGGCCATTTTTACTGTTTTCTGCTGTCTTCTAACTCGACAGTAAGTTTAACTTCTCTGGTTCTTGCCTTTTCACAAACACAAGGAAGGGGCGTACATCGGAATTGTTACCTTCATTTTTTCTATCCTTCCTAAAGAGACAATAGAAGGAAGTGGTTATTACTCAATAAACTAGAATCTACCGTCACTGTATTTGCCATACAGCATAAATAATAAACGGCCGAATAGTGAGCTTGAGTTTATTTCTAACCCTTGACTCTCCCCCTATTTGGCAATGCAGAGTCCCCTGAAGGTAAAGAAAAGGAAAAGATGCCTGTCACAAACAGCTCTACATTAGACGATTGATGCACTCACTAGTTTGGGCCATAGTTGCAATACCACCACGCTTTCAGGGTATGATTTTCTAGTCCATGGAGCCGATGGGGACGGTAGCGACAAAATAAATAAATAGTTTTTTTTTTTTTCTAATATATGTAAAAAAGGGAATTTATGAAAAGTTATATAAACTAGGATTAAATTCGAAAGACGTAGAGCACAAAAAACAAAAGCCATTTCCTAAGGTATGGCTAAAGATATATCATATACATGGATATCGTTACAAGGCTGGAACTTGCGGAAGGGCACCCCCCACCAAGTGACTGCAAGCGCATCACCATCGGTAGGCACCGCCGATATATCGCATGCTCTTGCAACGCTAGTGAATACTAACTAGTTTCAACAGTCTAAACGAATTATGAAGCATAATTTAAATATGGCGCTTGCTATATAAGAAACACACTATTCGAACCCTCCTTCGAGTACGCTTAGAAGATGTTGAGTGAAAAAGATCATGTGACTCCGGCAGTGCACGGGCCGCTAACTCATGATGACAAGAAATGTCAAGACTCTATTTTGCAGCTAAGATCTTGTCAAAAGCTTGAGAAGCTTGAGCTTTGGAAAGCAAGGCAAGACATGTCAAGATTTAAATATGGATCCAGGATCTTGCCTAAATGGCTTGGAAAGCTTGAATATCGGAAGACAGGACAAGAGGCATCAAAACTTTAGAGGGGAGCCAAGGCACCGCCAGAAAAGCGTAATTGTACGTTCTTACAATCGGCATTAAAATTATGTCGAAATTACCCATATGTCGGCCTCATTCAGTAGTTAATAGGAATGCCAGTACCAGCACAACGGTGTTCAGATTAAGGTTGATGATCGATTGATCTCGGTCGAAGGTAAAAGTTGAGTCGCAATATGCTCTTGCGATCAAACACAACTCATCGCACCATATCGCTATGCGACGTGGGATGCTACTTTTGTGTGGCCACGGCGACATAGGTCCTGAAGAATCAGGAATGATGGCGTAGAAAGACTACGGAGCCTAGAAGGAGAGGAGAGTTTCGCCGCTGTTTGTAACGTGTCTATCGCTCAGACTGGACCCCAATCGATAGCTCGAGTAGCGAAAGCGGGCCGAGAGTCTTCGCAGAGTCTCGCACATGCAGGTCCATTTCCGCCGCATAGCTTCTAGAAAACTTTCAATAGCGTCGAGACTACGAATTACTACGATGCCAATAACGCCACGGGATAAATGGAAGCCATCGGCATGAGCTTCAGTTTGATGGTGGGGCCGCTAAAGTCTCTTGTTTTCCACCAAGAGTTAGCACTTCTTGGTGCCAAGACACCGATAGAGCCTGAGAACGTCGGCTGAAGGTCCATATAAAACAAATTCTGGTCTATGTGTGCCGCAAAGGCAGACCGCGTGGTGTTAATGAATGACGGGATTGGACACCGATGAAATTGATCGGGGGACCGCTAAGCACGCTTAATCCCGCCCTCCGGAAGCCAACACTGTTGGCGTTGTACGACGCTGGGCATCATGATCCCATCGCTAGATTTATGATTTTATAACCCACCCATTTACCATTACGTGACCGAGCATGGCCCGGTCCCGCCGGGGAAATGCGAGACACGCAAGGTAAGGCACTCTTCGAACTAGCCCCCCATCTATATACGAAGAGTGGACTTTGGTTGTCCCATTGGTCCTTGGCGGGATGCACTTCAATTCATGCCGAGGCCAATGAAACTTCAGTCAAATGGCCGCCACTCTGACACGCCCTTTAAGCCTGGAACTTCCCTTATTGCTCGTTGTTGAATCACTCTGCATTTAGCGGCCAATACCGGAAACACATGCATTCTGCCGCGGAGCACAGAGTATCGAGGTGCACTCATCCGGCTAACACTGCCGTGGTCTGAAAATGCTGTGCTCGAAGGCGCTGTGACACAGCATTTCTAGACGCAGGAAGCTCCAAATTAACCGAGGCAGGCTATGGTGACTATGTATGTTATAATTTTTTTTTCAATCATATGCTATAGATGGGAAAAGGAGGCGTTATGCCGTCCTGCACGTCGCCTGATGATCTCATGCATCATCCGGGGTCACCCTGTATTTAATTCAACCCTGTTCAGGGAAATCGAATGGTACCCAGGTATCTAAACTCTAACGTAGGTCTATAGGCCCAAGATTCTGACAGTTATCTGTTATCCAGGGTAGCATTGTGAACCGGAGCTGAACATTGCCAAGCACTGTGGTCCAACTTATTGAAAGTATCGCGTGGACGTGACGATGGGCGGATACATGAGCGGATGGCGTCGAACCAGGTTTTTGTCGAGACGACTAGCGAATCGCATGTTCCCCATCGAAGAGATGTTTTCGTCAACAGAACGAGTCATCTTGCCACCAACTACTTGAAATAGGCAGAAATAGGCGATGATATCTACCTCAACACTGCGGTATTTTAATCTTGGATACAGAATGCCACTGGCTCCCCGTGATGAATGAATACACCACATGAACACACTACAGACTCATAGTAGTACCTATCTACATCATACACGAGCTGCTAATTATAGGTGTACCGGCTATACCGTAGTAGACTAGTAGTGCACTGGCCGTAGTACAATACGGGTTACACTAACTGATGTGAGGTAGGAAGCATGTAATCTGTTGATGATCTGCTTTCGGACCGTTTTAGTCCTGTGAAAAAAAAAAAGCATAAGAGGGCTCAATGAGCACGTGCCCTCTGTCCTGGTACGACGGCGGATGGTACCAAAAAGCTGGATGGTTTTAGACATCGAGTCACAGCTAACCTAAACAAGGTGCTAAATAAGGTACTTAAAGTTAGTGCATATCGTTTAAGTCAGATCAGTATTCTAGACTTTGATTAGACTCCGATTAGACTTCAAGACAGTTGACATACGTAACTCAACGGGGACCAACCTAAAGACGCTCTGCCCACGTACAGACAGTACCAACCTACCTAAGATCGGCGATCTAGGACACACACACACACCCTACTAACCTAGACAACCTACACATTCAGTATTCTCAGTACCTAGGTACTGTAAAAACTTGCGCGATAGTGAGCGGGGGTTTAAACTCGACATGCTACACACTATAGTAGTTGCACGACATAGTGGAAGCGCCAACCAAGAACTAGACTTTCATATCGCTTTCCGAGAAATGGTCTTCAAGTTCTCTAGACAAACGCCAAAGTCCTGCAGGGTCTTGGCATCTTTTCTGATATTATCTGCGTATATCTGGGGATGTCGTCCACTGGGACGCTTGAGCGGGACCACGTGGAGGCTTTAGCTCTTCTCATAGGCTACGGAAGTGAGCCTCATCTGGGGTCCGCTAGGCAAGATAGGGGATAGATATCTCACTAGGTACCTGATACCCCTGGCAGCACCCCGGTCTATCCCGGGGCCCCTGTTAGTTCCCACTTCCGCCCAGTCCTCTGGTAGGTACAGTGTACTAGGGTAGCTTGTGAACTGTGCTGTAGTGTACCTAGATCGACAGAACCATGGAAGATATCCATCCCTCCATTCATCCACTACTAACGTGAACATCTCCCTCCCTTAATGTAATCCGCTATTACATACCCCCCTATTGTACCTACTTAAGTGTACTATCTATGCACGGATAGAAACGTGTTCACGTCAAGGGTATGTATGTATGACATGTATGATAATCAGATCCAGAGTCTACACTACTGTACCACCGTTATCTAGTGTAGGCCCGTGCAACCGACCATCTATCTACTAGGATTCATGTATGTCTTGAACGCCGGAATCCTTATTCGAGCGGCAATGCGTACTTCTGGCCTCGCCACTCTACTGATGGTATTCGAGGGATTTGTATTCGAGTAAAGGGCACCGGATAGCATGTCTGGGCAAGAACGTGGGCAAAGCTATTGGCTCACAGCTCTTGACAAACATCCTTCTAGAAGTCGGGCTTGGCTGCTTGTTTGGCGTTGGCTTCGAACTCACTACCTAACCTCCCGAACGCTAGCTAGGTCTCAGCACGAACACCCTACTTCTTTCACCGGGGTGGTGGACACCAGCGGCCAGGCCCATGCAGTCCTCTGTGGCAGGCATGTGGGAACGCCGACCGACGTTCCCATATCGAAAGCCCACGTTGCGTTGTGCATAGTGTATCCCAAGCGGGGAAGCTGACGGGGCGGCCATTTGTAGAATCCTGTCCCTGCCATGTCCCTGTTACTGTATGCTAGTACAGTAGCGTCTTGGACTGGCAGATTGGTATTGAATAGGTGATTCACCAAGCCAGGATAAGCTCTGCCAATATGCTGCGCCGCGCCGGAGGCTGTCCCACGTCGCACAGATGGGTTTGTATTTTCCTTTTTCGTAAACACATATAATAGCTACCGTCGCCAGGCTTCTTGTTTTCTTCTCTTGCTCTCTCTTCCTTGTCTCGATAACCCCCGTCGACTCTCTCCCCTCGACACTCTTCCTATCGCCGACAAGATGTGGCCAGCTCTGCCTCAGTACAACTACATCTTTGCCATAGGCACCCTATTTGCCCTCCTTGACGCCTTCAACAATGGCGCCAGTGAGTGATCCCCCGCTATCCCTCAGCCTGGTGTTCTAATTAACGCGTGAACAGACGATGTGGCCAATTCCTGGGCTACTAGTGTCTCCTCCCGGTCCATTTCATACCGACAGGCCATGGTCTTTGGTCTTATTTTCGAAGTCCTAGGTGCCGTCACTGTAGGTGCCCGAACGGCCGACACAATCAAGAACGGTATCATTCCAGTTGATGCTTTCCGAGGCGATGCCGGTGTTCAAATGCTTGCCTTCACATGTGCTCTCGTTGCCGCCTCATCCTGGGTCATGTGGTGCACCAAGAACTCTACCCACGTCTCGTCTACTTACTCTCTCATCTCCGCCGTTGCTGGTGTTGGTGTCGCTGTTGTCGGTGCCAGCCAGGTCAAGTGGGGCTGGAACGGTGGTAAGGGTCTTGGTGCCATCTTTGCTGGCCTGGGCCTTGCTCCTCTCATCTCCGGTGGCTTCGCTGCTACCATCTTCATGCTTATCAAGGTCGTCGTGCACATGCGCAAAAACCCAGTTCCATGGGCCGTCTGGACCTCGCCAGTCTTCTTCTTCATTGTCGGAACCATTTTGACCCTCTCGATCGTCTACAAGGGATCGCCTAGTCTCGGCCTGACCAAGAAGCCCTCATACTGGCTTGCTGGTGTTATCGTTGGTAGCGGTGCGGCGCTTGGTCTGCTCTCCGCCATCTTCTTCCTCCCTTATGCTCACACTGTTGTCATCAAGAAGGACCATACTCTCAAGTGGTGGGAGTTCCTCAAGGGCCCTCTCCTATTCAAGCGCCCCTACCCCGAAGGAGTTGAGCAGGCCAAGGTTCGCAACTATGCCGTTGTTCAGGAAGACGACGAGAATGATTTGAAGCGATCACCTGAATCGTTGAAGGAACAGGACACTGCTTCAAATGATGAGAAGCACTTGGTGGTCTCCGAGGTTAAGCAGAAGACCTACCAGGAGCTTCTCGAAGAAGGCGATGCTAAGCACAGGGCCGCGCTGTGCAAGAAGCGAGGCCCTATTGGTTGGGCTATGCGCACTCTTCGCGACAACCCCATGGGCGCCGGTGAGCTCTACGAGATTAAGAACATCAAGACCTTATTGATCCGCTTGCCTGCCATGGCCGTGGTCGCTCTTCTCTACGGTTTTTACTACGATATTCACACTGCTCAACACGGTGTGCATGGAACTCCGGACGGCAAGCGTATGGAGCAAGTCTATGCCCATGCTACGAAGTACCCTAACGAAGTCGAGCATCTCTACTCCTTTGTGCAAATCTTGACTGCCTGCACTGCTTCTTTCGCGCACGGTGCTAACGATATCGGAAACTCTGTTGGCCCCTGGGCCGTCATCTACTCTGCCTGGAGTACTGGTGACGCACTCAAGTCTAAGGCCACCGTTCCCCCTTGGCAACTCGGTGTCCTAGCTGTGACCATCTCTTTCGGTTTGATTACCTACGGTTATAACATTATGAAGGGTATGTTGAAAAATTCGTCCCTGTCTCTATATTTCTGAAATGGAAACTGACTAGCGAAACAGTCATGGGCAACAAGATTACCTACCACTCCCCTAGCCGAGGTACTTCGATGGAACTGGGTGCCGCCATTACCGTCCTTCTCTTCTCGCAGTTCTCGCTCCCCGTCTCTACATCGATGTGCATCACTGGTGCGACCGTCGGCGTCGGTCTCTGCAACGGCACCATCAAGGCTGTCAACTGGAACCGAATCACCCTCTTGCTCATCGGTTGGATTCTTACCATTCCGATTGCCGGAACTCTGGGTGGCGTTCTTATGGGTCTGTTCATCAATGCTCCTCACTTCATGTCTTAGGTGTTGTGGCTTTCTATGGGATTGTATAGATTAAAGATGTATATACTGTTGTTGCCATAAATGCAATGGCGAGCTGCAATACGCGTAATAGGATTCTACTAGGGATTTAAGTCATGCATGGAGGCATGACACCCCAAGCTCTGGATCAGCTTTGGTGTAATTTGATTTTTTAAAGATATTCCCCGCAACGCGTATAGAATGGATTAATTTACTATGTACATATATTATAAAAAAAGACGGAGTGACGTTGAACTTACCTCCCTCCCTCCTCGTCATTCAATACCCTGTTCAGAATCCAGCCGAGCACAAGCGACTCCTACATCTACGTAACCCTTCACTCCCGATCGACCCTGCCACCCCACCCCGGCACCGTCATGGAGGATGCGTACCCGGTATGTGGGTTTCGGTATCTGGCATGAAGCGATTCACGGATCAACTCAGCCTCGTAGGTTTGCTCCGCCCGCCCTGCCAACAACCACCCATCACATACGTAGTATTCCATGCAAGACTGGACCAAGTCAAACAACAAAATTCCGCAAAGCAGAATAGGCATGTATTTGTATTTCTAAATTCTGCCACTCGGTCGGTCAGTGTGTCACTCGCTAATCAGCTTTTTGTTCCAGATATAAGGCTGGTGTACGTATGTATGTAGAGCACGTACGATTTTATCTCGCACAACCCCGCCTCGTCGAACCAACCCCAATGCGACGGTATCGGTACTACCTACCTACCTAAGTCATATCTGGCGGCTTTATACTTGAAACGGCGCATAACAACGACAAAATTAGAAAGTAGAAAATATGGACGGCTGGCCGTACGTCGCGATGAAGGTGTATCGTATGCAGCTGGCCGGTCGGCGGGATATTGGAGATATTGTCCCTCCAACCCTCGAATAAAAGGTTACTGCCTAGAATTCCGCATCGTTTAATATAAGTGTATATCTTCGTGCCTCTAATCTTTTCTCGCAAGCCTGAGGCATGTTGCAGGGCGGTATGTTCATTATCCCGCCATCACATCTCCTTCTTGACCAGAGTCGTGTTATGTTTTCAATAGAACTTACCTTTGAGTTCCCTGGCGGCAATTAAAAAAAAGGAAACAAAAATCGAGGGCATGGACACCATCCCGTCCGTGCATTCTTGGAGTTTGTTTGCTCGGGCCATGGACCTATTTTCGTCTCGTCCCGAACCGGTGTAACCGGGATCCAACCCGCCCGGCATCCAGCCTTTTCCCAACCCATAAACCGCCGCCATGAGACGTAACCGGCGGCAAGGGGCCCCCAGGCACGGCTGGACATGATGTACGACAGGTGCCTTGTTGTTACTGCCCGAAGAGCCTAGACTGCGTAAGATAGCGATATTCGAAATTAGAACACAGGAGGTATGCCGTGAGTAGAGTTTCGAGGGTTTTCAATCCCAACGTGTCTTGGCATTTAGGGGTCAGTTGTATTGGGGACAGGCTCGACTATAAGCTTTTGTACGAACTAGTCACTCGGCATATAAAAGCGTGATAAATTGATTATTACGTATGCTAGCCATGGGCATAAATGGGTAGGGCGGGTTGTGTTATATATATATAATTATAAATAGAGAGCACATCACTTTGTATGGCTATATGAATCCACCTCCTACACTCCTAGTAGCTACTTACACGATTTTCAAAGTAATTAATTACTTGTATCAACCCAACTAACAATCAAAATCCACGACATGGAAAGAGTAGAGAGAGCGTAAAACGAGTGTTATTTTTCTGGACAACCTAGTAGTCTCCTATAAATATATATACTAATATTATTTTACTGCTACAACAATAACCCCCAATCACATAAGAACGGAGAAAGATGATGACTAAATAGTGCGTGAAAGCTACAAACTCGCAATCGCTCGTGTCGTAGTATAGAGGAAGTAGTAACTATGGTATTCACACAGAAGATACATACAGAGAAACTATACATTATTCATCTTCGTCTCAGTCTGTCGGGTTTATTCTCCTCGAGTCTCTCCCCTCTTCGAGTCCACAGTCTGCAAAATCTCCCGATCTTTTACTCCTCTACCTACGAGAAGGCGGGAAAATAGCTCTCCAGATCAAACATCCAAACAAAGGAAACAGTCTCGTCTCACTGGGTATGCAACGAAAGAATCCCCACCAACTAAGAGCACGGACGGAAAGTCTGACGGAATGTCAGTACCTCGGCCTTGTTCTCTACAAAAACCTTCGGTTCACTCATGCTGCCGAGCTTCTCCTCCAAGAAAACACATATCAAGTTTGGCTAGCAAGGTAGTTTGCAGCCTAGAAATTCCTCATTAGTATCAAAACCCTCAATATCATGCCGGAGACTTCATCCTACCCTCTCTAGGTTGTAATCATATTTCTCTAGTGCGTTTACTGCATCGGCTCTTGAATATCCCATCCCTGTCAGATGCTTCACCATCGGATCATCATGTTTGCCTTCGTCTGTTAGTGCCCGGCCGGTAAAGCCGGGGCGTTCTGGGCTCAAGTTCTGTGTTGGGCTCTTGGGCTCTTCCGTGCTCTTTTCAGTCGCAGAGTCTTTTGCCGGTGGCAAATCCGTGAAAAGGGCATCCCACTCGTCATTATTTGGAGGCGTAGCATTCTTGGCAGATCCGCCTGTGGTGGAAGTGGCTGCTACGGGGGTAGCACTAGCCGTACCCGCCGAGGTCGTTGAAACATTCCCAAAGTCGTAGCTACTTTCAGTGCCGAACGCGTTAGAGACAGTTGTTGATTCGGTTCTAGATTGACTAGGCGGCGGGCTGCTGTCGAAGACGGGATTAAAATCATCGAGATTTGACCTAGATACGTTGGCGAACTCGTCGTCTGCCGAACCTTCCTTTGCATCCTCTAGACCCTCGAAATCGTCATCTAATTCATCAAATGCACTTTTAGACGCTACTGGTGCTGTATTGGTAGTGGTGGACGATGCGGGGGCAAATGGACTTCCAGATTTGGTAGGCGAAGGCAAAGATGGCGAAAGTTTTGGTGGTTCAGGAAACGCTGATAGCCCACTAAGGCTAAATACAATCAGTATACACGTCATTTTGGGCTATTCGCATGTTATGCGAGGGCAACATACTTTGAAGGTTTAGGGGTATGACTCTTGCCAGCCGCACTCTCTACAGCCGAAGCTCCTGGTGAGGCCGCAACGGATTTTGTAGTATTTGGTGAAGATGGTACATTGGTAGTTTCGCCTTCACCCACCGTTTTACGGGGCGGCGAAGCAGGTGCAAAGTCGTCATCAAAGTGGTTGCCTTCGCTAGCAGAATCTGATTCGTCGTCTCGCTCAAGCTCAGAAATTGGAGGGAACTCCGTGTTGAAGCTGGAGAACGCATTGGAAGAATCCTTTGCTGACTTCTCTTGCGGCTTGCTAGAGGAACTGGGAAAACTAGCGAAAGCGGAATCAAAGTCCATCTTCGCGTTGCCCGTGTCTTTCATCCCGGCAAATGGATCACTGTCTCGATGACTGTGAAACGCCGTGATTGGAGCGTTGGGCGTTGAGCCCTCTTCCGAGAATGCACCAGGGGCTGAACCATTGGTTGAGGCCGCTTCTTTTGATTCATTGTGTGCAGATGTCAAGCTTTGATTGGCGTCCGAAGCCGAAGCGGCGCTCTGGCCTGTGACTGTGGCCTCGAGAACATTTGGGAATGGGGATGATGCCTGGCGTGAGGGTGCCGATGGCTCTGACGTTTCACCGAAGGGCATGAATGTTGAGCTTGGCTGCCGAGATTCCGAAGTTGAGGCAGCATCTAAGTTCAATGTCCCTTGACGACTTGCGGTAGGGGAGGAGCCTACAGGAGTCCCAAACGAACCGACGCTAGCTGATGAGTTCCCCGTATTCTGTTTCTTAAAGGTCGTAGTTGGCGGCGGCGTACTCGAGCTTGTGGTAGGAATGAAGCCACCGAATATATCATCAAATGCTTTCTCATTGTAAGACTTAGCCGGAGGAGAAGAAAAGGCACCCATAATATCTGAACTGCCTGTTCGTCTAAAAAAAGGGTTATTGGCACTTGCAGTAGACGGCGCTGGACTTGCCACCTGAGCAGATGCGGCTATTGGCGAACTAGCACTGGCTTGACGGGACAGCTCCTCATTACTCTTAGTAAGATCATCAGCTTCAGTTTGCAGCTTGTCACGTTCGCTCTCGACAGTTGCCAATTGCTTTTTGTTGATAGCTACGAGGCCTTTTTGCTGCCGAGCTTCGGACTTCAGCTTTTCAATCTGTGGTTTCAGCTGCGAAATTTCTGAATTAGTGGCGCTGATGCGTTGTTTCAAAGTGGTATTCTCTTGTTGGTCGGCCTGAAGTGTCTGCGAAAGCTGTTGATGTTGCTTAAGCAAATCCTGGTAGTTTCCGTCGATAGAGACCATCTCGTTCGTGAGTTTCCTCGTGTCTTCACGAATGGTCTTCAGCTGTTCCTCTAGAACTCGTACATCCTTGGCCTCTTTTTCATACAAAGTACGTAGTTGAGAGAGTCGCTGTTCAAAGTTCCTCTTCTGCTCACTTGCCTGATTGATTTCATTTTGCGTTGTGCTCCGTTGTCCTTGAACCTGTTGCATCTGTTTAGACAAAGAACCGATTTGATTTGATAAATTAGCCAACTCAGCAGTCTCGTTTGTAAGCTTCTTGCTGATCTCAGGGTCATTGTCTCCAAGGAGATCCTCCATATTAGATGGTTGTAGCCCCCTGGCAGCTTGAGATGAGGTACCAGATCCTCCAGTGTCCTGAGCGGTCAAAATTTTGCCGAACGAAGAAGATGGGACGAATGGCTTAAAAGTATTGCCTGTCGGTGAGGACTGAACAGGTGATGCTATTTTCACGCCGGGAAAGCCATCCCCTGCAGTAGTCCTAGTCACGGCCCCTGTACCATGAGGGGACAATGAACCTGGTGCAGGGGCAGGGCTGGGTGAGGCGTCTAGTCCGAATAGATCATCAAGGGCAGACTTAGGTTGTGGTGGGTGCTGAAGAGGTGCAGGTGCAGTAGGTGCGGACACGGGAGGGGGAAAAGGTGATGATTCGATACGATTTCGGAAAGACGGGGGTACGAGGCTTGGGGGGAGAGACGCAGGCAATGGGCCGCTCTTGGTACGTTGTTGGCGGATGAGATACATGGCGACCGCGAAACTATCTTTGGTCAAGCGGCCTTCGGAATTGATATCTGCGAGGTCCCAGATTTGGGCTAAGGCATCCTCGGATAGTTTCGATTGACTCAAAAAGGGCACAGCTTCCTCTCCAGTAATGTATCCTTTATTAGTCTTATCCAAGTCGGCATAGAATTGATCATATTTCGCCTTATCTGCCGGCATGATTAACCAGTCGCTACCGCTTGCCTGTGGAAGAATACCTATGCCCTGTGTACCAAGTGGCGGCCGTCCTAAGGGGCTACTTGTTCGGGGCTGCGCTGACCCGCTCAGCTGGCGTGGGATAGCAGACACTGGAGCACCTGTGACTGTTGGACTTTGCCTCGAGGCTGATGGTGCACGCCTTATAGCAGCTTCGTACAGCGCAGGAGGGAGGATATTAGGCAAAGCTCGTAAAGCTCCCGTCTTCATAGAAGTAAGAAGGTGCATCGCGATGACGAACTCGGTCAGCACCAAACCACCCCTCTGCTCGGTATCCGCGAGTTGCCAAATACGTCCTAGAACTTCATTTGGGAGCTGAGACTTTTCGAAGATGGTCTTAGCCGGACCCCCGGGTAGTATGCCATTTTGCAGACTCTGGTTTTCGAAAATTGCGGCATATTGGGAGACTTTCTCAGGGGTCAGAGGCGGTATCCGTATAGGGGCATTCCCGGAGGCTTGTTGCTGCAGCGGCGCTGGAGCAGGCGCGGGACCGATGTTGATGCCATCGAATTTAGGCAGAGGTCCCTGTTGGAGGGCGAGTTCGGATGTTGGTTCTCGGCTGGCTTGGGCATGGCCTATGAGCCGGAGTGCGACGCCGAAGCCAGTGGCCTCTAGGAAACCGCGGTTTTCTCGGTCTGCTATTTGCCATATCTGCACCCGCGAGTATCCACGTTAGCATCACTGCCTAAATCACTCCGCAGGTGCCGGACAGGGCCGGACAGGGACAAAAGCGAGGATTAAAAAGAAACTGACCTCTCCGAGTACGCGCGAGTCCAGCCGGGTCTTTTCAAAGAATTGAACCGCAACCTCGCCCGTCACGACACCCACATTATCGGTATCGGCTTGGCGAAAAAGCAGCCCATAGACTCTCTTCTCTTCGGGGGATAGGTTGAGGTTCGGCGCTGCTGGAAATGGGACAGCACAATGTTAGCCGACATGATCGTGACATCATTCAACATCAAATGCATATGCACAGACGGCTAGGAAACAGCCTATGCAAGAAGATTATGTATGGTTGAGTGGATTATAGCTCACCTCCCCCAAAATTAGATTCGGCGGCCATGATTGCGCGGCCAGGATCACCAGGATTGTCAGCGACAAGCTTGCTCGTTGTTGTACTAGGCGGCGTGGGAACTCGGGAAGGGAGGGGAGGATGGTTGCGCGCTGTCTAGAGGGTAGACTTGGGATGGGGAACTCAAATCAATGAAGCGGAGAGGGAAAGAAACAGAAACGGAGATAGGGACAGGGATTTGGAGAGCTGCGAAACAGAGATGCTAAGACATGAAGATGAAAAAAGCTCCAGAGTAGCTCTCACGACAAAGGAGTGTCTCCTGCGAATGTTGCTCCTGTTGGATTTGAATGGGATAGCGAAGGAAAGGCACCCTGGCAGGTATGGTATGGTACGGTATGGTATTATGAGGTAGGGTGGAATTAATTGTCTCCAACCCGAGCTTGCGCCTCCAGATTTCGCAAAGGAGGCTGGACATTTTACGACGGAGCTGTACTCTGTACCTCTGCAGTCCTATGCACCCGCCTACAGACTATTCACACTGTTCGTCCGTCATCCGCTTGTCAGTTGGTACCTTTGCTGGTACCTACCCGTTGCTGGTTACCGCGATCCTGTGAGGAATCCTGTCAGACAAGCTGTCTTATTGCTGGTCCGGGGTATCGGGAAAGTGGAGATAATTTACCTCATTAGGAGCTACCCAATCCTGATTAGGCAAATCATATCAAATTACTCGTCGTGATGGCAACTTTTTTCGTCGGTTACAGTTAGTTGTAGCTAGTCCTGTGTATTAATATACATAGCACACACTGTAGTAAAGGGAGGTGCCTACAGTGTATATATCTAGTGTACTCTATACAGTATACATAAGTAAGACACTATCAGGTAGGTACCTGTGTACTACACTATATGGAAGCAGTTGAGGCGTCGTAACGGTGCCAAACTACACGCACCTATGGATGCATGTTTAACATTTCTTTATTGAAGAATAGTAACAAGATATTAAGATCTACCCTTTAGCTGGGGCAGAGTCGTGTGAGACAAGTCTCACTTGTTCTTTTATTATTCAAAATCTTCAACTATAATCCAACTGAATTCCCCCGCCATAGCCTGAGCTAACTACCTAACTTCCCTCTCCCCATATCGAGAGGATGCATCGCTTGTCCTGGACAACCCCCCAGCTCTGCAGTTGCCGATGCAGTGGATGGATTTTCATCAAGCAGCTATCCAGTCAGGTTATCAGGCTGCCATAGAGATGCTACCACATCAAGGTCACGGGTGCTGCAACCCCAGACCCTGAATGGCTGTAAAGAGCAAGCCATTACTGGCCTGGATTCTGATATGCAATGCAGCTCTTCTGCAGGCTTCTTTTGCCCCATTTGCGCTATTGGGTCACGATTAGGCTTCGAGACGGAAACGAGTGGATTGGCCTCATCCACGCCGTTGCACTGCATCATCGTCCATAAACTTTCAAACGCTTGAGTATCAATCAATTTCACTTGCAGGCTGAACATTCAACCTTGCCCTTGTCTCTGCATACGACCAAATGCTGCCATGTTGTATCCAACCTTATCAAGACATGAAAATCATTTCGGAAGCCAATATATGCTAGCCTTTTTCATTGATATCACAATTATTCAAGACAGAAATTCCAGTTAATGACACAGGACTTCTTTCCGATGACTGGTACTATTAAAGGTGATAAGACGGATTTACAAAGTGCATACTGCTATTCTTCCTACAAAGCATTCTGCATGATGGGAAGGAACAATTGGACAAAAGGGGTCCCCTGGTCCCTACCTAGCAACTATCACGGGAGCAGTTGGCCAGCTCTTTTTGTAGAGCTGTGAACACGGATTTCCCGTCAGAAAGTTGGATACTATAGAAGCAGACCAGAACTCTAGGTGGGAATTGGAGGAATAAAGCCAGAATAGCTTGTTCTTGCGCAACCATGCAAGCACACAACGCTCAAAATTAGTACTCGGCCTCCACATCGCCCTCAGCCTCGAGGGAATCAGTAGCGACTTCCTCATAATCACGTTCCAACGCAGCCAAGTCCTCACGGGCCTCGGAGAACTCGCCTTCTTCCATACCCTCACCAACGTACCAGTGAACAAAGGCGCGCTTCGAGTACATGAGATCGAATTTAGTTGACAGCGCGGACCAGGCTTCGGCAATAGCAGTGGTGTTGGAGAGCATGCACCTATCAAGACGTTAGCATTAACCTTATCGGATCGACTATGGACATCAACATACACGGCGCGGTCAACCTTGGCTAGGTCACCGTTAGGTACTAGCTGAGGAGGCTGGAAGCAGATTCCGAGCTTGAAGCCAGTAGGGCACCAGTCAACGAATTGAATGGTTCGCTTGGTCTTGAGTGTAGCCACGGCAGCGTGAGCGTCCCTGGGGACAACATCACCGCGGTATAGCAAGCATGTAGCCATGTATTTGCCGTTTCGAGGGTCACACTTAACCATTTGGTTGTAAGGCTCGAAGCAGGACATAGTCATCTCCTGAACAGAGTTGGCCTCGTGAGCAGCCTTCGCAGCTGAGATGACAGGCGCGTAAGCAACGAGAGGGAAGTGGATGCGAGGATAGGGGACAAGGTTGGTCTGGAACTCGTTCAGATCAACATTGAGAGAACCGTCAAATCGGAGGGAGGCGGTGATGGAAGAAACGACTAAATTTCATTAGCATCAACCTAGCGGATAAACTATCGGAATATTGGTTACCTTGAGCGATAAGACGATTTAGGTTCTCGTAATTTGGACGCTCTAGGCCGAGGTTACGGCGGCAAATGTCGTAAATGGCTTCGTTGTCGACCATAAATGAACAATCAGAGTGTTCCAAGGTGGTGTGGGTAGTAAGGATGGAGTTGTAGGGCTCGACAACAGAGGTGGCTGTCTGAGGAGCAGGGTAGACGCAGAATTCCAGCTTGCTCTTCTTGCCGTAATCAACAGACAGTCGCTCCATCAAGAGGGCACCGAAACCAGACCCGGTACCACCACCGAACGAGTGGAAGACCAAGAAACCTTGGAGGCCAGCACAGCTGTCCGCTACACGTCGAATCTTGTCCAAAACCTGATCGATAAGCTCCTTGCCCACCGTATAATGGCCACGCGCGTAGTTGTTAGAAGCATCCTCCTTGCCAGTAATCATCTGCTCAGGGTGGAAAAGGCTTCGGTAGGTACCAGTGCGGACCTCGTCGACAACGTTGGGCTCGAGATCGCAGTAGATAGCGCGAGGCACGTACTTGCCCTGGCCTTCATGGTTTACAATATTAGATAGGCTCCCAAGCGTTGATGCTGTGAACATTTATTCCTACCAGTCTCGGAGAAGAAAGTGCTGAAGCCATGATCGGGATCAGCGCGTTTACGCTCTTCTGTCAGGTATCCATCAGGCTATCACCAGCCGCAGTTAGAGATTTATGATATACAAAAGCCAACTGCGCGGGTAACATACCTGGATGCCATGCTCGAGGCAGTAAAGCTTAAGTTATGAAAGTTTAGTACGGAGACTCGTCATTCGGCCAAGGTTCAACTGAGGTAGGCGACCCAAAAGGGGTCAGGGTAACGCGTCTTGCGTGGACTTACCTCCCAGCAGGAGTTGGCGATCTGGCAACCGGCCTGGCCGACTACACACAAAGGTCTTGTTAGTATGCTGATAATGCTGTCTATCGTGGATAGGATGGGTATAGCGGGAAGTGGATGATTGTGCGGTGAAAGAAAGACGTGTACGTAGAGGAACATACCGTTGATGCTGATGATCTCACGCATTGTGGCAGCGGGCAATGCGAACGAAGCTGAGAAACGAATAAAAGGGAGGGAATCTTGAGGGAGGTGAGTGTGATCAAATAACGACAACCGCTTTTAAGAGGTTGAAGGCAGGAGAGAATGCAGTAGTCCAAGAGTCCAGTCGAGAAGTTCTGTTGATCACACTATTAGAAAGGTCGTTTTGAGCCCGGTGGGGTCGGTTTTTTGTTGTCCCCCTGTTTTTGGTAAGCGCATTGGGCGGGCTTCGGGTCTGTTGATACCCCAATTCTCTTCTTGCCCAATCAGCAGTGGTGGCCAATCAACAAAGCACTGAATGGGATTAGTTGGAGCTCGAGCACAGACCAGAAGCCCCTACCTTCCCCTACCTCTAGGCACCTATTCCCCCTACTATCCCCCCCTAACAGTACCCTACCTAGGTACTGCCGACAACTCCGGCAGCTACCGGACGAGGTCCGCATTGTGGAGCCCCTCTCATTAGAATACCTATCACTAATCTCTCTGACGCTTCGGTGCTGTGTTGGCGCAATTTGTTCCAATCAACAGCACTTCCGCTCATCCAATTTAACATAGCACCTTTTTTTTTTTTCTTTGGCCTCCTATTCTACCCTCGTCTCACTCTTGCCAGATCTAGTAAGTCGTCGACATGATAGCCTTGTACATCTGGGTATCCCTCTTACTTCCTTTAGTATGGGGGAACACCGAGAAGACAATTTTCCTCGGTCCATCGCCAGTAGATTTTGAATCGACATATCCTACATTAGATTACTCAGGACTTGTCCCTCTCAGCCCTGAGAGCTTCACCGTTCGCACAGCTCTCAAGGCTGAGTTCCATAACAATCATCTGAGCCACGGCACACCTTCGTGGTTTGTCCTTCACAATCTCACCGAGGGTCAACGCTATGAAGTTCGTGTTTGCTGGGCGGCAACAGTAGGTGAATCTTCCGTATGTAGGCCTGGTTGGATAGTAAAATATACTTATTTCAATGCTAGCAACCAACCGCATTTAAGCTTGAAGTGTATGACCCTGAAACTCTCTTCAGGGCTCCTGATTTGACATCAGAACTATCCGAATATGCATCCACACTGCAGATGAACACGAATGACCATGCTGCTGCTGTATTGTTGCCCAAGTTAGAGTCGAACACCAAAGATTCCGTCTTGCTGCTCAGGATTCTCTCGACCGCGGATTTCTATACTGCGGATCACACATTGATGAAAAACGTCCCTCCTGTCTTGGTAGACATTATCCTGGACCCATTCATATTGAATATACTGCCCCGATCGCTTTTATCTACGGTAACTTATATCATTGTGGTAGCTATCGTCTCCTGGTTTGTGGGCGAATGGATATCATCATGGGTTTGCCAAGTAGCAGGAGAGCCAACAAAACAAAAGTATCAATAGTCTCGGTATACCATCTGACCCAATATCACAAACACCTAGAAGCTCCTTCATAATCATGAACAACGTACATTAATTCATCCAACACGACTTTCATCACGCATATCTCCTTATTGGCCCCTACATATGCAGACTACTCCAACATATATACCTTCGAGTAGGGTAGGCATGGGAATTCAAAGGACAGCGATCAGTGCATGAACAATAGGGCGGATGTTCGCTACTGGTCGTGCCGTGCTATCAGCCACCCAATGCCCTTATGAAAATTCCATCACCAGTTCCCAGGATGGTATCCTGCTTGGCCTCCGTGTTGGCCATGCTGTAGAGTAGGCCCATGACTAGCGTACGAAGGTTGGCCAGGGTATTGATGCGATATACCCGTCGATGGAGGGGGCGAATACTGCTGGGTGTAAGTAGAAGGAGGTGGAGGATATTGCTGTTGATGAGCCCCCCCATATGATGGCTGGGGAGGAGGAGCTGCGTATTGATTTTGTTGAGGAGCTGCTCACAGTTAGGAAATCTGACATGCTGGAAACGGATACATTACCAAGTTACTCACAATATTCGTGTGACGCCGGACTATGTCCGTAGGTAGATGAGGGCCCACTTCCGTAAGGAGGATTCTGATGCCCGCCTTGACTATACGAAGATGTACTATGTTGTCCGGGCGGAGGTGGGTATGATGGCGCGCCGTGTTGAATTGGGGGAGGGTTGTATGAAGGCGTGCTATGTTGGTTAGAGGATGGGGAACTGTATGAAGCTGTCGATCCATTTGGTGGTTGGTAAGACGTTGGAGGAGCTTGGCCACTGTAGCTCCCTGATTGGCCAGAATTCGAGTAACCATAGTCCTGCCCCTAGATCTATGTAAGCGTCTTGTATCACTCTTGTTATGATAGCGAACTTACTGATTGCTTCCCATGATGCCCCCCAAACATGCCTGCCACGCCTCCTACTACTTGTCCGGCCAACCCACTAGACGAATGGGACTGTTGATGCTGTCCACCGTGGTAGTTCTGTGTTTGCTCGGGCTTCCCCCCCGACGAGAACAAGCTCGAAGCCAATTGTCCTACTAAGCTGCTAGAACTGCCACTCCCCCCAGAATGATTCCCCGAGGAACTGCCGTGGCTACCCCCATGGCTATTATCAAGGCCTCCGATAAGTTGACCAGCCAGATTTCCAAGCCCCCCTGAACCATGGGCGCTACCACTATGTGGTTTCCCACTAGCACCCGAGAACTGGCTCAACAGCGCATTTGCGGCGATGTTCTGTTATGATGAGACGGTCAGCGATGCCTCGTCACGGACGCTCAATATTCTAACGAGGAGCGCTTGAATCAACATACGCCAAAACCTCTATCGCCGGTCGGTCCATCGAACCCTCTCGACCTTTCTGGCGGTAAGATGGGCTCCATACGACCATCTGAGTGCTTGAGGGTTTGTGTGCCATCTGGGTGTGTTATGACTTCTCGTGGGCCCGGGACGCCATACGGATGCTCGTTCGATTGCGCTGGAGTAGCTCCTGGGGCGGCGTCGGTGGGAATCTCCCATTGCGAGACGCCAGTCGAAAGTTGCACATAATAGTATTTCTTACTCGACCCATCCCATTGCGCAATCCATCCGGGAGGAAGGTGTGGCGGCTCGAACGTGGGACCCGCGTTGGGAGAGGCGGGACCAGCCATCACGTCTAAGGGGTCCCGAAGAAATGCTCTATTGCTGGGGTATGTCGACAGAATATGAGGTGTAAAGCGGAAAGGGAGGAAGTATAGAGGGGTGGGTTCTAGAAAGGAATCTACATAATAAAGAATTATATATTAGCCGAACTAGACTTCTATATTGTTAAAGACACGGCATCCAGAGTGGCTGATGTGACATACGTACCTCTTGGATTCTGGGGCTGAGCTTGAAAGAGAGGATCAGCAATCTGGAAATCTTGGAGGGGTCAAAGAATGTCGAGAAGAGCGCCCTGATAGATAACCTTGGAAGTATTGATCGGCTATTAACTACACTAGGTAGCTACTTGTACTTAGCTAGTGGGGGCGTTTTCTCCAGACCTACCATATGAGGTATTGTGCACCTGAAGAGGTAACCTACTTAATCCACCTAGGCACAAGCCTCCGATCACAAGCTGTGAGTAAGTGTGCGCCACCCCTCAGCCACAATTGTCTAGACAACTTGGCAGGCTTGCTTCTTAATCATGCGTACCTAGAGGTACATGATAATAGACAGATACCAGTATTAGACTCACACCACCTACACTGTACCGAGTATTCGTGGCCCTTATCGAGGCCGGGATGAGATTCAATATAAACATTAGGGACTGGGATATGTGAGATAAGTAATTATGACTAGCTCCTACCATTCACCCATGATAGAAAAAAACTTTTGTGTGATTTTGTTATAAAAAGTGAAAAGTTTCTTTATATAGATGTTATTTTGGTATCCTCTTAGGCTTTGTTTCTACACAATAACATTGGAAAGAGCTGATATAACGCTAAATACAAGATATACGTATTGTAGAACCTGAGGGCAAATTTACCTACCTACATTACCTAGTTGAATGCGAAAGCTGAGTGCCCGTTTCAGGAACTTGGATATTTCGGTTATTTCCAAGTCGCAATGATCGAAATTAGATATTTTTTTTATTGATTGTAAATAAATCTACTATACTATCCTCTTAGGTCACATATAAGGGTTGTTGCTTCAGCAAGTCGTAGGAGGGCGTCATCATGCCTAGGCTACACTCGGGTGTATGCATCGCAACCACTCTGTCGGCATGATATAAATGTTGCTTATTGAACTTATTTTAAATACATTAGGTTATAATGTACAAAACATGTGAACAATGTGAGAGGCGATCAACATATCGTCCTGACAATTTAACTGCCAAAGAATTTGTTCTCTGTGAAGCAGCACCAGACAAATTTAACTTAATTCTACAAAATCAAACTTCATTGAGACCCAAGACGCCACAAGTTACTCTAACTCTATTTCTCAACAGGATCGATAGTTGTTTGGGCCCGTGGTTTGTCGGCGCAGGCTTTACTGCTCAAACTAATTGTAATGAAGAACAAGAACTAGTCCTTAGGGGGCCACAAATCCATATTCAGGAATACTGGACCATGTAGTGCGATCCTAGTGATAAATACTTTGGGTAATGGGTTTCTTGTTTGGTAGTCAAATCACAATGAATCTTGAATCCAACATGGGTATTATTCGACCCGTTTGTTTAGCCTCGATACTAACGAGTGGGGCACTCGGATTGGTGGCTTAGGTCCTTACCCGGGGACTTACTACTATACATATCTATAACGTTACTAGGTAATTGCCTTTCATTTTCTCAAAGCTGCTAGATGTACCTACTACCTACCTATCTATTGTTAGGGAAGGGGTTACAATATTTCACAACATAATATAGGCCATAGAGAGCATAATGTAGCTACAAAAATTCAGACATGTTTTAGGTATTGAAAGAGAACCAACATAGAACCTAGGTACCTTCGCCGGGTACGTCCTATATATAGGCAGTGTTCATTGCTACTTAGGTACTAGTACCTAGTATGCTGCCTAGGTACCAAGGTTCCTATGATGGAGTAAAGGTACCTAAGTATGTAATGTCGGTCTCTTCAACAAGACAGTATATGCAAGTAGGATGCATAGTATTGAGGGAAGGTACGTTACTACAGTGCATAATACATACATTCTGAGAATTTGGAAACAACATCGGGTCTCCCGAAAAGCCAGGTAGAAAACTTATGAATATAGCACTCGGCCTTTGCTAGTCGATCAATGTACTGTCTCTTGCTAAGTACCTAAGGTAGAGATACCTTCCTAGCATTCAAAGAGGAGGCATAATGGGTGTAACGCAGGGTATGGTCAAAGCTTCCCCCACCTTGCCCACCTCTGCCCACCTAATAGTTGCCACTGTTGGGAGGCAGATCATTCACAAAGCTTTAGGTACCTAGGTACTGCGAATGTACTCGGAATAGGCTCTGGAGTAAGTTATTGGGTGAATGGTACTTGCTAGTGACGTGTCTAGGTACCAGCTGCACAACGCAAACCTCAACCATTACGCAAAAGGCTATCAGTCGCGACCTACCCTCAAATCTCAACTTTCTCTCCTCCAAACCACACTTTCTGATTCTTGATACCTCCCACTCCATCCACTCTAGTCTCATCATAGACGAGGCTATTCGTGAAGCACACTATCTGACCGGCTTCACTTCAACAGTCTTAGCCTCTTGACGCATTTCTGTGAACTGGGCACTGACGGCACAGCGGTCTGCACCCGCCTGGTCCATCACCCATTTTCAGCAAATCGTGTCTGACGTACTCTACCGACCACCCCCCCCCCCCCTAACCCTTACATCATCTACCCTGCCTTCTTCGCCCTCACTCGTTCGCATTGTACGTATCCATCGACGTCCGTAACGCAGCGACATTACTTTATTTCCTCTCGACCCCGCGAACCGTGAGCACCACCAGTGGCAAGCTTGGGCGATCTTCCCTCCAACGCCCCACAATACGACGGTCACAAGGCTGAGCTTTTGGCGACGAGACCCAGCCATTTCGACAACGTTTGAGCAGCTTGTGTCATCCCCTCTTGTACACCGTTATACAAATCAACTGTTCAGCCGAGGGGAGCGGTCCAAGCCAATTTGGACGCCCCAGGGAGTCTTGTCAAGCTGTTGTTCTCGAGCGTTTGATCAGTGGCAGCGGAGGGGGCGAGTTGATACTTTCTTCGCGGCTTAGCCGCCCCAACATTCACCATGGGAAAGATAACGAAGGTCATTCAGACAAAACACAAGGAGACCTTGGTAAGTTCCCTTAGAACACCTGCTTGGCTTAACACATACTAACAATTGTTTTCCTAGACTCCTTGGTTACAAAATTTCGTTGATTCGGCCACTTCAACGCCGCTACCTCTTTTGCCCCGAGTCCTCGCAACATTTCCTTCACGATGGCCCTTCCCGCGTGGCGATCTGTATCACTGGATACCTCTCCTCAACCGGTTCGACGAGCTATTGGAAACATTCAATGCAGCCTACAAATTGAATGAAGGCCCCCAAAGTCGTGATTTCGGTTGTGAAGTTCTCTTAAACAGTTGCCTTGAAGGTGATGAAACCGAGCGATACCGATATCTCACAGAACTCGACTACACCAAAGATGGGGATGTACGCCTCATTGAATCCATTCTCAAGTTTACTCAAATGCTTCTAGATCATTGTGGCAACCGTAGCATATATGCTAGCAGTCCCCACCTAAATGACCTTTTAAACAGCATAGATTACAGGATTTTAATTGCTACCCTTCGGGTTGGCGTTGAACTCGCTCAACGGTATCAGGCTTCAGTCAAACGCATCCATGGTATGGCCACTCGACAGGTACATACCGCTCTGCTGTCAAATCATTACAATATAGACCTCGATCGCGTGCAGCAATTAGCCCAGCCGTTTGTTAAAACGCCCATCGTCAAGCCTTCAGATTCTGGTGCCGTGTCTACACCAAATAGCGCCAGCAAGAGTAAAGAAAAATCATTAGGAGGTAATTCAAAGAACGTGGCCACAATGTTTGCGAATGATCTGTGTGCCATTGCAAAGCCGGAGCCAAATGAGACACATGATGCTCAAACACGCTGGAATGGATGGGCTGACGTGAAACTAACGTACTACCCGTCTTCTGGTACGAGTTCTCACGAACACCCGCAGCCGCCCGTGCCGGATCGCGGTATGCCAAATACCCCATCGACCCCTACGCCTTTGCGGCGTAGTAATTCCGCAAATGCTTCGCATGCTACCCCGCGCGCAAATCGTCAAGTTCAGGGAGTTTCAGAAGACTCTCCAGGCTCGGCGTCCCGATCACCCACTGTGGGCCGTGACGAAATCGTATCCCCTGGCCAGAAATTCTTAGAAGTACCTCAATCTACGGTCATCTCTTCCTCGCCCTATCATATACTCGATAAATTGCCGAAAGACCTACCCAAAGAGACTAGATATGAGTTTCTTAATCGCTTGCGAGTGGCCAAAGCCTTGACAGGGTCTCTAGAGTCTCGTCAGCAAGCTCTCAAAGTACGCTTACTGGCCATTCAAAACTTAGCGTACATCCATGTCGAATCTACTTTTGTAGAAAAGGTTCTTAGGCAGGACAGCGATGAGCCGCGTCGCTTCCAGTTGGTTTACCAACTTGCTGAACTAATTCACCCTGGTGCGGACGGTACAACGAAGGTCCCTTTAGATCTTCAGTCAATCGCGCTCTCTCTTCTCGAGGCGATTTCGTCCTTCCATTCAAAACTACCTGACATTTTCTCTGCATTAAACGCGACAGTTAATCATGGTGTACTTCTTTATGTCATTAGAAAGGCCGTTGCTGAGATGAAGCAAGATGACCAGGAGGGAGAATGGACTCCGGAAGACGAATGGCGAGAGAATCTTTTCTCACTTACGCTCCACATCACTATGGCGATGGCGAACACTTCCATGCGGAACACTCCAGAGATTATTTCGGCTGGCTTATTGGAAATTCTAGTTGAAATCCTGAACCTCCGATCCACTATTGCTGAAAGAACGCACGGCACACTTGTCGGCTTCTTGGATAGCCTCGTCTACAATGTGCAATCCTCGTTTCAGTCTCTAGCCGCGGCTGACGGGCTCGAGGCAATCACCAACCTAATTACGCATGAGGTAACCCTTGCCAAACGGTTAGCTGCTGATGGGAAAGGGACTCCCCCAAGCCACCGGTCCCAAGTTGTAGACTATGAGATTCCTTTCTACCAACAGCAAAATCTCAAGTTCCTCTTGAAGTTCATTCATCATGTGATGACAAATGCTTTTACTTATAGTGGGAACACTGACCGACTACTTCGGAACCTTGTGGATAAGTCTGATCTCCTCCATAGTATTCGGGAAATCATTGAAAACGTGGCACAGTTTGGAGCCCTCGTCTGGACCAATGCTGTCACTATTCTGGGCGATTTCCTCAACAATGATCCAACAAGTTTTTCAGCAGTTCTTGAAGCTGGGCTTATTAATAGCTACCTGTTTTCCCTAACGGGTCGTCCTGTCACTATCCCACAACGCGAGGAAGCAGCAACGCCGACACCTGATCGTACGAACGATAATGATGACGAATCCCGGGGGAGTTCTCCTGCTTCGGATGCCCTTGAACCTGATACTCGACCACACCCGCCCCCTCAAGACATACTTGAACGGCCCCGGAATCATCCTCTCGCTGGCGGTATTGTTGCTTCTGCGGATCCTATCTCAACAGTGCCTGTTGTTTTGAATGCTATTTGTCTGAACAATCTTGGAATGAAAATGGTTGTCTCTTCACAAACATTTGAAACTTTCTTTGAGATTTTCGAGAGCCCAGATCATGTGCGAGCAATGGCTGCGGAAGAAACCCTTGCCCATGGAGTCGGAGGTAGCTTCGACGAGCTCGCGCGTCATCACCCATCTCTCAGGCCTGCCATTGCGAATGCAGTTTTAGATATGATAGCTCGAGTCACACACCTTGCACGGTCCAAAGCCCGAGATTGTGGTTGGGGAACTAAGCTCGTTGTGAGGGGTTCTCAACGAGAATTAGTTGCTGACGAATCACTTCTTGGTCTTACCCCTGACTTGCTGGAGAGAGCCAACGCCAATAATGCGGTTGGTGATGCGGACGTTCACATGATGGATATTGACGCCCAAGGCCTCGAAGATGCGGAAAAGTCCTCTGGTCCACAATCGGTTCATACATCCATTGGCCCATACATCGACGCTGTTGCTGGTTTCCTAACTCATTATATCAGCAATCAAAATTTGAAGATGAGCTTGATTAATAATGGTGGGATTGAGCAGCTTTTGGACCTTTACACATCTCCGAGCCTTTCCCATACCCGCCGCGGGTCTTTTGCGGGTCGAAATCTCCAAGGCGTCTTATCGTCGTTGATCGAATCGTCTCCCATAATAGGTCTTCCCTCATTGCTCAAGCGAACACACGACGCCATTGATGTGCTCGATATCGTCGTTAAGTCCGAAGATTCGGCTTCCTACTTCAAGCCGTTCCTCACACAAGATGCGTCTCTGAGTGGGCACATCACCAACGCTCAAGTGGAGCATCTCGCAACAGGAACTTCTGTTGTCAAAGCATTGCTCAATGCCCAATCTCTGATGAGAGTCCTTTACCACTCATTTCCCTTCTCGTCGAGGACTCAGACAGTCACACTTCATGCGGTAAATGTTTTCGACTACCACAGTCGATTGATTAGGTCTCTAGGCCCTCTCATCCGCTCTGTGGTTCTTGAAGAGATAGCTATGTCGACGGTCGTTCCACAACATTGGTATGGCAAAGATAGCGATGGCCGGGATCAGCAAGGTTCTTCCACCATCGCTGTGCCTAGAGGCGACGATGAACCTAGTCCTGACATCGAAGACGCTACTTTCTCTGGCACCTGCTCACCTGCTGCCGTCTGGCAATGGGCTGTAGGAAAGAAGGCACGTCATGATCAGGAAGCCCCTAATAATTCACAATCAAGCCCACAGTATCGGAACTTTCAGACTGTCAGAGCCTTATGTGAAGCCTTGTTACCTACCGCCCTTCCCCTTCTACAGACGTACGGAAAATCATTACTACTGAAGCGGGAGCGTGATACATACATTAGATCCCATCATGTGCAACTCGCGGAGGATATCAGCCTTGCTGTCCTTCAACAGCTACAAGTACCAGATCGCGAGGCTACGGCCCGAGACTTCCAGTATTGGTATATCATGCTCCATGCTACTCATGAGCTATTAGTGAATCCCACTGTAGAAGGTACGTAACACCCTCACCTTCCCCTTAATATTGTTGTGCTAATTTTCATAGGCCGTTCTGACCGAGGAGTGCATGCCCAAAATATAATACCAGTTTTATTAACTTTCAAAAAACATGATGGCTTGAAGCTGCTTAACGCAATGCTGATTCAATTCAAGAACGAAATCTGTAAAACTCACGAGAGCGACGAAGATGTAACCAAGTCGAGACTTGCTTCTCTCGGCCTGAAGAAGATCTTAGATATCTATGCTATGTTTGCGAATGGAAAGCTCATCACCGAAGCAGTTGCGAATGTAAACGTTTTACCGAGAGCTACCAGTAGTGACCGCGGAGGGACATCCGTCGCACCGAATCTCATCGTCGAACTCAGGGCCAAAATACTCCCTGTTGTCCAGGAGTTGTGGGAGTCGCGTCTTGTCGAGAAAGGTACAGCGACGACTGTTGCTAAGATTATCGAAATCCTAAAGGCTATTTCTTCAGCAGATGCGGAGAACGGCGCGTACAAGCGTTCAGATAAGGCGAGTCACCGTATTCGCGCGTCATGTTAACAGAAAACTAGGGCTAACTTCTATTAGAACTTACCACCTGCGTACCTAGAGCCAAACAATGTCAAATTTCCCTGGTCAACACATTTAGAAGACGTCAACTCTCTTATCGAAAGTTCCTTCAGTAAGGATCTTGCGCAAGAGGCAATTTATCGCAGCTTTGGTAATCGCCAGGCGGGTACGGAATACTGCTCGGCACACGAGAAAGAAATTGCAGGCACACGCAACCCCATACCTGATTTTGATACACCGACCGACCCCGAAAGTGAATCTCCGGCTGGGCGCGCTATCCCGGCTAATAACGAAGCGATGGTCGTAGATTCAGAGGAGCAACTCATCGGTGAACTTCCTGCATTGTCAAGTGGTACTGACCCAGACACTCCAATCCCGTTGGCAGCACACCAAGAATCCAACGGCCAAGGATCGGCGTCCACAACCCTGGTGCAAAGCTCTGCACCGAGAGCAAAAACAGAACTAGAAAGCGTCACGCGGCCATCGCATGTGGCAAAAGAAGATTTAGATGAAGAACGAGCTAAACTCCGCTCCAACCTTATTGATAGATGCTTGGATGTCATAGGAGCTCACCCGGACACCACGTATGAAGTATCTGAATTAATTTCTTCTGTCGTCTTCCGGCCTACAGGAGATGATTATTCGTCTACAAGAGGAGAAATTGGCGATACGCTCGTCAACGCGCTAATGTCTTTTTCGGCGATCGACGACTCGAAAGCCAATGGGCGTAGCATTGCCGCTTATGCTCATCTTTTGTCTCTGCTCCTCCAAGATAAGCCTTTCTTAAAGGCTTCTATAGGTACCTTGAAGGAGAACGTGAGCGGTTTTTTGCAGTTTCTTCATGTTCCTAGCTCCTCGTCCACCGAAGAACTGTCACCTTGGATTCCGTACGTGCTTCTCGTTTTCGAGATCCTACTCAGTGACGACGAGCAGCTTGGCGACATCAACTGGAAGGTCCCAGAAATGGAGAATGATTCTATTCAACCCGATTCATTTCAGCCTTTAGAGTGGATCGCAAAAGATCTGAATGTTAAGGACGATGATCGGCGGACACTTTTAAGCGCGATTCTCGAGATCCTCCCACGTATTGGCAAGGAGGAATCCCTTGCAGTCTCGGTACTGAGAATCTTGGTAATTCTGACTAGAGATCGCGCCGTCGCCCGGCAAGTTGGTGATAAA
This sequence comes from Xylaria digitata, assembly GCA_022495195.1. Classification (NCBI taxonomy): domain Eukaryota; kingdom Fungi; phylum Ascomycota; class Sordariomycetes; order Xylariales; family Xylariaceae; genus Xylaria; species Xylaria digitata. The sequence continues at coordinate 101,609 of MU376944.1, read as the reverse complement.
AAGAACCTGCAGCGCCTATTTGTTACTGCAAAGCAACTCTCTGGGGCTGGTGCCCTCCGCCTTAGTGAGACACGAATATCTTCCTACATACTGACAATCCTGCGCCATGTGATTGAGGATGAAGAAGTCATAAAACAAATCATGCGGAGCGAAATACGTACTCATCTGGAAGGAACACGCAACACTAGACCCTTGGACCCAACAGGCTTCTTAAGACATTTTTCAAGTCTTGTCCTTCGTGACCCCAGATTGTTCGTCGAGGTTTGCAGCGAAACTGTAAAGCTAAACAGATGGGCTCCTCGCGATGGCAATACTTCGCGACATCAAGTGGTTCTCCTTAAGGATTCACAAGGAGAAGCGACAAAGGACGAAGTTGCCCCAACGGTTCGAGCCACCGAAGACTTGACAATTCAGGACATTAAGCCCTCTACAGAAGGCGAAGATAAGCACATGGATGATGCATCCAAGAATACTATTCAAGATCTAAAGCGTCCAGTTGTCGAAACCCCAGACGGCGTAGTACATTTTCTTCTCTGTGAGCTATTGAACTACAAAGAGGTGGATGACAAAGATGTATCCCAACTTACCAAGGAGGGCACGGAAACCAGTGAGCAGAACAATTCTTCCTCTGATGCGTCCAACGAACAAGAAAATCGTACCGCTACTGAAGGCAAAGAGAAGAAAGGGAAATCTTCGTTCAAGGTGGATGAACATCCCATTTTCATCTACCGCTGCTTCCTTCTTCACTGCCTTACCGAACTACTCCAAAGCTATAATCGTACCAAGGTTGAGTTTATCAACTTTAAAAGGAACGCACAACTTTTCGCCAATACCCCTGTCAAGCCCCGATCTAGTGTATTGAACTACCTCCTTACTGATCTTCTTTATCCAAGTAACATGGACGGTCCATTAGATACCATCATTTACAAAAAGAAATACGCTACGGCAATGCAAACCCAGAATTTATTGGTTGCCCTTGTTACTAGGACTGGCGAAAAGCCTGTGGACCGTGGTCGAGATAAGTACGACTACGAGGACGAACCTGACCTGCTCTTTGTACGGAGGTTCGTCCTAGATACTATCTTAAAATCTTACAAGGATGCCACAACGTCCAGCGATCCATTTGATTCTAGGTATGCCCGGATGCTTGGCCTGGCAGAGGTGATGCATCTTATGATGGGCGACAAAGACAAAGATTCAGCCGCTTCGCCACGAAATAATTCCGATCCTCTCGAACGGTCACAAGCACAGCTACGGCGACTGATGTACGAAAAGGGATATCTGGCCGCATTAACTGCCTCTATCGCTGATATTGACCTCGCATTCCCACCCGTAAAGAGAACGATCAAGTATATTCTCCGCGTATTCCGAGTATTAACAAGCACTGCTATCAACCTGAGTCATTCCAACATCATATCCTCAATTCCAGCACACGACAACTTGGAGGATGAACTTATCTCCACAAGTTCCCTATCAGATATTGAAGACGATAGAGAAGAGACTCCAGATCTCTACCGTAATTCAGCTCTTGGCATGCATGATCCTCATAGAGATATGGACGACGACTATTCAGAAGAATCGGAAGACGGTGAGTTCCCTGAATTAACTGATAGTGGGTGTTATGCTAACAACTTTAGACGACGATGAGGAGATGTACGACGATGAGTATGATGATGACATGGTCTACGAGTCCGAGGACCGCGAAGAAGACGTTAGTGACAGAGAAGAAGAGGACCTTGAAGGTATGGGTCCAATTGAGGGACTCTCTGGCGAGCCTGGTGTCATTGAAGTTACGATGGAGGATGACGACGATGTTGATGAGATGGACGAAGACGATGAAGAGGACGATAGTGACGAAGAGGAAGATTCTGACGAGATGGATGATGTCGAAGATCGCATCGAAATTGTTGATGATGAAGGCAATCCACTCGATGATGACGGAGCCTCGGACTGGGAAAGCGAACCAGATGAGATAGCCGACGAAGAGGCAGAAATCGATTTTGAAGGAGAAGCACAAGACCTCCAAGAAGCTGGCATCCACGATCTAGATAACGATGGGTTGGGTCGATTTGGAAATATGCTACGCGCTATCGGCGATGGAGAGCTCGAACCCCTTGTTGAGGATTTGATGCCCGGTGATGGCCGCTATATGGAAGAAGAAGAGGATGATGGTAAGATATTTCTTCGCTGCCTTGAATGTCAAGCTAATTGGCAACGCAGAAGAAGACGAGGACGATGACGATATGGATGACGAGTATGCATATGAAGAAGAGTATCTAAGTATGTCCTTTCGTATAAATGCCGTTAAGGAAACCTCACTCATATTATCTAGATGATCCACCACCTCGAGATATCGTGGCTCCAGCCCTAGGGTGGGACACTCTGGTGGTCGATCATGGAGGTTTGTTTGGCGGACGCCGCCGACACCCACCCGTCGATCGTCAACCAGTATCCCTTCCCTTTATGATGGGGCAGCGTGATCTGAGCAACTTTAGCGGTACGTTTGAAAACTTAGTGAATGAATTCTTCGCCGCCATAGCCAGTTACCTTACGATCACCTCCCACAATCACCGCCGTTTTCGGGAGAGCTACATGGTTAACACCAACTCAGATTCACGGATACGTGGCGGTCATTCTCGCGATTCCCGGTTACCCGCTAATGAAGACGGCATGAATCCTCTATTACGCAGAGCCAACGAAAATAGTCGAGACGCATCACCCCGCCCTGTAAACTATCCAGGTGGCAACCTTGTTCGATTGGGTCTACCAGGCAGCCTTTTAACTGGAATTGGGCACGATAATCCGGTGTCATTTATAAGTGATCTTGTCGCGTCACTTCCAGCCCATTTTAGTCGTCATGGCCATGCCCACGCCCTTCACTTCTCAATAGGAACCGGACCTCGTTTGAATGAATTGCCCTTTCCCTTTAATATTCCTTCACGCGACACAAGGTCCGATAGTCGTCGTGACCCATATCAAGAACCAGTTCAGTCCACCTCATTTAGCGCTGAATCCACGGTTACCCGTTGGACCGAAGAGATGAAGATGATATTTGGCTCACACCCTCAAGAGAAAGCAAGCAAATTACTTCCCGCAATTTTGTCTCATCTTGTTCCCCCAGCTATCGTCGAAGAGAATAAATTGCAAGAAGAAAGACGACGTATTGAAGATGGGCAACGAAAGAAACGCGAAGAGGAAGAGCGAAGAGCAAAGGAAGCTAAGGAAGCTAAGGAAGCCGAAGAGAAAGCTGCTCAAGAACAAAAAGAAGCAGAAGAGCGTGAGCGCGCCGCAGAAGCTGCAGCTGCCGCCGCAGAGGCTGCCGCAGAGGCTCAAGCCAGCTCTACTAGCGAGGCTGCCCACGATAGCCACATTGAACCAGACGCTATGGAAGGCATCGAATCATCAGGTGAAGCCACCGGTGCTACACGGGAGAACACAGTTGTGATAAACCAACCTCGCTCATATACCACAATTAGAGGAGAACAGGTCGATATCACAGAGCTTGGAATTGATCATGATTATCTGGAAGCCCTTCCTGAAGAATTCCGAGAAGAAGTCATTGCTCAAACAGTTAGTTCTCGAAGAGCCGAAGCTCGTGAGGCCCCCAGGGGTGCCGGTGAGCAGACGGAAATATTCCAGGAGTTCCTAGACGCTCTTCCGGAAGACATTCGTGAGGAAATTGTTAGGCAAGAAGGTGCCGAACGACGTCGTCGAGAACGAGAAGAAGCCCGGCGCCAAGCCACAGCGGCTGGCCAAGCACCCGAAGCACAAGAAATGGACACTGCGAGCATTCTTATGACGTTCCCTCCTGCCCTTAGAGACCAGGTTTTAATGGAGCAGGGACCCGAAATATTAGAATCTCTGCCCCCTGAATTGGCGGCTCAAGCACGACGTGCACTTCGCACGGTGCATCCTGTTGCACCCGAAGATAGGAACCCGCCCGGAGCCAACCGTGGGCGAGATGCTATTCAGACAAGCGGGCCAACAGATGAAGGTAATAAACCTCAACGAAGAGCGGTCGTTCAGATGTTGGACAAAGCGGGTGTCGCCACTTTACTTCGCCTTATGTTCATCAACATGAAGGGAGGCTCTATCGAAAATTCGCTGAAGAATGTATTCAAGGACATTTGTGAAAACCGCCTGAATCGCTTAGAAGTCATCAGCACCCTTCTTCAGATCTTACAGGATGGCTCTACCGATGTGGATGCCGTAGAACGAAGTTTTACACATCTTTCCATTAAAGCCAAGCAGCCGAAGGATAAAGAAGCGAAGACACAAACTCCACAGGCGCTGAAGCGCACATCCACCAATATCAACAGTCACCACCCGCTACAAACGACTTCGGACACATCACCTCTTCTCATCGTTCAGCAATGTCTAGACCTGCTATGCTACCTCGCAGACCAAAACGTCCATGTTCCATCACTCTTCCTGACTGAGCATGATGTGGTTGTGAGCACTCCCAAACGGAGTCTAAGCAGAAAGGGGAAGGGCAAAGATAACAAAGCCCAGAAGTACGCCATCAACTCACTCCTATCTTTACTTGATCGCGATCTTGTCATGGAAAGTTCGGCTATAATGGATAGTCTCTCCCAGCTCTTAAGCCGCGTGACATTTCCACTCTTGACCCTTGATCGAAAGCAAAAAGAAGCAGCAGAGTCCATCAAGTTATTGGAAGCCGAAAATATGAAGGCAGACGAGGAGTTGACAGCCGCAGCCAACAATACCCAACGAACTATTCCGGAGAACGCTAATGAAACGACGACATCAGGGATACAGCGTTCAGACCAAGTGCCCACCACGGCAGAAAATGTTGAGTCCTCTGATTCCCCCAATCCGTCCAATGTCGAGTCAAAGACGCCCACGGCAATAGAAAAAAGACAGGCCATCTTGAGAAAGATTAAGCAGCTGCATCCACCTATCATTCCTGACTCGAACCTAACCCTCATTATCAAGATATTTGTCGCTCGAGAATGCAGTTCAAAAACATTCAAGGAGACACTTTCGACAATAAAAAATCTTTCAGTAATCCCTGGAGCAATGCTCGTTTTTGGTCAGGAGCTCGCTCGTCAAGCTCAAGTGTTGAGCGAGAAAATTGTCATCCACCTCGATGAGCTATTGCCGCATATTCAAAGTGCCGATACCGGTACAGAAATCCAAGGTGTAGCTCTTTCGAAGTTCTCACCCGGCGCCTCCGATCAAAACAAGTTGCTGCGTGTGCTAACAGCTCTCGATCATCTCTTTGCGCAAAAGAAGCCAGACGCGGCCGGAGAGTCAAGCGTAGAAGAAACAAAGAAACAAGATCTGCTAAGCACACTATATCGCAATTCAACATTCAACGCTCTATGGGAAAAGCTCAGTGCGTGCCTGAGCGCAATTCGCCAACGGGAGAGTTTGTTGAACGTGGCTACCATTCTCTTGCCTCTAATCGAAGCCTTAATGGTGGTCTGCAAGGATAGCGCTCAGACTGAGGCTAGTACGTCCCCAACTCAAACGTCCAAGGACATGGTGCTCTCGAGCCCGCAGCCCGAGTCTCGTATGGCAGGACTATTCTTCACATTCACAGAGGACCACAGACGAATTCTCAATGAGCTCGTACGCAATAACCCTTCACTCATGAAAGGGACCTTTTCGCACTTGGTCAAGAACCCGAAGGTTCTTGAATTTGACAACAAGCGAAATTGGTTCAATCGTAGTGTGCACAATAAGCAACAGGCGAACCACAGGCCCTTCCCTACTCTCCAACTCCAAGTCCGTCGCGAACATGTTTTCCATGATTCCTTCAGATCTCTCTACTTCAAAAGTGGCGAAGAAATGAAATTTAGCAAACTCAATATTCGATTCCATGGTGAAGAAGGTGTTGACGCAGGTGGTGTGACAAGGGAATGGTTCCAAGTACTCACCAGGCAAATGTTCGACGCCAATTATGCCTTGTTTGTCCCTGTCTCTAGCGACAGGACGACTTTCCACCCGAACAAGTTGAGCGGTATCAACGATGAACACCTGTTGTTTTTCAAATTCATTGGCCGCATCATCGGCAAAGCCTTGTACGAGGGCCGCTTGCTTGATTGCTACTTCAGTCGTGCAGTCTACAAACGAATCTTAGGGAAACCGGTTTCGGTGAAAGACATGGAATCATTTGATCCAGAGTATTATAAGTCGCTTTCATGGATGCTGAGCAACGATATCACTGATATTATCACTGAAACGTTTTCAGTAGAGGATGATGAGTTCGGCGTTACTAAAGTATCAGATCTCTGCGAAAATGGTCGCAATATACCGGTGACAGAAGAGAATAAGCATGACTACGTCCGTTTGGTGGTTGAACATAAACTTCTGTCTTCTGTTAAGGAGCAGATGGAGAATTTCTTGAAAGGTAGGACCACACCACCCGATTGACTCGTCAAAAAGGCCGACTACTAACAATTTCATAGGCTTCCATGATATCATCCCCGCCGAACTGATCTCCATCTTCAACGAGCAGGAGTTAGAGTTGCTTATATCCGGATTGCCAGACGTTGATATTGATGACTGGAAGAGTAACACCGAGTATCATAATTACAACCCATCATCCCCACAGATTCAATGGTTCTGGCGGGCATTGCGATCATTTGACAAGGAGGAAGTCGCCAAGCTTCTACAATTCGTAACAGGAACCAGCAAAGTACCTCTAAATGGTTTCAAGGAGTTAGAGGGTATGAATGGAATCAATAGGTTCAATATCCACCGTGACTATGGCAACAAGGACCGTCTTCCGAGCTCCCATACCTGCTTCAACCGTAAGTCTCCTCATCCATTGTTTGTATCTAATCACATGACTAATTCGATCTAGAACTTGACCTACCTGAGTACGAGAATTACGAGACGTTGCGTCGCCAGCTTCTTAAAGCTATCACAGCCGGCAGTGATTACTTCGGCTTTGCCTAAGAGACGTGAGGAAGGATATAACCGACAACACTAATTGACGAGGAAACCCTACGTCATTTGGACCCAATTGTGTGTATTGTTTGTACAGAATAATGAGCAACGAGGGCGAAATGGGCAAAGTATTTGTGGGATACCCATGCCTTACCTGATTTTAATACTTCGTTCGGTGGTTCGCATTGAGTTGCATTGGGCCGACCATCTTGGCGGAGTGCAGACCGCCAATAGGCCGGGTTCCGGATGAAGCAATGCTAAGCTGCCCGCACTTTAGAAGACCCCGTAGCTGTTAATTAATAGACACGCAAAACTTACATGCCCTGACTAGAACAGATGGTGACGCGAGAGCAGTAGAAACCGATGATGCCACCTAAATAGTAGCTGGGTTGCTAAAAAGCCCTGCCACAGGAAGATGGCCGACTTTAACCGTGGCCATAAGCCCGGAATCTCGTGAATAGTGTTCTATATTTAACCTCACCAACCACGAATACCAAAGGGAGTGTAGCTTTCGTTCGAGAAGGCCCAATAATAGATATTAGGCACAAGGTGAAGAGCTTTATTCCAGGCAGGCTACTAGTACATAATACGAAGTCACAAGTGGGAAACCTAGTTTCTTCGTATCTTTGTTCATATACAACTCCTCAATTAATAGAGGCTACTCCAACCCGCCTGGGTCAAAAGCCGGTGTTTTTTCAACGCAAGGCCTATCTAGATATATTGTGTTAATGATGGCAGCACACCCGTGTAGGCTGGACCTGACGGAGGCTCCATACCATACATGTAGTTTCCCCACCACTAAGAATGATAGTTAATTAGAATTGCGCGACACTAAGAGGTGAAGGGGAGATAGAGTATGATGAAGAAGGGTTGGGGGGAAAGGGGGCTTACCGGTCCAGCTCCCCACCAGAGCCAGCCACGCCAGACGTCCGAGTTATCTGCCATGTATCCTAGCATGCCCTGGAGCGCTGCAATGCACTGCGAGTTAGAACCACCGGCTGTCTCCCCTAGAATTCCCTTCTTGCCGTTGGCTTTCAGCCACTCCGTCGCAGCCTGAAGACGCTCCTTGCCGATTGTGGACGACACACACGATTCGGATGTGCCTGATCCATCAGAGTCTAGGTACTGGTGCATCTCATAGACGATCTTGTTGGAGGGGTCAGTGAGCTTGCCCATGCCATCCGCCGTACCGCTAGAGACCCAATGCCACGCGCCCGTCCATGAATTTCCCTCCACAAAGATGTACTGAGAGGCGGCGCCGGCAGCCCGAATAGCATCAATAGCCTTCTGGTTTAGATTCGCGACGAGCGTGTTGTCTTCGTCGTGGAACTCGTTGTTCGTGTCGAAAATGACTTTGTCGTTCGATGCGTACCGTTTGGCCATCGTTGACCACCATGCCCCGAAGCCATCTACATTCGTGATAACATTGCCGTAGTATCGCCCGAAGTTATGCGGGTCGATGATGGCATAAGCACCTCTACACAAAACAAGTCAGTTTCGATTGTGTGTCTCTTCATCAGTTCTACGAGCCTGTTAGATGTACTGACTTTCCGGTGATGAAAGAGACAATCTATGGTAAAGTATTAATATAATTAAGCTTCATTCTAGGGAAGGAAAGGGGACTTTACGCTGTCGAGGCCCTGAGTATAGGTTGTGTTCACAGCTCCTGTCATCTGATTGGGGATGAAGCGCTCCCTGTTCTCAGCTTAGCACCACGTATAGTCCCGGAACTCTGCTGCGAGTATCAGAGTCACTAACATCATAATGGGGATTCTGAAAGAATTCATCCCCTTACCGATCATCGTCTAGACGGATGAATAAAGTCAGCGCTGCTATCCTCAATGATAGAAGCGGATGGAAACTTACGTTGATTGCATTCTGGTCAGGCCATGTGTAATCCTTGCTCAACCTACCAGGCAAAGCCTGGTTGCCAAACTCAGCACCAGACTCGTTGACGCCGACGAACTCGAACTTGCTCGCCCGCTTCTTGCCGGGCGCGGCAAGTGTGCTGGCGATGGTGGCCGCTGCGACGATGATCTCCACGAACTTCATGGTACCTGGATATTACAAGACTTGCAAGAAAGCTGTCTGGCTACCGCGCTCAATGATCGAGGAGTCATATAAGGCGCTCGGTGGAGCCATCTACCCTTATATGTCTTAAAATTCCACAGCTGGGGAGAGAAGAGGCGATTTATGGCGGAGGTCATAACTCCGCTTCGCATAAGAGCAGGGAAGTCTATAGTAGTGGCGGGAAGGTGTGTCCCACCTGTAGATCGTGCCGGCGAGCCTCATGTTAAAATGAAATAGTCCTTGTTATAGGTCGAGAATGTCTGGACCTTACATGTGGAAGAGGGACGAGACGACGTCTGTTAATCGAATGCCAAGGCGGATTCCGGGACTCTATCAAGGCCACGGGAAGACCTAGCCTGTTCTAGTTTACAGTACTACGTACGCGCAACACTAATACAATGTCAATATACTACCTATATTCAATGATCATGTCTTGCACGTCAAAAGGATATCAGGATCATAAACTATTAGTACCTAGCAAATCCGCTATCCCAAACCAGAGATCGACACAACTTCGGTATTACCAGAATCCTAAAGTGTATCTCAATCCTACCCTAGTGCGAGGTGGGCGTAAACTAGATTCGCACTCGAGTGGTCTAGCCAACGCCGACGAGGTTCAATATCAGCCCCCTGGAGTAGGATATGGCTCCTTCGAGGGGGGCGGGGATTCGTGCTCCGCACATTGGTAGCACGAGCCGAAAAAAACGTATTTCTCATAAAAAAATCAACGTGTTAGGCTTTTTTTACGGGGGTCGTGGGTATATAGGCAAATAACAAGCCACGTCGATGGGATAAATGGGATATCCCATGTTCGGTATGGCTACAAGGGGGCCGTCGATCTATACTACCCAGGTTCTACTAGAGTATTCGCCACTTTTTTTGGCTCACAGGTACGTTATACAAAAGCCCGGCGAAGTCCGATGCAGATATGGCAAAACACGCATTTAGGTAAATATACGCGACCCTTGTGGAATAACTACATATGCATAGGCTAAGGTAGTTACTTGGTACCTTAGTTATCTCATTATTCAGAGTGTTAGAGACTGAGTTTCTACATAGTCTACACACTTCCTCTGAGTTTAGTCAATCTTTACCTGTGACCAACTTGAGCAGAGATGATCCTAATTAGCTTACCTTCAATTAAGGCTTTCGGGGCCGTATCAACGAATTGAGTAGCGCCGAACTCATAGAAGCCGTCAATAGAATGTTCTGTTCGGATAGTTGTATGTATAATAATCAACGCTGGGAATCATACTTCGAACACAAGATTCTACGTCAGTAGGAGAATTCGGGGAGAGTATCAGGGGTAATCAATTACCTGTTGACTTTGTGAAAGTGCTCTGATTTCCTACAAGATAGTATGGTAAGTCGTGCGACCGATAAATCATAAGATCCTCATGAAATAATGGTCTAACCTGGTGTCCGGTTTCCGCCATTTTGTGGACCTCCTCATTAATAACAAAATGTGATCCGCCATCACATCTATATTCTTCAGCCTCACGCCGTTTCTTTGATTGCAGCCTTCTTAGCCTCTCTTTCTCTAGGTATTCCTTTCACCACCCGGCAAAGACCTTAGGTACTTAGTTTTAGCTCCGATGCCAGTGATAGTCGTAATATGGGACGGGGGCGACGTTGAAGGAACAACGTTTGACTGGTATCTATGAGATCAATGAAATCTGGCAGTCGGGATATGGATTTAGTCCGCGACTCGTGTTGACGTTGTTCGTACGACGGGATAAATTATAATAGAACTAAATGGGGTGAGCGGCCAATTCAAGGTGAATATGCGGCAGCTCCATGTAGTGTTATGTGGTACAAATGGAATTTCGGTGAGTACTGTCACCGCCAAATCTCCTCATCAGTCGGCCCGTAGGCCCATGAATTTCGATAAGAAAGGTCATAGGAATGAGAACGGACATCTTGGCGTAGATATGACAGTCGTGAAAATGCCGCCAATTACTAATTTTAGCTCCTCACATCACACAGGGGAGGCGAGTAGTTGCCGGTTAGGCTGACTTGCAGATAAATCACCGTTGAGGCTGATCACAATCGTGCCTAGTTTAGGTTTCAATATTTTAACACCTCTAAGTGCAATCCTTTGCAATAATTTTGGATTTTACATCCTAGCTTTGCTGAGTCGCCCATGGCCCTCGAGCGTTTCACGAACACGTCAACACTAACGGGCGGGCAATATTCAATTGACCCTTCCATCTCTACTGAACATTCTTGGAACACCAGCTCGAACCCGAATATCTCGAGCATTAATAGCCGAGCCCCTTGGAAAATAGATACTACGACCGTTTGCAGTAATCAGTCGTTGCATTCGGCCTGGTGGTGGTGGGAAATCGGCTCCTGTACTCTCAGTATTGTCTCTATGGGTCTTGTCGTTTATCTCTTGTGTCAGATTAACGGACTGGCTTTCCATAAATGGCCATTTCCGATTCAGCCCAACTCACTACTTTCAGTTTTAACGACAGAAGGAAAAACGAGTATGCTAGTTCCAATAGCATCTTGCATCAGCCAATTGAAGTGGTATCACTTTAGCATTAGAGAAAGACGTCTAACCCATTTGGAATTGTTCGACAATGCCAGTCAAGGTCCTTAGGGGGCTTTGGTGTTTCTATGTAGCCTTCGAGCTCCAGCTGTCACCGCTTTCGCTCTCGCCTGTGTTACTATCATTGCGCTTGGTATTGAGCCAAGTACACAGCAAATCACCCATGTTTTGTCACGAGAAGCCCCCTTGAACAATGTCACCTCGAGCATCGGAAGAGCAGACTTATACCAGTCTTAAGGCTTCTCCCCAACTTCGGATCAGTGTATGTATAATATGCGTACTCCCCGAGATTATGAGAGTGACTAATCAGGGCGGAACATTTTTGCTGGGAACAACACAGATGCGGCGTCTTTAGAGGCAGCGTTATTGAACGGTGCTTCTGGAATAGTCGGTCGGCCTTCTTTTAGTTGTCCGAGTCCGGAATCCAGATGCACATATGATGACTTCTCGACCTTAGGTTTCTGCGCATCCACTATCAACGTGGCTGAGAACACCTCTTCGTCTTGTCAAACCTTCCGGGGGCACATACATATTACATTGATTGTACTTATCAATTTCCAAACCAATCAACCTACACAAGCTATAGCTTGTCCCTCGCATACGAGGTTGCCTGGAAGCCTGGTAATGACGATCTTATCTATTCTTTAATCACTATAGGACCGTGGTTCACCTTTGCGAGCGTGAAACCGCTAACCACGAGGTTTGGAGACCCAAGCAAAAGACCCCCAGTTGAGGTGCTTGCAGTTGAATGGTATTGGTGTGAACTCAACTTTCGCAATGCCACATCGTTATGGGGCCAGTTAGCAGTTGCCCTCACAATCCATCGATTCAATAAGGCTAGATGCTACAGCAGGCTGGGAGACATTCACATCTCGCAAGACCGGAAAGAACTACAGCATTTCGTCCGCTACGACGGATGGTTTTGGTGAATTCATCTCCCTTGCTTTCAATCAAACTGTGTCCAAAGGCGTGGCCCTCCCACACCGTCAGCTCATTCATTTGGACTATCTCATCTACAATTCAAATCTCACCCAAGTCGCCAATAACTTCGCCGCATCAGTCACTAACCAGATCCGGAGCGCGGATCCCGGGGGTAACAATAATGTCACCATGTCTCCCGGCCAGGCCTTCTACCAAGAAACGTATTTCCATGTCGAATAGGTGTGGGCCTCATTAACTCTGGCAGAGATTATACTCACGGTAGGAAACAACGATTAATCAAGGAATCTATGACTGCACTCTTGTTTCACGGCCTCGAGGGTTAGTCTGAAGCAGATCTGCGAGTGGATAGTCCGGAAACAATCAAAAAAACTCAGGAAGAACGTGTCAAGGACGAAGGCTCGGTTAGGAGAGTATGGCCGGGCCACCCGAAGTTTATAAGGGGCAAATGCTGAACGAACTAGGCATCGGCGATAGAAATTGTCCTGGTCCAGACTTTTTCATATAATGCTTTCAGATTAGGATAGCTCCTGGATCGAATTTGTGTTACAATAGATTAGTATTTGGTCAAGGACCATCACACTCAGGGAGCATACAATACCCATGAAACACCCTAATAGAATAGGAGACCGTTGCCATGATTGCGAAACTTTGATTATAAACCAATCAGCCTTCCTACTGTAGCGATCTCTCCAAGTCATTGCCGTGCTAGGCGCGGTGTTTGAACGATAGTATCCCTTCCATAATAAATCTTGCTGCATAAGAGCGCATTAGTGGGCTAATTTTTTTATTTTTATTTTTATTTTTTTTTATTTTTTTTTATTTAAAAAAAAGAAAAAAAAAAAAGAGCTAAATCTGAAAAATATTTTTAATTTATTTATCTCTCTAAAACTTGTGCTTCCCATTTGTTTGTTACCGTGTAATTATTTAAGATAGTACCTAGCAGATATTTGAAGTTATGAGGGTAAAAGTGGGCTGTCCCGAGCTTGGCTTCCCAGGTTTCCGGCCCCAGGTGTTGGCGAGCCGTCAGGACCGTCAGCTGAATATGAGGAAATCTCCGATAATCATTTATCGCGATAACATGGTAATTGAGATACGAGCCTGCCTACCTACCCAACATCCATCTTAGGACACCGTTGTTGTACATTACCACAAGATGCAGCCCACGCGGTGTCTGCTCAAAGGCCGATCCGTGTGGAAAGGTGAGTTTTTCTTCCTTCGACAAGACGAAATCAACCTCTAAAGTCGTCCATGCTAATGATCCTCCACAGGCCCGCATATCGTCCCGTAAGATAATTCCCTTTTCTCGAACAGAACAGACGCACCAAATTCAAGCGAGCAAGGATCCCTCCCCAATCAGCCTAGAGACAAACACGCGCAAATTCCAAAAGCCAAGAATTCTGACATAGTCCCCATCCCCAGTCTTCCCATCACACGTCCGAAGCCGGGTGAGAGAATAAGGCCGATCCGGACACAAGCGCGCGCCGCCACCATCCTGCCTAATTTCGTGGGCCTCAAGTTCCAGGTGTATAATGGCAAGGTGTACAACGACGTGACCATCACCGAGGACATGGTCGGACATAAGCTGGGCGAGTTCTCTCCGTGCGTAGAACCTTCTCTATTATCTCGTACCACACCATGGCGTGCGTGGATTTGTTAGGGTGTGCTTAGCTAACTTGATGTCTATTATCTATGTTAGGACGAGGAAACCCTTCATCTGGGCTCGATCGAAGTAAACGGGGCAACAGCTCATGTAGGAGGACGGTTACATGATTGTGGTTAGACAGGGAGAGAAAGAACGGTTAAGAAAGCTGTACAGCATACCCAACGGCGTTATCCAGGCATGAGAAACAGTAATAAGGCAAGTAGTACTAACTTGCCTCATCGCTTCTCGAATGTACACTACACTAAATCCAAAATGTAAAAACATGACGCATAAAGCTCACATGGAATTGTTAGTAAAACAGTGATAATTTTATGCCCGTGGGTTCTCTTGGGTTATGCTATCGACGTAAAAAAGCAGATGTGTCACTATACATGAAAACATTTGTGTGAATTGGGCAACCCCTAGCCTTCCAAAATAGAATCCGAGCAACGATGCAAGTAATGCGTTATGTGAGTCCTGAACGCCGTGCGCCTCTCTAGACCGAGATTTGAGTAATCCCCTGTGAAAAAACTGTATCATGAACCCAAATTGCAACAAGGCGATTCCCCCGATATGATAAGGAACCGGGGATAGTAGTGCTACAGGCAAGATCCCTCTACCGGTAAAATTCGCTACGCTTAACGTTGACGCCGTACTCGCCGACCGCCATCCCGAGATCCTCCATGGTGAGGACTGTGCGGTTCTGGCTGCCGCCTTGTCCACCACCACCATAGCCGGCTCTCTGGATACCCAACGGAGCGCCTCGTCCCTGATCTTTACCGCCTGCGGGCGCTTGGCCCGGCACTGCGATCCCCGCGGCCGCTCCAAGATTTCCCATTGGGTTATTTGCGCTTGTATTCGATGCCCGAATTCGACTGTACTGATATGCGTCGGCCGCGACGTCCGCGACGAACTTTTGTACAGCCAGCGCGATCAGGCGAGCGAGGCGGGGGTCTGTGTGTGGAGGCGGGGGGAGGCCGGCCTTCGTCATGTAGTAGTTCGTCACGGCATCCGGGATCTATAGGGGAATACATTATTAGATTACATGCGTTAAGAAAAGGAAAGATGTGGTTGAGGGAATCAAGTAAGGGAGAGCAGAATGCGGGGGCTGCTTACAATAGGCGCATAGTCATCCATCTTGGACAGGAACTCTTTCAGAGATGTGTCTTTCTTGTTCACCACCTTGGTATCTACTGGGACTGGATGCACATCTTCGCCCTGTGGTGCTGTCCCCGATGGGACTTGCTCGTTCTCGATCGGTGCACTCGCCATTCTGAGATATGAAGGCGTGTGTGATGTTCAGGAAGAAAAACGCGTTGCTGTAGTACGGACTTTCCTAGAGGAGGGAGAGACTCCAACGGAGGGAAAAGTCGTAGATCTGGAGGGTGTGAATTGGGAGCTAGTTGGCAGTCTTACTGACAAGATGCGGATTCTCGTAGTGTAAGTCGCGATACACTTCTGCGAATGCGCGGAGAGTGACTGGATTCAGGTCATCTGAATAGAAAAAGCCAGAGCTCATAAAAAGTCGCGTTGGTTCTGACGGTGTCCGATCATGCGTTACTATAGGTTTCTGGTGGTAATTGATGTTGACGAGCGGCCCTAGGACGAAAATATTATTGTAGATGGAAATGTGGTTTGATGATGATGAAGTTGAGATGGGTAATGGTTGGCGAATTAGCTAGTCTCGTTGGAGACACGGTAGGGATGAGTTGGCTGGGGTGGCTCCATTTTAAGCTATTGGTCTGTGCGCTAGGTAGAGCTCCCGAGGCTAAGCGCCTATTGGATAGAACAATGCACAGAATAGGTACCCTTAATAGATGGCCATCTGAACTTTTTGCGTGAAACCATTTTCACATGCCAAATATATTTTATGTACCAATCTACTATGTATATCCAGATATCACAATCTCTTGGATACCTGACCTAGATATTCTTAAATTTATATTGATATATTTTGCTAGAAAAAATTGTCTCATTCACGCCGCAAGGCTGTGATGTCACCATAATGCAGGTCCGCGAGGATTTGCCGGGTTCAACCTAAAACATGTCTCTCAGCTGTCTCACGCGTTAGCATACCTTGATTACAATGTTTTGTCCGTAGAATGTCCGGGATCTCTATTACCAGAACTAGCACCGCGGCTGCTTCTTCCCGTAATCTACCCCAGAGTATCAATGAAGTGGAAATTCGTGGGCCTAACTGACAGGATGCAATTACGTTAAAACAACCTTCAACACCCTCCTCTGCCAAGCTATTCACAGCTAGTGAGAACTTGATTCCCCGTTCATGCCACACAGAGCCTCAGATCTTACGATAGCATGTCCAACCCTCCATCCAGTTCTGGATCCATGGTTTGGTGGTCTAGTGGTATGATTCTCGCTTAGGGCTCACCCTACAGCATTGCTTGCGAGAGGTCCCGGGTTCAATCCCCGGCCAAACCCCGTCTCCTATTTTACAGGCTTCCTAGTGTAATGGTTATCACAGCGGATTTTGATTCCGCTAATCCGAGTTCGATTCTCGGGGAGGCCTGGAATCTCCTTTTTGCAAGCTCCTTTAAAAGGGAGTGTTGTTGACTGCTAACCCCGTCCTTTGCCGAGTATCTTTTTATCTCAACTAGCGCTTGATTTTCAAGTGGCAATATCAAAGCCGAAAAATATTTCAGACAAATAACCGGGTTTGGGATAAATGATATAAGCAATAACAAGACAAGGCTACCTACCTACCTAGTGTTTAAATCTAGCATGTGGTCTAGTGATTTAAGTTAAGGAGAAAATTCTAGGCGGATGCATGTAATTAATATATGGTCCCCTTGGTGGGTAAGGCTCCATTCAATGTAAGGCTACTAAATTTTTAATAAGGAGGGAGTCACGCTCTATGGGATCTTTATATAGCAATTCTGTCCATACAGAAGGCTTAACAACCTTGGTGAGCTTGAAGGGGCCTAGGATCAACCAAACCCTGGTTTACGCTACCTCACTAGGACCTATAGCCTTCTCTATGACCCCTTAAGGTGTCATGTTATGATTTTACGCTGAGCAAGGCTGAATTTTCTGGCAGACAGTTCCTAGAACAATGGAATGTGTGGGGGGAGATCACTTACCCATTAGAGAAACCTGGGATTATTGTACAACAACATACCCTTTTTCGACATGTTAGCAGGACATTCCATTTTTAACCAATGTTCTAAGAAGCAGCACCTATGTTTCAAGATGTAGTGACTTTAAAATTCCTAAACAAGCTCCAAGGATTTAGTTTCCATAAGATTATCTAACACCTTTAAATACCATAAAACAGTTGAAATAATGGCTACCTAAAAACATATTATATTAGCAGTCCAGGAGAAAAAAACAGATATAGACCTATATACTTAAACCTATACACATATAGCAAATGAACTAGGCACTTCAAGGTACTAAAGCCTATTTTGCTTAACCAAATTGCTGGAAACACTAAATATAGCAAATAAGCTTTTCTTGGCATATCATAGATAAACAGACAGGGAATGTTCGGGGAATGTTCGTCTACATCACATACAGGGCACACACACATATGTAGTAAGGTATATAGTACTTGTATTGGGAGAGCGTAAGCGTTTTCGGCTAGCTTTCAGTGCGCGGCCAGTGCTAGCAGTGTAGCTTCGAATTCGGGGTAAAAGGGCCTCAGAAGCTAGCCTAGAACTGCCCGGCTAGTTATTTAACAAAGAAAATCAACGCAATAATGAAGCAAATATAAACAACGCAGGTTAAAAGCAACGCAGTATTGTAGTGTAGTGGGTGGGCGGGCCGATTATTCAGCGTATTCGAGTCGGGTGTGCTACTGAATATGTTGGTGTAGAAGGGAAGTTGTGTGGTGGGTCCCTGAACCCTGTAGAACAACCCAAGAATAGTTGCATTGCACCATGTAGTTAATGATTGTGCTTGAAATGATGTGTTCTTGAAAGGGTGTGTAACATGCAGCTATGTGGGTGTATCTCTGGTCTGCTGTGATACATCACAACGTACCACTGATCGGATGTTACCACTCACAAGTGTACGCAGGGAATCATGACTACCTGCAACATCTGATTTTGTTTTAAAACAAAATAAAATTTCGCCACTGCGTATTCATGCTTGCTTGGTATAGAGGGATAGTTTGAAATTTCATGTCAATAATCTTTTGGGATAGAAATATGTATAAGTACCTATGAAAGGCAAGGACGCATAGAAATGATTGGCTGTAACCATTGTTCTGAATGTCTCTGTCTAGCCGGATGTGACTTAGCATGACGGTACAGAACCGCCACTGAACCATCCAGTTTTCACATGCACGGGTACTGCGCGGTTACTGCACAAGTAGAATTGTACATCGGTACGCGATTCTAGGTGTAGCGGTACATTACCTAGCTCAAATATAGTATCTCGCCACGAGCCATTCATATTCCTTCACTGCCCCCATCACGACCGAAAATCTAAACCTTGAGCTTGGTTAGACCATCGTCGAGCCCTGACTGGTTACAATATTTAGTTTTGTTCTTATTTTGGTTCTCGAGTTGCGCTGCATTAAACATCCATCTTTGTGAACCTCATTCTTGTAGGTTGTAGGCACTGCAGAAGCACGGTACTTGTAGCAGAAGAAAAGTGCCCTGAACCCTTCATCAGCGTCGCAGTACAGCTCGAGGACACCCCGCGATTCCACCACCGATTCGAGCCGATTGGACTGTTTCCCACGTGTAATTGCTGAGACAGCTCATTTTTTTTTTCTCTCTCACTCTCTCTCTTTCCCCGACCAACTAGGTTCCAGCGGCAGCGCTCTCTGCTTCAGCTGAAGTCTGCAATTGGCTTTATAAAAAAGCATCGATTTCCGCATCCTTTCTTCCCCTCCTTCTCTTGGTCACGATGGGCGATATGGCGAACGAGATCAAATTGCTCTCGGGTAATAGTCATCCAGTACTGGCTAGGCTGGTTGCTGATCGGTGAGTCAATTGATTGATTGATTTGATTGATTTTTTTTTATCTTCTATATCTTTGCATCATTCTGCTCCAACTTGAAGAAAAAAAAACTAAATTCCATCTCTTTTGTGTGACGCTATGCACAGCTATTAATGGCTTTTTACCCAACCTACTGCCCAACTTTTTCGATCTGCGCAACCTGCCACAAAATTTGAATTGAAAAAGGATCACAGCACTAGCTAACTAGAGTCCTACAAATAGGCTGGGCGTTGAGATCGCGAAGACTCTCAGCCTCAACTACTCCAACCAAGAAACCAGTGTCACAATCGGTGAATCCGTTCGCGACGAAGATGGTACGGCATGCTCCAAACCTGCAGCCCAACCGCACCGTAGACACAGAACACCATCCTGACAGAATATGATTTTCTAGTGTTCATTCTTCAATCCACTGCGCCGGGCGACATTAACGATGGCCTGATGGAACTTCTGATCATGATCCACGCATGCCGGACCGCCTCTGCGCGACGAATCACCGCCGTCATCCCCAACTTCCCGTATGCACGACAGGATAAAAAGGATAAGAGCCGTGCGCCCATCTCCGCCAAGCTCATCGCGAACATGCTGCAGACGGCCGGCTGCAACCACGTCATCACCATGGATCTGCATGCGTCCCAAATCCAGGGCTTCTTCAACGTCCCCGTAGACAACCTCTACGCCGAGCCTAGCGTCCTGCGCTGGATTCGCGAGAACCGAGGCACTGAAGATGTCGTCATTGTCAGCCCGGACGCCGGTGGTGCCAAACGGTAAGTTAAAGCCTAGCAGAGAGGCAGACAATGCGCATCGCGAGGCTAATGCCATATCTTCATAGCGCTACTGCCATTGCCGATCGCCTAGACCGAGGCTTCGCCCTCATCCACAAGGAGCGCCCCCGACCCAACGTCGTCGGGCGCATGGTGCTTGTCGGAGACGTGGTAGACAAGGTTGCGATCCTCGTCGACGACATGGCAGACACCTGCGGCACCCTCGCCAAGGCTGCCCAGACGGTAAAGGACCACGGCGCCCGCGAGGTCATCGCTATCGTCACTCACGGGATCTTGAGCGGCGATGCAATCAACATTCTTAATGAGAGCTGTTTGAGTTCCATCGTCGTCACCAACACGGTTCCCCTCGGCGACAAGGTAGAGCGGTGCAACAAGCTGCGCGTCATCGATGTAAGCCCCACGCTGGCCGAGGCTATTCGACGAACCCACAATGGAGAGAGTGTTAGGTAAACAATATCCCTTCCACCTACCTACCCGCCCTGCCCCGTCGACATCCAACTAACGAGGCTATAGTTTCTTGTTTAACCATGCTCCCGCTTAATAGAGAGGGACCATATAGGTGATTTCCTACAGCAGAAGAGAATGCAAAAATTTGGTGTAGATGGGAATTGCTTCGTGGTAGAGATTACCTCCAGTAGTAGCATTCTCTGGGTTTCTAATTGGCGTTAAGGTTCAGGGACTATCTGCATAGGGTGTACGCGGCACGTATCATTGCATATAAACTACCTCAAAGCATCTGAATTTCGAGGACGTGATAGAAATTTTTGACGACGAAATGTATGTATCCATGGCGAGATTGAGTGCTGGGGTCATGTTGCAGGAGAGCGCAATTTGCATAGGCTGGCGAATGAAAACTGGTAGACAAAATTGTGGCGTTAAAGAGCTGTCAGAATACCCTGGATAGAAGCCGAATGATGACAAAGTCTCAATATCACACCATAATACATTTACAAATTGCGGGATAGGCCAGTATGCTCTGTTGGGAATCTTAATTTCGTTTCATTTTTTGGTGGCCCCCTGGGGAATACACTAAAAGCCATTGGCCTATCTAAAGCCACTCATGGCCATCCCGTAATGCCTACCGTAGCCATGATTTTCATGCCGAAATGCAACAACCAGAAGACACCGACCGAACGCCTGGAAGCATCTACTTGCGCATGGAGCTTGCCCTTCTCTTACGGGCATCAGCCTTGGAGGAGCGGGCCTCGGCGATACGCTTGGCAAGGATCTGGGCGTACTCGTTCTAGAGCAATGGTTAGTGAGCTAGTCGTAGAATCGGGTGGTTCGTGGGGTGGGAAGACGTACGGCCTCATCCTTGACCTTCTCGGCCTGACGGCGCTTGAGCGCAATACGGTGGCGCTTGTGCTGGAGACGCTGGGGAGTGACCAGTCTCTGGATACGGGGAGCCTTGGTGTAAGGCTGCTTGCCCTCGCCCTTGGGCTGGACTTCACGTCGGATAACGTACTTTCGGACCTATTCGATGGAATGGGAAAACCCAACATATTAGTTATCCCGTTCTCCCATGTTTCATATATTTGTCCTCTCAGACTCTACTTCGGTGGTTACACTGCTAGGGATTCTTCTCTCTCATCCCGCAGAAGCAACGACCGGGTAGGTGATGACGAGTGTTGTAATGCTACTTACATCGTCATCCTTGCTGAGGCCGAAGAAGCGGCGGATCTTGGTGGCACGCTTGGGACCGAGGCGCTTGGGGTGGACGACATCAGTAAGGCCGGGGATCTCGTTGTCGCCCTGCTTGACGACGGAGAGGGCAAGGACAGCCAGGTCCATGCCGACGATGCAACCACGGACGGACTTTCTCTTGCGCTCACCAGTGCGGCGGGGTCGGTAGCACGAGTGGCCTTCGGAGAGGAGGAGTCGGACACGGGTAGGGTGTAGGACACCCTGCTTCATGGGGAAGCCTTGCTTGTCGTTTCCACCGGTAATGCGGAAGATGTAGCCCTTGAACTCATCGCCAAGGTTGTCACCGGGGACTTCCTGGCCCATCTGATAGCACCACGACGTTAGCAACCCAATTCATATCCATCTTGATAGGATAGCATATAGCATAGCAGAGCGCATGGTCTTTCGAAGTTGAGATGGTCGTGCATGGTCTTCCGATAGGAGATATTATTATATATGCTCTTAGGGTCGCGTGCAAGGACCGTATTTTGCTCTCGATTCGTAGGATGCCTCGCCGGTATCTGCTATCGGAGGGAAAGGCTGGATGGGAACGCACTTTCTTCTCCATGAAGTCGCGGAGCTTACGCTCATCTTCGATCTCGATCAGCTTCTGGCTGCCATTGGCAGGGTAGGAGATGTTCAGCTTCATCTCGGCGGTGGGTGTTGGCGATCGACTTTGGGTGACGGGGATTGAAGGAGGAAGTCAAATCGTGACCGAGAATTGCTAGAGATGATTGAGGGTTGGTTGTGCTTTGGTTTTCTCGCTAATCCTAATTTTTCACTGGGTCCAGCACAAAAAGGGTGGGATAGCGCTAGGGCAAGCGATGGTGCACTGACCACCAGACGCTCTTATCTTATCAGCCTTCTCCCTTTGCCTGCCTTTGAGAGGCAGTACCGTAAGTTTAGGTACTTAACACTGCTCTGGGTAGTTAAGTCTAGGACCCGCTATCCCATCTAGATAGGACCCAGGAGCTTGGTGAACCAAACTCTCCTAATTCCATCGTATTTACACAATTATGGACTACATGTAATCGATTTACTCGTCTTGTGTCTACATAACGTCGGCGACTAATTAACCATTAATATGGCATCCTCTGTAACCCTTCACCTACGGTCTGCCATTCCCGAGGCTCCTTCGGCCAATCCCTTACCTCAGCTTATACAAACACCCTCCGGCATGGCCCTTCTTGAGCTGCAAGGTACTATCAACCTACCTCAATTAGACGACAATGGTGGCGAGATAGGCAATCGGGAGATTGAAATAGGTCGCATTTCATTCCCAGATTATCACCCAGAAACACAAGACGCCTCGAGCACCGCTTGGATGAAACGTGTTCATTTATATGTGGGACAGCACCAGAGGCTCACCGGAGAATTGAAGAAACTACCCAGGGCTATGGCCATTATTCGAAAGAGACATAGATCTGGGCTCGATGTGGAAATGGCTGATTCGCCCTCTGAAACTGCGAAGGAGGACCTAGAGCTTGTCGAGATCGTCAAGTACAAGTTGATATTCTCTCATCGTCCTGAGCCTGTCGGAAACGTCTGAAAAAGCATCAACCTGTAGTGAAGCAATACAGGGAATACTACAACACTTGGTATTGCTTGGATCTTCCCAATGTCACTACTCCACTGAACATGGGTTTTCGAAGACCTGGTATACTCGACTAAATGCCTTGTTTGGGTCGATGAAAGTGACAAGGGCCGGAAGTCTATAGAGCGACATCCTGCTAAGCCTCTCCGTGTAACGTTGGGGTTGCTATCTTCGGAACACCCAACTATCAAATTGCCAGGAGCGGGTCATCAGCCGCACTGACGTCGTTTCTCCCCTCAGACAACACGGCCGCAGTTTTATTACGAAGTGATAATCGACGGGCTAATCCCCAAGGCTCAGACTGGCCACCCCCAAATCCGGTGGGGCGGTCCGGTCCTAACAACAACTCCGGTCAAATTGTGGTTCCATCGATGAAATCCTTCTGTGCCACCATCAATTAGGGTATACTATGGGACAAGCACGAACTTAGGGTATTATCAGGACCTGCATTTAGTGACCTCTCTCACTAGAATCGTGTCGCAATTAGTTGCAGTTGTTGTCACCGCCCTGATAAGGGATTCAGGGAAAAGTGGGCCACGGAGATCCCAACCGAGATCTAAGTGTTTCGAAATGTGAGATCTCCCCCAAATTACCTACATGCCTGTAGTGTACGCTCCCTTCAGTGGCTGCTAGCCGTTCATGAATTCAGCCTAGTAGTTTTCTTTTAGGATTGGGGGCATTGACGCATTTATGCTCTCGTGAAGCATGCAGTATTGAGGCAACATCGAAAAGAAGCCCATCGTTGGCCTAGAAGATAAAATTCTAACCACTCAAGTAAAAATCCCCCATCTAAGGCCGCCAAATGATGATGTTTTACAGCCCCGCAGTCGATCAATTACGGGGTAAACGAGTTACCCGTCCCATGGCGATGTACAGTTTGATATTCAGAAGATCCTTCACCCTGCTTCAGCCCGAGTTGCAGATATTGCGCCGTTAAATCAGTTAGGCCAGGTGCTTTAATCCCTATAAACAGTTTACCCGGTCCTCACCCCTTTCGGGGTCTAAATGCATTCACCGTTACCCCTATCCGAGTAAAAGCCACCCTCACCAGCAAACCTGTGTTGTAAGTCTTGGCCCCCTTGTTTCTGAAGGGTTTGAGGACCTAAAGTACCTATTCATAACGGGAAACTGCGAGATTGGACGATGGTGATATACGTTGTCATGCTTCGCTACGTTACCTCGGCAGTTGAGTAGCTGAAGGTATCTGCGGTCGTGGTGCCATTACACTAGAAATAGGAGGCACGTTTATATGGGATAATACGCACTGATCATCGTATTTTAAGTCCTTCGTTTCGTCGCGTGAAGGTAGCTTTCGGTTTTAATCGCTGGTCCGCCTCTCCGACTCTGCAATATGTGGTTACTTGCCAATAGCTCAGCACCTGTAGCAGACGAAAACACGGCCCCCGAACCATAAAGGCGTGAGCTCCAAAGATCGATATTCCACTCACATTACATGGTACAATTCGGACTACTCTGCTATCCCACAAGCCTCTAGCAATAATAGGATAGTCCATAGCAGCTCGAGCATGGTCCCGGAATGAATACGGCTCGGGATGATAATGATCAAGCCCTTCTCTTTATTGCTCTTGGGAGCACTTCCTGTGCCCGGTTTTGGTGTTACTCTTGGCGACTTTGATCCCCTTCGTGATCTTGGTCTCAAAACGCATACTGCTGATCGGGATGCCGACGCTTACGGGAAAACGGGAAACGTCGACGTAGAACGACTTATCGAAAAAGACGCGGATTCGGCGAAATATTTGCCCCCCTTGACCACATCACCACCTACTGAGGTTTTGACCTTGGTCGAACCTAATCGTTTTCGAGACAAACGAGATTTTCATCACAGTTGCAAAAATGATCGACCATGTAGCGTGTGCTTCGATTCATTTAAGAAGTGCACCGACGGTGTCGCATCAAGCGTGTCGCCAACAGTATCGTCCACTGTGGAAAGTACCCCGTCTACTGGCTTAAGCTCTTTTCCTGCTCCGAGCAGCCCTTCGTCTACTTCGAGCAGCCCTTCGTCTACTTCGAGCAGCCCTTCGTCTACTATCAGCAGTCCTTCATCTACCTTGGAAACTGCTTCATCTCCTGTGGAGACAACTTCGTATGCCGCGGAGAGTCCTTCACTTGTAAGTCCGAATACATCTC
Source organism: Xylaria digitata (assembly GCA_022495195.1). Lineage (NCBI taxonomy): Eukaryota > Fungi > Ascomycota > Sordariomycetes > Xylariales > Xylariaceae > Xylaria > Xylaria digitata. The sequence goes on along the minus strand of MU376944.1, from coordinate 76,311 downwards.
TCTGAGCGAGTAACATATAAACTGAAAAAGCCAAGGATAATCTGAATAAGCTGTCTCGTGGATTAAATCTCAATGCGGGCCAGTTAGCAGGCATTGTAATAGGGGTCTTCCTCGCATCATCCATCTCATCCATTTTTGGTACATTATTTATCCTCCAGTGCAGGAAGCAAAAGGCAACAGTTACACACACGAGCATTGTTTCGCCGACTAAACCTAAAAGGCAGACGCAGGGGCCGTCATTCGGTAATCTCCGTAGTAATATACTTCCATTAAAGTCTTTCACGACTGCAACAACCGGCCACCACGAGCTCCCCGAAGGATTTCCCCCTTGGTTGAAACAACAGAAGTCGTCCCCAAACCACCATGTAACCACTCTTACCGACCGAATTTCAATACCTTCTCCCGTAAGTCCCGAGTCAACAAGTGATCGAATCTATCTAGTATCTCCACTATCGGATAAGTCGCCCGATACTTCTAGACGAGATCGCTCATCTAGCTGGGGATTTGGGCTTTTTCGGAATAACACACAGAGATCTGAAACGAGCAATGTACCGCCTATCAAATTTTCGCTTGCAAGGAAGATAACCCAGGATGGACCTGAGCAGATACAAGTTGTGCGAGTGGGAGGCCAGGAAACTCTACCACGCCGCCTATTCTCCAACATGCGGACACCAAAAACATTCCTATCTAATGAGGGCTCGACCGATAGCACAGCCACGCGCGAAGAGCGCAGGACGCAAGACTCTGCGGATAGGATGGAGAGAGGAACGATGGCCTTAGCGCCGATAGCTACCATGAGCGCTCTTTCACCCCCTGCCATTCCACTACGATTTAGTAGTCTGAATACATCTATTGCCCCCCCTATGAAGAGCCCAGCCGACTTCCATGGCGATGATGGAACCTTTCTTCTCTCCACGGATGATGAATTAGTAGACCGCGGTCCGAGGTCCTCGCAAGACCAATCCGGAGTCGAATCTTCTTCATTTTCCAGCATAATCTTACACGACCTCACCCAGTTCGACCCTGGTGGCCCGGCCCAACAGCCGGCATCTAGGTTCTCAATGTCATCCGCACCGCTGTCTTCTTTGGGGTACTCGGTTTCGTCGACGTCACCCGCGCCTCAGTACGACCAACAACAGCTGGAGCATCCGGAGCTGTCTGCGCTGCGCCCGGCACCGCCGATTTCCCCACAGCTACAGGCGCCTGTGCCCAGACGGCCTAATTCTGCCGCGAATGTGGGAGTTCCTGGGACTATCTATACATAGTTCCCAAGGCGCTAGAATATATATGTGATGTTCTCGGGGTAGACGGAGTAAGGATTAATAACGCAGGGCTTGACATTGTTGTACTATATGGTTTGAGTACTAATCAATCAACAGCAATTTCCTCTAAAAAATATGGGTGGTTCTTAAGAGACTTGGAACTTATCGGTAATTGAATCACTGGTATACTTTGCTTTGCCTGCTTCTATATGACCTTTAAGCTCTGCCACATGCACGCGAAGTGACCGAGAAGTTCATATACACCTTTTCCTCATAGCGCCTAAATGAAAAAAGATAGAATAAAGCAAGTGACCTTGGATATACAACAAGTTTCATGCATCTGAAATAGGTATACATACCCTTACCTAGGCCTTTCCGAGCTCTAAGTGTTCTTTTTTTCATACGACGGATTGCTCTACTCTCTGAGTTAATATCGTGGGGTTTGAGGGGTAAGTCAAGTGGAAAAAGCTCATACGCGACCAAGGTGTTCTTTTCATTAGACGAGAATACATCTTTTTATGTACAAGATTACAGTGTCTAGAAGGTGAATTCAGAACCATGATTGCCTACCTACCTTAGTAGTTTCCCTCAAATTCACACCGTGTTATCCCCTTGATGATGATTGATGATGATGAACACTTTTCCCGCCTTTCTTTCTTACACGACGAACTCCCAATTACACCGCTAAAAAAACGCCAGTCATGCTCCTTTTTAGAAAGCCGTGACTCTGACAGAAACCAAATACTGAATCGATTACACCGGGTCCGCGTACACCTTATTATGTACATGAACGTTTGTGTGTATCAATGATGTGGAGGGGGCTTGTAGCTATCCTCAAAACCGTTGAGCCTTGCCATATTGTTCGTCTTGCACTTATATGGGCTCGCCGTAAGTTTCTTCGTTGAGAGAAGATAAAACCACATTGCCTCCTTTTATACAGGCAGCTTGAACTTCTTGCCCTTCATGACTTTGGTGTAGTAGATCCAGAAGAAGTCCGAGTACAGAATAGTTTGGATAATACCGGCAATGATAGCAATCCAATCCACCTTGTGGTTTGCCTCAGTGAAGTAGCGGTAAATCCAATTGGGGATGTAGAGTCCACGGTAGATTCCTAGAGCGAATAGGTAGTGCGTTGTAATAGTCTCGGCTTCACCCGTGCGCTGCAACATAAACAGCTGAGGCAGGATCGCCACCGACTCCAGCCAGATCGAGAATGCCCACAGAATCTCAGACGCGGTATAACGGTAGGGTATTAGAATAGCCAGCACAGCGGCACCGCCTAGTAAATATTGCACGCGGAAGGTGTCGAGGTTGGGGTCGTGGGTTGGTTTGTACTTGGTGGTCATTAGGTACACAATGTATCCTTGTGAGCTGATGAATAGGATCTTGAAGATAATATTGTAGTAGCTTTCGGTACTGAAAAGGTCTGTTTGCGCAATGGTACATTAGTCCCCGAGTGTCCACCTGGTATTTCCCAGGAGAAGATATTGAAAAGCAGCGTACCGAGATATCGAGTTACGTATACTATGAGGTACAAGGCTTGCGATTTGAATGATATGCCGGTGCAGCCCTGACTTTGTCGTTAGTAACTGAATCTTGCCGTATTCTTCATGGTACGGAGGGACTAACATTCAGCTCTGTCATCTTATGGAGTAGAATAAAAATGGACGTCAAATGGGAGAAGTCCGCTAGAAAGAAGAAATCAATTAGTCGGCGGCGTGAGCTTCACAGGCCACGGAATTACACACCGAGGACTCGAAACAGGTTGAGCGTCATGGCGTGGTGTTGGGAGGGGAGCCTAGCTCCTGGAAGCAGTTATTTTGGCACGATGCGCTGACGCAATCTTGGAGGACGAGATGTCGAAGCAGTATTTTGGGGGAAGGGGATGGTGAGAAGGGAGAGCCCCGTCGGGATATCGTGGTTTATTCTGCAGGCTGTTCGTGGTATAAAGGTATTACAGCTTGGATGTTGAAATGGCCAAACAAGAAAACGGGTCAAGGAGATGTAAGTAGAGTACTGAGAAACGCTTCCACTTGAAAGGACACAATACACCTAGACACGCGATGGACCTATGATTGGATCCCTGGCGACATAGCTCCAGCTTTTGGTCTCATTTGGGTGTCGGAAGTGGACTGGAGGGTTAACTGGAGACTGACCCATGCATCATTAGTTGCATATTTGATCTATCCCGATTTGGACACGCTAGACATCTAAATGATGTCAGGATGTCGGGATGCAGGGGCCAAACTGGTACCTAGGTACATGCACCAAATGTCGGCGATAATGATAAGGCAAGTAACATACGAAGGTATCTACTGTATCGCGGCGCATTTGGCGTTGCGTATTACAAAGCTGCCTGCGTATTGTATATAGTAAAGAAAGAGGGTAAACAACAAGAGATTGTAACCTAGAACCTTCGATGGAAACAGGTAACACTGTCATAAACTAATTATTTCATAGAGCCGAAAAGGTAGGATTATTTCTTCCTTTTCATATATTTACATTTACTTGCAATACGAAACGTCGTACACTTTGCCGACACTATCTAACTTAACAAATCCGAGAGAACGACCTTCATCCTCCACAGTCAGCTGGGACCGGCCATACACTTATAGCAGAGAACGAATAGGCCTCGTAAGGAAAGAACACTCAAATGGTTTCAATTACCCTGGTCCATCATGGCGACACACATACATATGACATGCCGCCCGACGCAACCGTGACCGACCTAGTCGACGAGATCCAGAATACTCTGCACATCCCGGCCGACAATCAAAAGCTCATGGTCGCCAAGCTGGGGATGCTCAAGGCTCCCTTCGGCGACCGCCCCGTCGCCGACCTGCAGAATAAGAAGATCACCCTCCTCGGCACGTCGAGCGCCGAGATCGCCTCGCTGCACGCGGCCTCGGAGAAAGCCGCCGCCCGGCAAGCCCACCTGGCCTCGGCGCGCCGCAACACGCCCAAGGCGTACTCGCGGCGCGACCCCCTGCGCGCGCAGGAAGAGAGCCAGTACACGTTCATGGCAGTGCGGCCCCTGCCAAACCTGCCGCGGCCGGAGCGCTCGCTCGCGTTCCTCGAGAGGCTCAAGGCGGACCCTGGGATCCGCGCGGCGATGCGCGCGCACAAGTTCAGCGTCGGGCTACTAACTGAGATGGACCCGCTGTCGTACACGGAGTCGAGCCACGAGGGCACGACGCGCATCCTGGGGCTCAACCGCAACCAGGGCGAGGTCATCGAGCTGCGCCTGCGCACGGACGCGTACGACGGCTACCGCGACTACAAGACCATCCGCAACACGCTGTGCCACGAGCTCGCCCACAACGTCCACGGTCCCCATGACCGGAACTTCTGGGATCTCTGCCACCAGATCGAGCGCGAGGTCGCCAGGGCCGACTGGAAGAGCGGGGGGCATAGTGTGGGCGAGAGCGAGTTCTACGAGCCCAGCGAGGAGATCGCGTATGACCATGGAGGCTGGACGGGCGGCGAGTTCGTGCTGGGTGGCGGTGGGCCGTCGAGTCACGGCGCGGACGCTGCGGCGGGCAGGACGCTGAGTAGGCGCGAGATCATGGCCATGGCTGCCGAGGAGCGGATCAAGAAGCAGAGGAACACGCAGGCTGACCCTGATGGGGATGTGTCTGGCCCGGACGGTTCCTAACTGTTGTATTTTGAATTTGTTGATTCGTTTTCATACTATGCGTTAGTATTTGCAGCCTATACCCCTTTTCGCTGTATTTGTAAGGCCTCCATAAAAACTGGAAATAGAAAGCTTTTGTTTCGCTTCTTTATAATGTTATCAGTTTCACACGACGAAAGATGTGTAGTTACGAGTGTCTATTTATTTAGACGTATATGTATTTTGACGCTATGTCAAGGTAGCAATTTCCCGTAATATTACACACTAAGTTATCTAAATAGCTGCCATTACTATTTTCTGGGGTATCTCAAAATAACACCAGGGCCGACAGGTCCACAGTGCGGACTATGGGGCCGGATGCAAGTGATCGTAAAAATTTCGTCAAGTCATAATTGAACGTAGCCTCCAACGGGCTCACAAATAATCTGAGGGGGGAGCCACTCGTCTTGCCGTAGGCGTGCTATTAGCGCTACTAACCCGCCCTTTGTTTCTCGCTCTTCTCTGCTTGAGGGCCGAATACTCCCTCTTCCACGTACTGATGCTTTCGCTGAGTTCTTGGTCGGCGTCCTGGGGCACGTAGCTCATGCACTGCACTTCGATGGCCTTGAGTTGGATCTGCAGATTTAGCAGCTCTGTGTCGCTTTCCTTCTGCTCTCTTTCACTACCCCGACATAGTCAGTATCCATGCTAGCCGGGGCGATTAGAGGGTATACTAACAGGTCTTTGATACGCTCTTCCAAATAGATGATGCGCTGCGCTGCACGCTCTAGCCGTGTGATTAGAAGGGCGTGGATGTGCTATTAAGAGTTAGTGAATCTGGGGATAGAATCTAAGAGAAAGAAGAGGGTTTAAGCTTACTTCGGTCTCTTCTTGTCGATCACGGAGGTTTGAGATGACGACCTCTAAGCTCTTATGTAGACTCTGCGCTTCTGCTATTACTTGTTCGGCCTCTGCTATAGTCCTCTTGGAGGCACGGGATTTCGCCTTCTTATCAGTTTGCTGGTCCGTCCTAGTCTTAGCCGATGGAGAAGGTCGTGTTGGTGAAACGAGGCTTGACAAGTCAGAAGGTAGCAAATTATCTGGATGAGGCGGTTCTAAAGAGAGGTCACTCCCGTTTTGGTCGCCATCTCTCATATGCAGGACGTTTTCCAATTCATCGACCTTGGCGTGCAGAGCGTTAATATTCCCGCCATTCACATGATGTTGCTGACTAAGTATCGCAACAAGATCATTCAGACGTTGAACGAGGACATCTCTGCTATCCTGGGTGGTGTCGTCATGGTCACCGCGATCTGTGTCTAAATGATCTAGATCCGACTGTGGATATAACGGCGAGGACGGAGGCTGAGTATGGGGAGAGAACTGACGGAGTAACGGCGAAAGTGGAGACCCCAGGGAGCAGAGGCTCATGGATATGGACGGAGAGGCCGGTGGAGATATATGGCCTGTGGACGCATCGCTATCCTCTCGGCGGCGCGGAAGATGTAGCTCCGGGCGTGCTCGCCGTTGTGGTGGCGCCGGGCTACTGTAGTCATCATCGGACTCGTCTGGTTTGCAGGCCATGGCAGACAGTACCTAACCTAGTGTACCTAAGGAGGTAGAGGAAAACCCAAGGTCACATGAATACGAGATGATAGACCGAATACTTGTGGACCCTGTAGAAGATCTACCGAGTTTAACTGGGTAATTCCGGGTGGTCAACTGAATAATAGCATGTAGCTTCACATGGCGTGGGGGGGCCGTTTTTTTTTTGTTAGCTTGAATCCTTGAGAACTTGATGAAGTGTCAAGATATCTCCATTTGGAATACAACTTCCTTAAAACCGGGGGCGGGGATGAGGATCGCACTGTATAATATAAAGAAGTATGGTGACGATTCTAGGAAGTTGCCTTACGCTACCTACCATGTATTTACTATAGTAACTCATAGAAGAGTTATTATATCTGCTTGCCCTGCTCGCCCCAGCCTGCCGAGGAGCTCAAGTTACATCGACTGTATCATACTTTGGTGTGTGACACGAACACTGTATGCCCGCTGTATGCCTGCCTTAAAAAAGCAGTTTGCCAAGGACGGGTAAACCAATCCGGCAACGCGGCAACGGTCCTGGCACTGTCGATTGTCCTTGGTCGGCTGGCATTCCGGTCACCCAGAAATTGCCCAGCAATGGTCTAGAAAATGGCCGTTCTACCTCCGGCTACACTACATGGCTACCAAGACGAAACTGCGTACTGAAATCCTCAACCTAATCGCTTGTCATTGTTAGTGCGCAGTAATATACCGTATCGACTGAGGCATTATTTGAACTATACTACACTGTCTACTATTCAGCTGTCAGCGAAAATACCGCAGTCAATCAGAGAGACAGACACACTAGAAGGACAGACCTCCACGTGAGGGCTGACGGCCGTAGTCTAACAGCTAATGGGAAGATCAAGAGAAGCCTGCAGTAAGTAGACGTCAGATGATCAACTGACTATGTAATTGCTATGTGCTACTAGAGGTTAGCCTAGTGTAGGTGCATTCACCACATCACCATGCTACATGCCTACATTCCTATCTAGGTACTACATACAGAGCGTCATACTATAGGATTGATTTTAGGATTCTACCACACTATGTAGAAGACAATGAACGATGAACGATGAGAGACGAACTGTGGCTGGTGAGCTAGCTAGATGTTACTCAAATCCGTCCAAGCTCCAAGCCATCCAAGCCTAAGTTTTCTTCCGGTGGCCCAGTGGCGTCAAATGTCCTCGGCTATGCTGGCACGCACTCGGCAGGGTTGTTTAAGCAACCCGGGGAAAGCTCTTGTTGTGCCGATGCAGTGTACCTACGCCAATACACAATACCCGTACACTTACACGGTGATCACAGGTCCACACCAAGTATACACTACTGTACCAAGAGTGAGCGAGCTACCTTACCGTAATAAATGCTTGACTAGCACGAGCCAATCCCGGCCGTGCTGAATTAACTTTTCAGTCTAGACTTACTCTTTACCCTAGTGCGTACCCAGGCTGTACCTAGGTATGTACCATGTATGTATGAAGATGGTGAACTACACTAACTAAACTACCTGCCTCGAGTCTACCGCCTTGTACTAAGGTACCGAGCAAATGTCCACTCGTCCGCCAATTCTACTGTAGTCTCCATCACACGATCTCGAGTCATACTCGATCCCTTTCAACTCTTACTTACAATGTTCATGTGACTTATTGCTCGTTTGATATTTTCCCCCTTCTTCACTTTTCTGCTGGCTTTGTTCGTGTGCCGTGTCCTTCGCCCTTGTTACTGTACTGTACCGTACTTGTACCATGGTTACCTAGCTTATCCACCGAGTCTATCCACAGAGCTACCTTGTTCCAATACCTCGGGCGTCATCGTCTCGACCGCGGGGTTCCGCTTCCGTGGTTGCGTTAACACCACCAGCTATTCGCATCCTCCATCCCAGCTCCATGGCCTGTAGAACGATCTGCGGAACTTGTTGAAATCCGCCGAAAAGAACTAAGGACCCAGGAGGAAGAATTCGCTTTAATTGCTAGCTGTGCCATTGTGCCCATCATGTCGTGGAAGGCCTCGGAAAGGCTGATGGACACCATTCGCCATTATGCCAACTTCCCGGCCACGGGAGTTAGCTTAAGGCAGATGGTGCAATTCGGCGAAAGACCATCAGTCGGTATGATTGATTGATTCCTCAGCTCCGTCATGACAACGTAACCTGCGAGGCGCGGTCTAACCGACCGTCTCTTCTCATCAATAGGGACCTTATTCCGCGCCTCCCAATTCCTCGCCGAAGAACTACCCATTCGCCTTGCGCATCGAGTAGAAGAACTCACGAACTTACCCGACGGACTTAATGAGATGCCGTCGGTCAAGAAGGTCCTAGACTGGTATGCGCAGTCGTTTGAGGTCCGTAGCTCGGTTGCCCCCAAGGTCTTGTCCATGACTCACTGACTCGCGCCACCGCAGGAGATCACTGTCCTACCGCGCCCCAACCTTGAACGAGATATACGGGAACGGCTGCTGAACCCCGGAAAATTTTACAATGGTAGAGGATCAATGCTGTCTGAGGCGATACCGAACCCTAGTATTCGTGAAGGGCAATACGCTTCCGCGCCCGTAGGGCATACGGGAATGAATGGCGGTAGGAAACATCAGGGAGCCCGGAGATACTTTGCTATGGTGGATGATACGGGCGACTGGCCGCCTGAACTCCAAGCCTATAACTCCAAATTTGCTCAGTGCTTACATAAAATCAAGAGGAGGCATGATGGCGTCGTCACAACGATGGCGCAGGGTATCTTGGAGTACAAGCGCAAGCGCCAACGGATGCAAATCGACAATAACATTCAATCATTCCTCGATCGTTTCTATATGTCGCGCATCGGAATTCGTATGCTCATTGGGCAACACATTGCACTGACGGACCAGAGCCACCACCGGGATCCTACCTATGTCGGTATAATCTGCACCAAGACCAACGTCCGGGATCTCGCCCAAGAAGCCATTGAGAACGCCCGGTTCGTTTGCGAAGATCATTATGGGCTCTTCGAAGCCCCCAAAGTTCAGTTAGTCTGCAACCCAGACTTGAACTTTATGTATGTTCCAGGACACCTATCACACATGCTATTCGAGACCTTGAAGAATTCGTTAAGAGCAGTGGTGGAGGCGCATGGGCAAGACAAACAAGAATTCCCCGTCACAAAGGTCATTGTCGCCGAAGGACGGGAAGACATTACGATCAAAATCTCCGACGAGGGTGGTGGTATTCCTCGAAGTGCTATACCACTAGTGTGGACATATATGTACACCACTGTAGATCGGACACCGAACCTCGACCCCGACTTCGATAAAAGCGATTTTAAGGCCCCCATGGCGGGGTTTGGGTATGGTTTACCCATATCGAGACTTTACGCTCGATATTTTGGTGGTGATTTAAAACTTATCAGCATGGAAGGGTAAGTTGGCTTGCCTCATTAATTCATACCTCAGGCCAAGAGTGCTGACATTTCAACCGCACCTCGTTAGATACGGCACAGATGTTTACCTTCACCTCAACCGCCTATCAAGTTCGTCAGAACCCTTGCAATAGCAATTAACAGCCACGAGAGGCGAATCATCTCGAGGACTGGCTATACCCTTGAGGATGATGCAAAAACGGCTCAAACCTTTGGAGGTATCGGAACGCAAGCAGGTAGGCGACGCCGAATCCATGATCTCCCAGGAAAATGGGCGGTTTCAATGGGATGATACAGGGGGCGAGCTATGATACTATAAGCCTAACAATTTAAACAAACACATCTAGACACACACACATATACATAGCTGGTTCCCCCACGGAACGTATATCCAAAACCACAAAACCTACCCTACCTACGCGCAAGAGCGAGGAAAAGAAGAAAAGGTTCACAGATAATAAGTGGACCGGAGGAGGATTAGTCATTAAAAAAACACTCCTCGTTAAAAAAACCCCCCAGGCCGTTCGGCATAATGAGAGTGCCGAAGGCGGCATTCTACTACTACCCGTCTGTCTCTACCCCCTTTTCTTGGCTTCGCCCATTTAAGAAGCAGGGACAACTTACAGCACTTTTTTTTCCCTCCATGGCGCAAGAGCGGGAAAAGAGAGGGAAAAAAAAAATTTATCGGCTAGGGAGAGAGAGAGAAAGGGAGACGAATTGATGGAAATGGTCGGGACCCCCCTTTTTCATCATCGTCGTCGTCGTCATTATCGTCGTCAAATTATTCATTATCTAGCATTTAGTTAGGAAATGAATACATATATATATTTATATATGCAATTAAGTCATGACTTCGTTTTCTTTTTCTTGTTTTTTTTTCTTTAGCATGGTTTAGTGAGTATATATCGTTAATCACTTGAGTAAAGCAGTATTTCACCATATATACTGAAACGACCCAACCCTCTCATTCAATAGCAGATAGCCCCGTCGGTCGCGCATGTAGAGATACGCCGAACACCACACTTCTACATGGCTTGCATTAGTTTTCTCATGGGGAATCAATTGATCAAGGTGTAATAGAGTCAATAATTCAATAAAAGTCAATTCAACAAGAGTGTGCTGTTTTTTTCCGGCGCCCCGTCTCACTGCTCTTAGAAACATAATATATATCACCTTTCTGCCAGCCATTCTTGTTGGCCACACTCATATAGTTTCACTTCAATACATAGCAGGATTAGATGGACACCTGTTTATTTTGAGTGAGACTTATTTCCGTAATACTAGGTAAAGTGCTTTATATAATACAATTTTGCGTCGGAGCGTGATGATATGGATAATGTATATATACAGATAGATAGGCATGCTTTATGTGGGTTGAGCAGGTTAGAGAATGCAGTAGTAGCAGGTAGGCGACGCAAGCCCGGTTTTTCACCGCCCGAATCGCTTAGTGGATAGTGAATAATATGAATGAAGGAACAGGATGGACGAACACGTCTCCCAAAACGACCTCTCAACATCGTCATTCCACACCACCTAACGCTATGTATATATGTTTGTATGCATGCTCCTCGCTAAGTCGTACAACGATACACTTATTTTTTCCGTAAAAGTTCAAGATAAAAACCACACATAGGAGGTTTACGTTTACGCCTTATACATGAGATCTAGGAAGCCCGTCGCTAGGTCGACGACAACGGCCTTGTTGGGCAGTGATCCGGCAACGCCGTACAGCGCGGCCGTGTCGCCGGTGGCTTTGCCCTTGAGGCCTTTACCCTCGACGGCGCGGACGCGCTCCTTCTCGCGCTCGGCCTCGATGACGGCCTCGAGGTCCGCGACGAGGCGCTCCCAGACTTTCGTGATGGGCATCGTGACGGCGATGTGCATCGCGGGTGGGTTCTGCAGGGCATTGAGGTGCCATCCTTTTGCCGACATGCCGTCGGCAATGTCGTAGATGTTTAGGTTGCGCGCTGTAAAGGCGACGACGGAAACGAGGGGTCGGCCGACGAGGTCTAGTTCAGCGGCTAGTGCAGGCGATTGCGCGACGTGCTCTGCGATCTTCTTTGCGCAGCCGACGATCTTGACGCATGAGTCGATGTACCCGGCCTCGCCTACCTTCATCATGCTCGTCCAGCAGCCCGCGATCAAGGCGCCGGGGCGCGAGCCGGCGATACCTGGTGATGCGTATACACCACCGGACCAGTCGGGTGATACAAAGTATTGGTATGTGCGCAGCTCCTGCGTGCGGTACAGCACGGTTGAGTTGCCTTTGGGTGCGAATCCGTACTTGTGCGTGTCACACGAGATAGATGTCACGCCCTTGAGGCGGAAGTCGAATGGTTCGGTCTCGAACCCGGCCTTCTCGAGGAAGGGGACGAGGAAGGATCCCAGGCAGCAATCTACGTGTAAGGGTAGCCGGCGCTTGAGCGCTATTTTAGACAAGACCGATATGTCATCCATGATACCATGGGGGAAGTTAGGCGCTGAGCCCACGAGCATGATGGTGTTGGAGTTGATAAGCCGCGAGACCCGGCGAGTATCTACCTGATATTCAGGGGCCGGGCATGGCACTAGGTGGACCTTGATCTTGAAGTAATCGCCTGCCTTGCGGAAGGCTGTATGTGCTGTATCCGGGAGAATCCTATGTCAAGTATCAATATAACTACGCCATGATTGAAAGAGTTACTGGAAATAAGAAGGACCTACATCTCTGGCTCTGTGACGCCTCGCTCAACGTAGGCCTTTTGCCGGGCGCTGTAGCATGCCATGAGGATACTCTCCGTACCGCCACTTGTTGACACGCCGGCGGCATTAGGTGGCGCATGGAACATGGAAAGAACCATGGCAACAACCTCGGCCTCCATCTTGCGGACGCCGGGGAAGACATCCGGATGGATAGGGTTTGCGACGGTGAACTTTCCGTATGCCTCGGTCTGAAGCTTGAGCAAATCTTCTTCGCCGTGGTATACGGCGCCGGACACGAAGCCGTCCTCCCATCTCGTGTGGTCCATCGTAGCAAGGGTCTCGAGCTCCTTCTGCAGCGCCTCGTCGGTCCACCCTTCCTTGGGCAGTGCCAGATACCGCGACCCGGTGGTGGGAATCATCTTGGCCTGGACCTTTGCCAGCGACTCGTTGACCTGCTTGCGCACCTGGGTCCGGATGCCAGGGGCACGGAGGAAGTAGCCATATAATATGCGGCGGACATCGGTGTATAGCTCGACGACGGTGCCGATGAGACCTCGACCCTTGAGCTTCCAGAAAGTGCGGCGAAGTATGCGTAGGACGAAGAAGAAGAAGACGATATTGCGAAACCTATTGTGTGGCACGAGGGGATGGAATTAGCAGATATTCTTTTCGAGCGAATGTTGTCTTTCTTCTTTCCAATCGGCCGAGGTAGTAAGAGATGGCTCGAAATCATACTCACAGGTCGAGATTGATGAACTGTAGTGACTGTAAGGTCGTGGGCGGCCGTGCGCGCTTTACCCTCTCAAAGCTCTCCCGCAAGCTGATGGGCATCCGCGACGTGCCGGGCATGATGTCGAAGTAAGGTGAGGTAAGGCAGAATGTTATGGCAAGGTAAGGCTCGCGGAATGGCGGGATGTGTTGTTGTAATGTAAGTAGGTTATACCTCGGCTTTCACGAGTCCGTCTACCTCTCAATTGCAAGCTGGAACAACTAGTGAATCTGTATCATCTGGTCGGATGCCCGCGGGACACTCGCTGTCTTTGTATCGTAAGTTATTTATTAGTTTAGCTATTAAATGGAGAAAGGTGCAAGAGGTTTCGATGGGATGTGACCAAGGTATCATCTATCTCTGTCTAGAAATGGCGTACTGGACCGATTGGGTCATAGGCCGAGCCGAGACAAGGAAAATGGAAGCTTCCCTGCTGCTTGCTGCTGCCCAGCGTGCTGACAGACACAGGCCCCCCCCGCATATGGGAGCCGCCATGGTAGGTAGCGGGTCATTGTAGCGGGCCACTGTACTATCGTATTACACTAGCGCTGCACCACCGATCACATGCAAAGCCTGTTACATTAGTAGTAGCGCAGGTCATCACGACAAGGATCATCGGCACGGCGACTCCATCCTTGTTACAAGAAACTCGTGCCAAGCATGCGAATGCGAGCTCTCTTCTCTTCTTATCTGATCCGGATCTGATCCCACATCCTCCCCCGGATGACAATTCGCTCGCATCTCACTGGTCGGAATGCAGCAGCATATACATCCAAGTAGACAGATCTCGCGTTCGATACTTCGATACCAGATAATCAATCTGTACACTAACAAATTTATATGCTACCTACTTGTACCTAGTGTAGATAGATCCCTGGTGAGAGCACCGTACACTACACTACAATACAGATAACACAACGAGTTTCTGCCACCCTGAAGCATTTAATTCCCTCGTGTCACATCGTACATCATGCAGTAAAGCCACGTAACCCAGTATTAACTTAGCATTACACATACCAACGTGGTGTGCATTCCCGCTTGGCCACGATTTCTTGACAGCGGCTTCTGAGCTTATGCATCTCGCCCGCGATCTTAATCAGAGGTAGAATTTATTTACACCTAATTACGGACAACAGAAGGGCCCAGTTGCTTGCCTGGTCCACTATAGATCGGATTGAATGGGTTTCCCCTCCCAGGATACCCAGCCCGTAAAGCAACGCGACCGCCGGTAAAAAAAAAAAAAACAAGGACGGAATGATAAACAGGTACGCAAAACACCAGTGTAAATGCCAGACTTCCTTTCTATCTGAGCAGCCACGAAAAACCGGAGCATGGTGCGTGTGTGATAATATCCTATAAAACGCCAACCTCATGAACATGCCCAACCCCTCTCCCTGTTTTTTATCGTTCCGTAACGGCACATAGATCATTAGTTATTAGTAACCTGTGCTTACTATCTCTCATCTTACAAATATCTTCGCGCGCTAATGGTTGGCACCAAACGACACCCGCCACAGATGCGAGTAATGTTCGGCTTCATTGGCACAGCTCTTGATTCCCGTGCCCGAGCATTGGGCGAATACAATGGCGATATCACCCTCTTTGTATTGCGCGCCATGCTCCACCGTGGAATAGGCATTGATAGCCCGTTGCGGGACAATGGCAAGCTTCGAAAGGATGGTGGGATGCCACTGGACGATATGCTCCTGCAAGTGGTCAGTAGAGGTACACACAATGTACGTTACCCGAGGATACAACATACCAGTGCATGCGTTTCGGCTTTCTGGAAATTGTAGCTTCGATACATCGGATCGAACCATGTGTCGAGGAAGAATTTGGCCCATTCGCCATTTCTGACAACCACACTAGTGGTCGCGAGCCCGTCTTTATCCTGCGTGATGACTAAATCGACGTCGTGAGCTTTGAGGTGGGCAAAGGTTTTAATGATGCTCTCCGGCGGCACAATCGAGTGATCTCTCAACATCATTTCTTCAAGCCTCTGGGCACCCATCACATGCTCTTCTACTCTAGAGCTTGGGCTCATGATAAGCGCATGTTGATCCAGATACCATACGTATTTGCAGTCGGGGAACTTGGTGATAGCATGTCTCATAGCCACAACTTTGGACCAGGACGAGGGCGCCCCCGATAAGTCGTAGTCGCTTGCTTTAGCAATAAACGTGCCGTATCCTAAAATACGTTAAGAGGCAGACGTGAGAGTTTTAGACAGAATAGTATTCTTACCATGCTTCTCGGCGTACTGTATCCGATTATCTTTGATGTGTTGTGAGTATGCGGTATTGTCGTACTTGTCGTCAAAGACGGTGACCACGACCACGGGCGGTCTGCCTGTTATGACACGAGGGCCTTTATGTTTCGAGCTAGAAAATAGCCATATGAGGCCGAGGACAGCCAGTCCGAAGAGTGCTATGGTCTTCAACTGACTTTTCCGCAGAAGCAGCAAACGCGATCTCCGAGGCCGAAAGGGAGCGGGATGCGAATCCTTTCGCGGCGGGTAGGCGTAGTGCATCGTATCCTTCGACTCGTCGCCCTGACTTGGGGAAAAGAAGGAAACCCGGACCAAACGGGGCGACCGATCGAGGCCCGGCTTGCTTCGATATTCGACCGGTTCGTATTAAGTAATAAACACACACAACACGTTGTTTGCGCCGAAGGACCTCTGTTCACGCACTGAAGCGAAATTGAAGGCTTGTTGTATATGCGATCTTGCTTGTCGAGTCAAATATGCGTCGTGGTGGTCGGAGAAGTCCGGTCGAGGAGCGTAGGCGATGTGTTAATTTCGGAGGCGTAGACGGAGAATAGGCGATAAGTTGGTGATAGACGGGATCGGAATCGTGTGAATGGCAGATAATTTTATATGCGCGCGTCGCAGGGCCAATGGATCGGTTCAAGGGGAATTAATTGAGGTATTATTAACTATGTCTCCCGGCATAAAAACGACGGCAGTGGGCAGATATGTGGTATTTTAACATGGTGGAAAGCAACTTGTCTTGTCACTAAATACTGTAATAATATATTAGGGAGTTCTAGATTTAAGGGAGTCGACTTGGGCTTGGCTGTATTAGGCATTGATAGACGGACCGGGGCCCCATGTTGACCTCGAGTATCCACCGATAGCCCACCCGAGACAGGACTAGCGCTGTCGCCGGCTTATACCTTTTGCTGCAATTAATCTTGTACCTAAATACCTACTATACACCAAAGCAGAACAAGTTTACCCTCGTTTCTTCATAAAGCTATAACACTTGCCCAGAGATCAACCTGTACAGCAACCCACACAGCAACCTGGAGTTCCATAGACTAGGTAGCCGATTCTTTACATAGAGGTATTTAGAGAATGAGCCCGTCTCCTAGGTGAGAATAAGAGTTCTTAGTTCTTACATGTGCGGGTAGTGGGTATTAGGTACATCATTATATCAAACTAATATTGATTGACCTACACTATGTAGGTAGTCTATCTCTTTGCACAATGAAGGTAAGACGAGATAAAGACGCCTCACTTCTTCTCTTAAAGTGTCTTTTATTCGCTACGTTTTCGCGTAAGTATCTGAATCCCACACCGAATATAGAGTGAAAATAAATTGAAGGCCACGTGGGGATGTGTTAAGCTTCCAAGTCCACAGCTCACTTCAAGGTTCTAGAAGTGATGAATGGCCCGAGTAAATAGACCGTTGGTCGGTAGACAAGGCTTCGTCGGATGGCTGAGTAGCATCGAAACCATCGAAACCATCGACCGCGTGCGACCCTCTCCGCATTACACCCATTGCCGTTAATAGAGAAATTGAGGCGAAAGCCCTGTTCATATGCATTATGAATGCCACAACTCGGAGATTATGCATCCTCATACCTAGGTATACTCTAGTCAAGTGAATGTGAGTTAATATCAACAAATTTTATTTTGCTTCAACACATGAAAATGCTGAATTCGACGCTACATAAGTAGAATGTGTCAAGCTCTTCCAAAGCAAACTCCCACTCAGATAGATGCCAAGAATAGCGAGGGATAACTAGGTTTATTCGAACAATCCCAAAGGACTGGTGCGAATACTTGGTAGCATGCTTGACTTCCCCGATTTGCTGTTTTGAACTATAGACAAGACGCCTATACTTCACAGCTAGATTCAGGGTATCACTCTCTGCACACAGACTAGTTGACAAGGCATGGGAGAGCAGCTTCTAGGCAACTTAAGAGTGTGCAAGCGAACCAGCATCGTATATATGCAGAAATTTTGATCAAGGTAATAGAAAGGAAAAGGTGTTCGTCGTCAAATACTTCCTAATCGTTGCCGTTCCCATCTTCCTCATCATCACTATCTTCATCAGTTTGGACGTTCAAAATCTTCTGGCTAGCTCTGTCGAGTGTTCGCGCCGTATATTTCCTAGTCCCTTTCCACACGGTCTATATCACGGTCAATCCACTGCCGGGAATCGAAGGGGGCCAACTTACGTAGAGAAAAGTCAAAACGCCAATGAGGACCAACGTCAAGTTGATATTTTCCATCCTTTGCCGGCCTGTACCTGCTCTGCGCGCTCCTCCGCTCACGATTCCACTCGTGCGCAGATTCCACCATTGCCAAGGGCTCATGGCGAGAAATGCTTTAACAAAGCCTAGAAGACCAAGTGAGAAAACGCCTTTGAGTAAATGTTCAAACCAGCCGTCGGCTTCGCCAAGGTCGATGATATCTTCATCTGCAAATCTAGTACCGGGAATGACAGAGTCTGTGATGGTGCCAACAGGATCAAGCCAAAGACCAAGAATAGGATCAGCGACGAAACCAAGCAAGAAAACAGTGGCGAAGAGAATCGCTAGTGTCATCGTGAGAGAGATAACCGGGCTTCGTATTCGCTGAGCCCAGGACAGTCGCTCAATTCGGTATTCGTACTTGCAAATATCACACTTGTATCCCTTGGCAGGGTTCTCGTTCATCCAGAGCTTCAAGCATCCTTCGTGCATGTATTTGATTGAGCCTTTGCACAAACACGGGCTAATTAGTCGGTCTCCATCTTCAGAAATATACTGCCTCCTTGGACGACGGTTGCGCATTCCACCCAATACCCCAACATCTTCATATGTGGGAGGCACCCAGTCAAGACAGATCCGACATTTCCGACTGTGTTTTGGTTCACCTTCCGCGTTGGTTTCGGGAGGTGATGTACGCTGCCTAGGTTGTTCGCTTTCATTGGGAGGGGTGAAGGTGGGTTGGGGATTCGTACTCTCGTTCGCCGGAGATTCGGGAGTAGGGGGGATGTTGTCCCAGCTCCAACTTGACGATGAGGCTTGCATTGTTGACGTAAGCTGTAAAGTCCGTCCACGACGGCAAGTTAAGGATGAGATTCAAGACGGGCGAATGTTACCGCGATGGGTCTTAGGATAAGAATGGCTAGATTTGAATTGAGGGGCTAAAATTGCGATAAAACACGATGGTAGACAAGACTCCATACCACTACGGATGATGCAGGGCTGGAGTAGCCGAAGTACAAACCATTGTTCGCGGGCGAACCGAGTTCAAAGGACACGTGTGGCCGGAATTAGCAAACTCTAGTTGCTGCAAGAACTTGGCAACACTGAAATAGCTCGAGGACGCTTGAAATAATGACCACAACCTTTTAGGAAGTAATTTAATCTCCTTAGTAGTAGTACCAATTATTCGGAGTACAGGCAAACAATGGTCAAGAGCCGCCTACTCGGGACAAATTTGCGTCGTCTGACGTTTCTTACTCCAGCAAGAAAAGGTAAAAGGAAATGGAAAGGAAACGGGTGAAAGAAACTGTCCACTAAGAGAACTTAGATCTGGCAATGGCTAATTTCAACTTGTTAAATTGGGTATTCAGTATGAAAGCCCAAGAACCTGGAAGTTCATTGTATGGGAAGTTCTTGATTTGTGAGAAGCAAGAGACCATCTGCTGAAGACTGAAGGAAACCAACAAAATCATCTAGAATGGTCGGTACCGGTCCACTCTTTTTAGCTTACCTAATTCACGGCTCGATTGTACATGCCTATATGGTACTATGTACAGTTAGTACCTGTGTAGAATGTGGGAGGGTACTTGGGTACTTATCTCGGTATCTTAGCGCAGTGCTACGCTATCTAGGTACAGCTGTACTACGTACCTGCTACGCCGGAGCTTTGACGCGCACTGGCGATGCCTGGAGGTCGGAAGCTGGCAGCAACACCAGATCAGATCAATTACAGCAAGGCTTCACAGCCGCATGCACTTCATTCTCATAATCCAAACTTCCACTACACGACACCATAATTTCAACCTCTTTCATAGCCTCAAAACCCTGGATCCCCCTACAGCTACGTCGCCATGGCAGACCGCTACTCTTTCTCGTTGACCACCTTTTCCCCAAGGTAGACCCCCTCCGCCCTCGCCAGCACTCAGCCTCGTTTGCTCTAGCTTAGCTAATTCTATGACAGTGGGAAGCTCGTACAAATCGGTACGTCTTTCTTTAACCCTCTTCTCGATGTACCAGATTTATATCCAAGAGCATCCGTCCTATTATCACCGTGCTAACGGCGCGGGGTTTCAATAGAGTATGCTCTCAACGCAGTCAACCAGGGTGTAACAGCCCTTGGCATCAAAGGTCAGCCAGCCTACACACCACACCCCGCCGCCGCTTTATGATGGTATTAATTTTATCAGCAACAAATGGCATCGTTTTAGCGACCGAGAAGAAGTCGTCATCGCCCCTCACCGATCCCGCTTCCCTCTCCAAGATTAGCCTCATCACCCCCAACATCGGTATGGTATACGCTGGTATGGGCCCGGATTACCGAGTCTTAGTCGACAAGGCACGCAAGGTTTCTCATACCAACTACAAGCGGGTCTACAACGAGTACCCCCCGACCCGGATATTAGTGCAGGACGTCGCGCGGGTCATGCAAGAAGCTACACAATCTGGCGGTGTCCGACCCTACGGTGTCAGTCTTCTGATTGCCGGATGGGACGAGGGTATTCTGCCAGACGAGCAGGCTGCCGTGGAAGGTGAGACGACCGAGGGTGAGAAGAAGCCCACGGGTAAGACTGGTGGTATACTCAAGGGTGGACCTATGCTTTACCAGGTTGACCCGTCGGGAGCTTACTATCCCTGGAAAGCTACTGCCATCGGCAAGAGCGCTACTACGGCAAAGACCTTTTTAGAGAAGAGATATACCGAGGGTCTCGAGCTAGAAGATGCCGTGCACATTGCACTGTTGACACTGAAAGAGACTATTGAAGGAGAGATGAATGGAGAGACGATTGAAATCGGTGAGTTTGTGTTGTCCTCGTGAGAATTTGCGCTTGCTAACGAGCATCAGGTATTGTTGGGCCGCCCGCGGATCATCTACTTGGCGTCGAAGGCGTCGAAGGAGCGGCAGGGCCTCGCTTCCGGAAGTTAACACCACAGGAGATCGAGGATTACTTGACGAATCTGTGATGTCGGACGCTCTAGACTTTGCACAACCTCAAGTGTAACATAGATATCTCATAGAGAGCCAAGATGAACTTGCTAAACAGGATGGGCATTCTTTGTCACAATAAACGAGCTTCGTTGGCCTGCTCTAACACCTACAACGACCTCTCCCTGAGGAGGCAGGGGAACTTTGACCCAGTCCGCGGTTCTCCGTAATAGCAACCCGAGTTGACCATTGGAGTTCTCGCCAATAGTATACACGTCACCCCTCGTAGTTAACACAAGCATGTGAGTTTCGCCTATCGAGCAATCCAGTATATCATTTTCCTCCACGTCCACCGGACTAGGATTACCTGATAGCGTTTGCAGAATAGGCTGGCGAGCTGGATGGCCGCCCCAGGCATAGAGATCATTCCCCTCCGTCAAAGCAATTACCGTGTAACCAGCCGCTGCGATTTTCCTGATCTTACCTGAAGGCAAGTCCTCCAGGTCCTCTACGAAACCAGGACTTCCTGCGGGGCTAGGGAACGTTAGCATTTTGTAGCACAACACCAAACAACAGCTGGTCTTGTTCACCTCGAGATCGTAGTCTCCCTTCCTAGAGTGGCTGAGTATCGCTCATCCCCCCACGTCCAGACCTTTCCATCTCGAGAGAGGGCCACAAAGCCCGTTTCGTAGGCTACCAGCTGGACAATGTCGTACATGCCGGTGAATTCCTCCCTTCTTACTTCGGTAGAACCAAGTTGAGGGGCGTGCTGGGTGATAACACTGTGTCCATCGTATACTTGTTTGCAGTCAGCACCGTTACCGGCCGATATGGGCGGTACAAAACCAACTTGCAACACATCCGTTCCCAGCGATAGCAGCGGTTGAAGATAGGACCCCCTCCTTAAGCCCGCACTCGATACTCTCGTCAACAAAACCGGCGTATTGCAACTCGGCAGAAGTGTTGACTTATCACAGGTCACTCATTAGATATAACATTAAATCATGGAGCTATTCCTTCTTACCTATAGTACAAGTCAAGGATGCATATTGAACCTCAATGAGCTTATCTGAAAGTACTTTTTGAAAGGCTAGGATATCATTTGATTCCTCGATCGAATTCTCGAGAGGTAAGAATTCTAGTTGTTTCCATGCATTAAAGCCGGCTGCGTACAAGCGCATTTCGTGAACCTGGTCCGTGGGTGTCATGGTTGCGTTAGAGAGGAATACGAATACTGTTCCTCGAACTGATTTTCACGTTTACATGCACAGTATAAAATGTGTGCAACAGCCACTGTATAGTATTACTGGCTTGTCGTTTGTCAGTCAATCCCCCTCCATCCGTCTCCCTTGACTTCCACTATAGAAATGCATTTTCATTGTTCACCCGATCCTAGCAACCATGATTTTTCAGAGGGGGATAAATAGCAGAAATAATCCCCCACATAGATTTTTTCTATCTGTGCTTCTTACATAGGGCTCCAATCAGCAATGTGGAAAGCTGTACTTGGCAAGCCTTGTTCAGCTTTACTGTCATCCTCCTCTATCGCTCATCAACGCCCGAGCAGCCGGGCAACTCAACTTTCTCGATTATTTCGCTACCAAACCTGTCGTATGTACAACTGGGAATTTAATCTGGCATCTTATTTACGACATCGAGGTGTACTACTCATTAGAAATGAACAAGCTCAACAGAAGAAATCAAGTCAGCGCTAATCCATGTAGGCCATCTACTAACATGCATTCACATATTCAAGGCGTCGTTACGCGTGTGGCCAAATATGGGAGCTCCTCAGGCAAAGAGGGCTCAAGCTCTCTTGAAATTACTCCCACTTCCGAAGGCCTACAAGCTCAAGCCCTCCAACTTGACGACGGAACGCATACGATATCCGTTGGCGTTGGTGCTTCTATTGAAGATGCTACTATAGAGGAGAGGACGGTCATACATGCCCGTGCATACCAGATCGAGATGTTCGAAAAAAGTCTCAAGCAGAACATCATCGTCGCAGTACGTTAAGTTTACTGGTTATTTGCGATCGACCTAGTTTCTTAACATGTACTATATAGATGGACACAGGAAGTGGCAAGACACAGGTGTAAGTCATTTATCGAGCCCCTTACACGGATCTTAATATCCCACCGTTTCCTCGTTGGTTCTATTTACGATTCCGCGGGTTTATTGATTCTAATGATGAGCAGCGCGGTGCTTCGCATCCAGGCCGAACTCGATAAGTGCCAGGACAAGGTCAGAATATTCGCTATAAGACCGATTTTCTCGCACTAACATATATGTTGAGATCATCTGGTTCCTTGCACCAACTGTGGCCTTGTGTGAGCAGCAATTCCAAGTCATCAAGTCTCAAATTGGGGCTGCCCAGATCAAAATGCTCAGCAGTGCCGACAATGTCGATACCTGGTCCGACATTCGCATTTGGGACGATTATCTAAAAAATGTTCGTGTTGTGGTTTCGACTTACCAAATCCTCCTCGATGCCGTAACACATGCTTTTGTACGAATGAGCCAGCTCTGTCTTATAGTTTTTGATGAAGGCAAGTCTATCAACCACATTCCACATATTTTTTGGTATTAACTGACAATTAGCACACCACTGTACCGGAAACCACCCTGGAAGTAAGATCATGGAACGATACCGCATTCACAAAAGCAATGGCATGCCGTGTCCGGCAATACTCGGCCTTACAGCTAGCCCCATCGTGAGATCGACTCTCGATGGTATCGAGAAAATCGAGCAGACTCTAGACGCTGTATGCAAGGCTCCTACCATTCATCGGGAGGAGCTCCTATCCGCAGTAAAAAAACCAATCTTGTCATCCATTCTGGTCCCGAATTCTGGCGATCGCCCTCATGTCGCCAATGTTAAAAATGTAGCCAAAGCCGTCCGGGCCCTTGATATTTACCAGGACCCGTATATACTACGTCTTGCACGTATCAGGACCGATCATAGTTCATACATGCTTCACAATGCATTAGATAAAAGAGACACCCCTATTATAAAGCAGATGGAGTCCCTATACCGCAAGGGCACTGAGATTCACCGCGAACTTGGTCCTTGGGCTTCTGAGTACTTCATCCACGAGGCTACATCCCGGTTCCTAAAATCAGTTGACCAAGACCTCACGTGGTTCGAGAATTGGGGGACGACGGAAAAGCAGTATCTTGCCAACATACTCCGACAAATCAAGATCAACTCCCCACGGCCATTCAAAGATATAAATACGTTCGACTTATCTGACAAGTTCACTGCTTTAGTTCGGGAGCTACGGTCAGCACCAGACGGCACGCGTTGCATCATATTTGTTCTTGAGACCGCTACTGTAGCTGTACTGGCTCACATGCTGTCTATAACGCCATCGATTAGCAGTCGCTTTCAAGTTGGCTCAATGATTGGGACGAGTAATTTTGCGATACGAAAACGAGATCTCGGAGACATCAATCAAGCGAAGAATACTCTTGACCTTGAAGACTTTAGAGCAGGCAGGCTAAACCTACTCGTCGCCACTAGCGTTGTAGAAGAGGGTATCGACGTTCCCGCCTGCAACCTAGTCGTTTGTTTCAATACACCTCCAAACGTCAAATCTTTCATCCAGAGGCGAGGAAGAGCAAGGATGGAAGGCTCAAAAATTATCCTACTGTCAGAGGGGTCACCTGGCCGATACGAAACCTGGTTGGCTTTGGAGGATATGATGAAGAAATGCTATGAGGATGACATGAGAGTCGTTAGTGAATTAGCCGAGCTCGAAGAACTAGATGGCAATCTAGATATGCCACCCTTGCGCATACCGAGTACCGGAGCCCAGCTCGATATTGATCAGGCGAAATCACATCTCGAACACTTCTGCCAAATGATAACATTAGGGCAGTATGTCTATCATCGCCCCTACTATATACCAGAACGAATCCACGGTTCCCCCAACGGCGTTCCGAAAATCAGTGCAGTAGTACATCTACCGCCCTCGTTACCCCCAGCCCTTCGTAAGGTAAAAAGCCAGAGGCTATGGTACTCGGAGAGGAATGCGTTTAAGGACGCTGCTTTCCAGGCCTTCAAAGCAATTTACAAAGCTGGCTTAGTCAACAACAACCTGATGCCGCTAACAGACGATATTTTAGAAGGCGTCGAAACGCGTAGCTCAATATGGGAGGTTAATGACCTCTGGAAGCCATGGCCGAAAATCGCTCGGCTATGGGGGGGAAATGAGGAGCGATTTCAACGAGAGATTCTTCTAAAAGATGGCGAGAGAGTAATTGCTAAATTTGAAGCATCATTACCATGCCATTTCCCGAGGCTACCCCCGTTTAAAATCTACTGGGATGCAGATAATACGTGGACAGTCGAGCTAAGTGAATATTTTAATGTCGTCACGGCGTGTACTCTGAAAGAAGATCAGAGTGCAGCTTTGATCGACTTGGCATATGGTCATCGCTGGCCGGTCGAGAACTCGGCGCACGTCTTGCATCTCCAATCCGCTGAGGAGATTGCTCTTCGTCAGCACGTAGGACAGCGTGCTGTTGAGAAAGGCGCCATCAATTCCGAGTCGGTAGTTCGACACCCAGAAGGGAGTCCTCACTTGTTCATAGAGTGGTTGCCTTCCAAGCCACCCCCAGAGCTCGTGAAAGAAGATATTCGCGAAGTTGCGAGGGACGAGCTAGAGGACGGTCCGTGGTTAGCGCTTCGAAAATGGCCGCGGCGTCAAGACTTACTTCATCCTGTTGTAGAATCTACGAAACCGGACGGACGATACCCACGCGCATTCCCCGTATCACATTGCACGCTGGACACTGTCGACCGTTCCAAGGTTTACTTCGGTAGCATCATCCCCTCCATCGTTCACATGCTGGAAATTTACCTTACTGCAGAAGAACTATGCCGCACAGTCCTCAAACCGGTCGGGTTTTCTAATATTTCACTCGTTGTGACTGCCATCAGCTCTCGCGCCGCCGGGGAAATGACAAATTATGAAAGACAAGAATTCTTGGGGGACTCCATCCTGAAGTTACTAGCGACGGTATCTGTTATGATCCAGCGTAAGCTTAGCGATTCTCCTCTCCAAGACTTTTGCTTATCCCTTTTTAGGACCAAATTTCCCAGAGGGATATCTCACTTTGATGAAAAGTTGCATCGTTTCGAACTCGAGGCTCTGCCGTGCTGCGGTTGAGAAGGGGCTTGATAAATTCATCTTGACGAAATCTTTTACGGGCCTGAAGTGGCGTCCTCTTTATATCAAAAACTTCGTATCTGCCGAGGCAACCGCTCTATCCAAAAGAGAAATGTCAACAAAAACTCTCGCAGACGTAGTTGAATCCTTAATCGGAGCTGCATTTATAGATGGAGGCATAACGAAGGCAATAACTTGCCTGCGAATCTTTTTACCAGAAGTGAAGTGGCATGATTTAACCGATGCGCACACGAGCCTTTCTAGCGGGAGAGATATCGTAACGCAATCGCATCCTGGTCATAAGTCCTTGGAGGAACTTATCGGTTATTCATTCAAAAACAAAGCACTTCTGATCGAGTCTCTAACCCACGCTTCCTGGAGTCTGAGTACATCTGCAGACGTATGCATGGAAAGACTAGAATTTCTCGGTGATCCGATCCTCGACGACGTCATCGTCTCAGCTCTTTGGACTCAAGAACTAGAACTCACACACGATCAGATGCACCTTATACGAGCGGCATGCGTCAACGCTGACCTTCTCGGCTTCTTGGCAATGGAATGGTGCGCGACGCAGGAGGTTACTGAAATCTCCCCAAAAGACCTCACCACTATCGTGACCCAGAAACCCGTACCCTTTTGGAAGTACATGAGATATGGATCTCCCGAAGTTGCCAGCGCCCAACGAGCCGCGGAGAAGCGGCACGCGGGAGAGCGGGAGACAATCACCGATGCCCTGACGCACAGCGCTGAATTTCCTTGGGCACAGCTCGCCCATCTCGCCATTCCCAAATTCTTCTCCGATATGGTTGAGGCTCTCATCGGCGCCGTGTGGATCGACTCAGGCTCGATGGAGGCATGCAGAGAGGTAGTGGAGCGGATTGGGATACTTCCCTACATGCGACGCATCCTATCCGATAACGTCGACGTCAGACACCCCAAGAATAAGCTCGGCGAACTGGGTGGAAGAGACGGGAGTACGATAAAATACGAGACGGAGGTGCGAATCGAAAACGAGGTCAAGGATCTCTTCTGCAAGGTCTATATCAGTCATGAACTCATCGTCGAGGTCAGCGGTGGTGTTAACCCTGAGGAAGTCGTGACGAAGGCCGCGGATGAAGCGTACCATATACTGCTTAGTCGAGCGAATGATTTGGATCACGAAATGACGAGCGGAATGGTATTATGAGTAGACAGTTGTTTTAAGCTACTTTGATTTCATTAGTTTTGAATTGCGTTAGCGAAGAGAATGAATGAGACCGCCCATTATACCCTCTATTCCATCACTTCAGCTCTCCACGTCGTATCGTCATGCACACGATAATAGCAATAACATAGAAATAACCGCTTATTAAACCAGTTGAGGCCTTTTCAGTCTGTATTTCTATGAGCAGACGGTTGATACTGAAACGACCTCATGGATCCCCTCTTGTCCGGTAAGAGGGCACCAATCGCACACGTAGAGATAACCCATATACCACACTTCTACATGGTTCTCATTAGGCTTTTCCAGGGGAATCAATTGATCAAGGCGTAATGTAGACAGTAATTCAGTCGCAGTCAATTCAATAATTCTTGTTGTCCTCTTCTATGTGTTCCCCATGCCCTCAATCGATCAAGATATATGCCGCATTCTTCATTCCGGCCAATCCCGCTCCCCTCACTTACTAAGCTTCATTTTCAATACTTCATATAGTGGAAGTTTTTAATTTTAAGCTTGCTAAGCAGCTTGTAGATGTTAAAACGCTTTAGCTAAACAATACACCAGGAAGCGCTGGCAACAGCATGTTCGCCAATGCAAAGTTGCGGAAAACATATTCTAGAACTCTCAAGTTGCTGGAGCTTTTGTTAATACTTTACGAGATTAGCAACCGCTTTGTAACTAAACGGCATATTAAGATTGACGCTTCAAGCTTGATCAAGTCTGGTAAAAACGTGCGAAATGCCAAGTATCCTGTCCCTAATCCGCTTCGGCGTTGTCGGAATTGTGCTGCGATTAAGTTGTAGTGGTAGTATGTAATCTACCACAGTGGTCTTCATCTTTTATAGCATAGCACTGCCCCAAGCCTCTTCTTATGAGTGGCAAGTGCCAGGTGGGGTTTGAGGAGAGCTTTAAGTACCGGTGCACGATAGTTAAAGAATGGGCCAAACGTTTTGGGGCTGTTTGATTCTTAAATATTAGTAAAATATTTATCGCTCAAGATAAAGTGTCTTGTTCACTATATTGCAAATTGGTGGGCTAGCCAAAAGATTGATATTTTTATTGCAGCCCTAATATGTACTATCAACTGGCTAGCTCTGTTGAGACAGAAAAACAAGACTTCCACCCTGTGTACTAGTCCGGGGTAATTACATAAGTTTTGACTCGAATATCAATAACATTCCACCCCTCAATATCAACATCCCGCCCTTCAACATCAACAACATCCCACCCCTCAACATCAACAATTGGCCCCTCTGGTAATCTGTATAGATCCATTGCCATTCTGATGTCATCAGGGTGGATAGGTGCTCGGCGTTGAGAAAGATACCGAGTTGGATGATGGTGCATAACAGAAAGCGTATTCAGGGGTGCCAACTGATGGGAAGTGAGTTCCTCCTCTGACTCCAGTAGTGGATCATGTCGTATTCCTAAAGTATGACCGATTTCATGAACTAGTATCGCGATCATATCTACTCTCGGCAATTGAAGGAAATCTATGTGGATGAACAAATCGGCGGGTGCATTTCTGTCTAGGTCGTCGGGAAAGAAGGAGGAAGCAATTGTTGATTGGTCATCGCGTGGGTTGTCGTGTAAAGTGACCTGAAAGGCAAACGGCTCGTCCTCTCTCGCCTGCGAATACTCCAAGCCCAATTCCCGAAGGGGCCATTACTCGAGAGCCATGTTCAGCAGCATGACCATAAATTTCCCAATGCAAGCACCCCAAAGTCTGTTGGTTGTAGGATTGATGCGCCAAGGTATTTTAGACCTTCGGGCCAAACGAAATATCTTCCCGTCTAATCCAACGCGACCGCTAGCCGCGGCATCTCGAAGCTGCCCCCCGGAAATTGTGTAAGTACAGAGAGGCATCCTTGGCAAAGCAAACGTGAAGCGTTGAGAGTTTGTTTAGCCTTGTGAAGATCGTGTGTCCCCGGACAAAGTAGAGAAGGGTGAGGAGGGCGAATAACGAAATGATTTAAGCTGCACTTGGAATGGTAGAGGGGGCTCATAAATTTTCAGAGAGTTTCACGTACGCGTTCTCGTAGTTGTCGGTAGAATGGAGAGAGTGGAAAGGAGGAAGCAGTAGAACCCTTCCTTATATGCCGTTTCAATTGACACAAGAATCATCATTTAGACAGACCACTCACTACGTGGCCGCGCTGGGGATGTAGGAAGTGGGAAGCCATCATCACCACATGTACGGGCATGATAATGGAAGGCGCAGGAAGATGGGTCTTGTACCACCCCACAAGGAGAAACGCACGCATACCTTATGCCAGGTGGTATTCTTAGCAAGTTGAAAGTGTCTTACTTCACGGTCCGCGGCTCTACAATACCTGACTAGGTACGTCTTACACCAGTGCATAGTACTATATAGTAGTAGGTATAGTGTAGGTATACTAGTAGGTATACTACCTTACCTAGAATAACTTCCCTAGCCCTATTACCGATCCCCCGTTGCACACTTGCATAATGGCCAAGAAGAGGACTGCAAGGGTACCCGACCACTCTCATCTTCTTAGTTCCAATACTAGTAGGTACACTACCGAGATCAGCACCAGGCCCACTTTACTTATTAGCGTGGTGGAAATGTTGGCGCCGTATGCAATACGGTGCTATAGAGTGCGCACGCGTGTGGACTTGGTAGAGGAATATCCTCATCGGAAACGTCAATTAGCCTTAATCTTTCGGAACCCATTCTTAGCCGACCAGGTGATGATGCACAATCGCCGTCCGTTACCCAACTAGCTGCAGGGCAAGAATGGTATGTTCTCAAAATGGGGGAGATAGAAGTCGAAATCTCGCCAAATTGGGAACAAAATAACGAATTACTTCCGATCGCGCCTTACCAGGGACGAAATCAATGCCATGCCTAGGGTAATAAATGCTCCCAGCGATCTCTGTCTATCTCGGCTTACCTTTGCATCACAAATGTTATCTAGCAGAGAATATTGTAGTATAACCTGCAGAAGCAGATCAGTAAGAGTCGCCCTTACAGACGAATGTATGAGAGACGATATGCACCCTTCTTTTTTATGATGTACTTTCCCTTTATAAGGAACTCTTTTATACTTATCGTCAACTTTTCTGTCACATTCGTACCTCATGCACAAAACCTCTAGCTGTATTACAGTCTGTTCTACAATATAGAGAAGTGGTAAGTAATAGGCGGTGCAGTTATCCGCATCTGTATATTGCCCAACGCTTCAAGTATTGATACGAGAGGGTCTTGGTTTTGGTGTTCTAGGATAATATCTCTCGCAGCTACGGGACTCAGGTTCATGTCAAAGGTTTGAATGAAGATTTTGGCTACATACCTAGCAAGCTATAGATAACGCGATCAGGATGCTTGCGGCTGTGTGTGCTGCGATACATAAGAGTGGTGGTGACACCAATACATATAAGGAGGAAACGTTTGATGTTTCGGGCTTGACTTTGGCTTCATTTACAGACAGCCCTTTAGCCCTTACTTCAGTGTGAGATATCCAGGCTACAATAGGCAACAATTGCTAAGCTCTTCTTAATACATATAGGCTGTTCAAGGTCATGAGGTTCTTTGGCGCCTTAGAATATTATTGTTCTAATTGAATTCCCCATTTCAAGCCCTTGTGTCAGGCCATCGTTAGAGTATGCCAGCAAACGCGGCGAAGCGCTTTCACTAACATTCGCAAGATTTCAAATCACCGAAAGTTAAGTAACCGAGTCTATTGTATAACAGATACACGATGAAAATGAATAACACCGGCTATTGTATTCTTTATTCGTTTGCTATGGCGCTCCACATCGTATCGTCATGAAGCGCTTATTAAATCAGTCAAGGCCCTCTTAGTCTATATTTCTAGAAAGGGCATATGAAAGCGGCTATTATCGAAGGCTGTCCCACGGGTCAAGATTTCTACCTAACACGTTCCTGGAAACCGCGAACGCGTACCTAACGAGATAATAGCGCCTGGCCCTCCTCTCCTAAGACACCCCGACGCCTGTTTAAACCTAGGAAATATAGCACCTACCGCAGGGAATCCGACGAGTAGGGCGTGGAGATAACTGGTAACCCCTTGCTTTCTTTGTCTAATATCCGTTCCCATTCCCACATTAACCAACACCGTTTCCATTAATTCTCAAGCACCAGCTTCGATATCACAGGACCTCATCTAGTCGGAATCAACCAGGTCGATTAAGTCACTCGTCTTGGAGATTTTGAAAGGGCGAAGACCCTGGATAGATTCTCTGAGCTTGCGCTTCGCAGCCACCCCCTTGTCGCTATTCGTCCCGGTCGCGGTCGCGGCTGTAGTAGGGTTGTTGCCGACGGGATGATGCGATTGAGCATCCTTTGTTGCGCCGTTCGATACGCGGTTGAATTTCCGCCGTAGCCCTCGCAGCCGGTCCATCCCGCGGCGGCGGTGTTCGTGGCGGTGTTTGCGGCTTTTATGATGCTTTATGGCGGTTCGGCGCTCTCGCTTGGTATTTGGAGGGAGTTCCTTGACACTTTGGACTTCGGGGTCGGGCAATTTGAGATGATGAGGAAGCTTCTTCGCCTTCGCCTTCACCCCCGTCGTAGTCTCGATTCGAGGGACATATTTCTCAATGCTTGGACGAATGGTGTCAGAGGACCACGAGTTACGGGATGTGTCCATCTCCTGAACATAGGTGACATCGTGTTTATCATGATTGTCGTTGGCACGAACGATGGAGGACCTATGATGCTTATCTTTATCACCATCTTCACTATCGCTCTCTATTTTGACAGACGACAGGTCTTCATCCTCGCTCTCCAATTTGATAGCAGCGAAACGAGCCGGGTAATTGTCGTACATCGCGCTTATCAAGTCGTCTACGAGTTGCTCGGCATCTTCATCCGTGATCCTACAACTGTTTTTCATCATTTTGTCTTTGCCTTTCGCCTTGGTATTATTCTGGTTCCTCACTCGCCTTTTGACTCTCGAACGTGAGGGTTGGAAATGCGAAAAGGCGGAATGTTTGAGTCGCGGCGGTGGTGCAGATTTAGTATTTCTGCTATGGCTAATCCCTTTCTCGATTTTCGCCTTCGGTTGCCTGCTGCCACTGGGAGAGCTTCGTTGCTGCGAAGCCACATCAGTTATAACCCGGAGGAAATTTATTGTTCTACTCACATTGGGTCTGGAATTGCACGGTTGGCTATCGTTATTTTCGTTGTTATTCCGGCGCTCAGACGTGATGCCTTCCAGACTTAGAGCCTCTATAAGTCGATACTTTTAGAAAACGATTATTAAAGTGATTGGGAATTTCTTACCTCGAGATCGATACTTGAATCGGAAAATAGCAATAGGACCATTGTCCTCACTAAGTTTTGAACTTTTAATATACTTCGGCTTTGTTGCCGGCTGACTATTGGTAAACCTAAATAGATTAGCTCACGCCGGCTTGTAAGATTTACGAAGTATCCTACTTAATCCCGTGGGTTTGGCTTTCGCCTCGGCACACGACAAACTCTTCAGGTTGATCATCAATAGGTGCAAGGAATGCTCCATTCCCCTTCTCAAGCACCATGCGATAAACCTTGATTTTGATGGTGCCGAGTCGCTCCATACCCTTCGTTTCGATGTCATGTTGCCCAGTTTGTCGTCTATCAACTATCCATTGTCATTAGTAGAGTGCAGACATATAAAGAAGATGCCTAACACCTACCCCGAGCGAGTTTTGAAAAAGCGAAGCCCTGAACAACGCAACCCGTGCGGTCATTGGGATTCTTGGCTACGCGGTAAGTGATATCGCCTTCCCAGCCCTCTTCTTTTATATCCTCCTATCTACAGAACTCGCACTTTACCCAAATTCCATCAATCGCTGCTGAAAAGTTGAGGACGTGGTTCTTGGGGCCCCACGAGTATTCCTTAGTTGCCTTGAGATGGATCCCAAATAGTTCATCATCTCCGCATTCGACATACTTTGTAATCACTTGTGGACACCCCTGTACTTTCTCTGCATGAGATGGATCGTCATATTCTTTGGTCGTGCCACGATTTGTGTAGATAGTGACCTCCACGCCGGGAAGTCCCTGAATAATTGCCATGCCGCGAAAGTGCAGCTTGGAGCTGAAAAGACCTAGGTGTTGCGGGTAAGTGCGCCCTGAAAAGGAGAAGTTGGCTGAGTTGGATTGTCGGGGATATCAGACAGTGCAAGAGTGTCTTAGTTATATGTAGAGGGAGAACGATCTCTTCCAAACACTATGTAGGAGACGAGGTGTCGGAATAGTGCACCGAGGCAAGAACATCTGACCTCTTTCCTCAACTTTTTTTAACTAATGGCGTTATGATAGTTGTTTTCCCTACCCTTAAAAGTAGGTAAGTGCGTTATTCTCGCCTAAGATCGTGTTGTCCTCGTCGGCCAACCCCATTGAGGAAGCGCCCACATCAACAGTAAGTTGTACTCTATTTCTTTCTTTTTGTTACAAGTCGAATAGGTGCTGCCAAGATATAGAAGGTTTCTATGTGTCCTGACGGGTTGTGAATTAAGTTGAGCGGTGAGGAGATAACGAGCAGGTCAATATTGGTTGCACACTGAGTCAAGAGGCAATCAGTGTTGTAACATGTAATACATAATCTATTGTACCACATGGCTATACCTTGACTAAAGGTAGGCTCTTGGAAGAGATGAGGCTAAATATAGGGTTTTGAGATATGTAGTAGCAAGCACCTAACCGATATTTTGTCTTGCGGCAGGTGTGATAGTTTCCAACACCTCTTTCATCTAATGAGCCATCGTTTTTAAAGTCGGCTGTCAGTTTTGGTTAGCTTTAGGAACCCCCCTCGCCTCTTTCATGGGGTAACATGTAAAGCTACGCAATGATGGACCAAATCAACATTTCTTCAAGATAACTATCGAAGGGCCTTCGAGGCTTACATTTCCAAGGCAGTAACTTCTGTTCGTGACTCTGATGTAGGTTCGGCATTATAATGCGCACTTTCCCTACCGTATAGGGTTGTATTATCATAACAGTATGTCAGCGTATACCTGATTATGCCATATATTACACTACTAAATCGATCCGGACATCTTCCCGGGTAGTGTCTTTTAATATAGTATAATCAATAGGTTGAGATACGAGGGCTTCTCCGAGTTCAAGACAATAATAGAGCTTATAGATGTACGCTCAGGTAGCTACCGCGAAGAATGACTAACCGAGCTTAGTGCACAGAAGATTCTAGCAAAAACGCAGAATAGCGAGGGATAAATAAATCGAAAAATTCTGCAAGTATTAGAATTAGTTCCCATCAATAAATACTGATATATCTTGACTAAGAGATCGCTCTTCCCCGAACGCTTACGACCGGCTTGTTGATTTGGTGGAGGGCATGAGCCATCACGAGCTTCGGGTTTGTTTGGGTGACGAGCTTAAAGAAATTGCTTAGTGTAGTAGAGTTTCCCATCAAGATGCTAGATATCATGCACGTGCCTTTTCTTCGCAGCTAAAAGACATATAGCGGGCGGAGTTGGAATCGTAGGGCATAACAAGGAGACCGGTAGGCAAAGCCGCCAAGAAATTTCGTAGTATTGGAGGCTTCTAAAATGGCCCTTCAATGGGACTGTTACATTGCAAAAACTAGATGCATCTTTGAAGCACAACCATTGTGCATATTTTTGGCCTGGGGTAGGGGTTGCAGCTACTAGGCGTAGGTGAGAACGCAATCCGGGGCGGCGCTGGAAGTCCGCAGTCGGTGTGAGTCAAAATGATGTGTAAGGCAGCCACTTCCATTATATAAGTTGGTACATCGGTCTTGGCGGCATTGAAATTAAGCCACACGTTACGACTCTAGAATATCCAGAAAAGGTATGTGATCCTACAATCTAGAGGTTATCTCTCGTAAAGTAAGACATGCATTTCAACTATATAATATATATATAAGCACATTGCAGCGAGGAGACTACACGCGAAGCGGGATAACGAAGGTCCGAGTCGATCAGAAGGTATCAAGTGAGGTTGAGAAAGGACTGATAGTTCTAAGTCAACAACCCCGGCCGGTCTCACTTTCGGCTACGAAGCGGGGCTAGAGTATTGGAACGAGCCAAGTAAGACGGTCAAATGGCTAGCCGACTTATACGTGAGAGGGGGGACGCCGGCAGGCCAGCGTTGTTGGGAATCACCTAAACCCCTATTATATATAATGACGATGGTCTAGCTAGCTATAAGGGTAACAAGCTAGCTGGGCACGAAATAAAAATCAAAAAAAAACTTGCGTGATCGATCAAATGCTAATTGGATATATGGTAACTTCAAAACCTAATATAGATGTAGCCGTCCTTGGGAATACCTGACAAGTTGGAAATATGTTCCCTGAATGCTAGGCAAGCATAAATATATATATATTGTCAGGACAATGCGTCTATGCGCCTAGATGGAGACTACGGGTTGATTGGTACTTTATAAGTGTAGAGAGAATGATTAGACAGCATATTATCTAGGTTATACGAAGACCCAAGATTCCTTTGACATAGCAACCGGGACCAATCGACAACTATCCTATCCCAATAAACCTAAACCAAGCCCTACTCATAACCATATCCATTTTGTTCGTTCTTTCATTTTGCAGCGGCTTACACTAGATCTTTGTGTGAATGCGAGGACCCTGTCGATTGAAGCTCAAACTCCTGTTCAATCTTGATACCTCCACGTGTGTTTAGCTCTTGCTCGCTCTCTGCCGTATTACCTCTGGTAGCAGAGGCCTTTGGAAATCCAGCTGCAGTCTTTTTATTACCATTGGCGTCGATTCGAATCCATTCCTGGCCCGTTGCGGCTGAATACGGGGACAATAGTTCCTTGGAACCGGCGCTGGCATCTTTCGAGCTTTTGATGGTGCTTCCGAGGCGCTTGAAGGACCTGATTATCTCACGGTATATGATAGGCAGGTTTGCGCAGAGGATGGCACCGCATGGTTCCAGTGCTGAGAGAATGCCCAATGGGACCTCTTCCCCTGCGGGACGATATTAGGATCAACAGAGAACACGACGTAGCCATGTATCGAATAATGCGGACTTACAAGTGACATCACCAGACCCGGCCGAAAAGACCACAGAAAGGCGTGCGATGCTAAGGCCGCAAACTCCTAAGCCGATAGAGAAGAGACAGCAAAGAGCGATGCGTTTTCCCCTATTTACCTGTAATTTCATGATGATTGGGATAGGCATAGAGAAGATCCAAAGGTCGAAGATAAGATTCAAGATGTTAGTGGAATACGTAAATGCCACTTTGTCGACGCATTTGGCCGTGGCAGCTATCGCCGGATCCCACCAGCCTTGAATAGGTTGACAGCCTAGGCCGAGGATG
Source organism: Xylaria digitata (assembly GCA_022495195.1). Lineage (NCBI taxonomy): Eukaryota > Fungi > Ascomycota > Sordariomycetes > Xylariales > Xylariaceae > Xylaria > Xylaria digitata. The sequence continues at coordinate 39,930 of MU376944.1, read as the reverse complement.
ATTTCCATCTCGATGAGCCAGGCGAATACGAAGCCAGCAGTGATCCAAACAGCGACTCTTATCTTAGTCGTCACGAATATGCGGTGGTACAATGCAAGAATCGAGAGCTTGGTGCTCGCAATCGCGAAATCGTAGAAGTGGCTGAAGATGTAATCGCCCTTATGATCTATTAGAATAGGGAATGCAGGGGAAGCTACTGAATGGAAGTAACAAATCGTCAACCTACCTGAAGGTAATGGGATATAGTTCCAGGCTTCAAAGTCTGTACATGGCGTCCGAGCCCCCCGGGTGGCCCTGAAGCAGGGTTAGAAGTAAGAATCTATGAGCTAGACAACGAGACGAAGCGGACCATAGACAAGCCCAGCAATACACTCCGCCACGGCGGTGATCTAGGGCTCGAGTATTAGTGAGTGATACCTCGAGGGAAATAGTCACAGAGATATTGAATATCAAGAACAGCTTACAGTTGCCCAGACGATAAGGTAATCATCATATCCGAGGTGGCCGTCGGAATTCGGGCTTGCCTTCACATAGCATCTGTAAAGAGTGCTGAGAATCTCAAGAGGGATGGGAATTGAATAGAAAGCATTGACAAGGGGCCTCCGGTCCTGGGCCAGGTACTCGGCACTGTAAGTCACCGTGTTATTTGCCATGATAGATAGCAGCTATGGCTAACGGCTATGTGTGAAATTATAGCGCATAACGCACAAGAATTGAATTTGAAGTCATCGACGTTGGAAAACCAAACCCCGGCACTTGTCGGGCTGGATTGGAATTCACGTTGATTTTATGCACCGAGTAGAGAGATAGAAAAGAAAGGGTAGTATTGACAGCTCCGACCTCATAGGTCTCGGTGGTATGTTTCTCTCATCTTTCTTCGTAGCTGAAGAGTGCATGGTGACACAACAGATCGGCGAGGCACCCCAATCGATTCAGGCCTACATTGCGGTCTTTCTCGAGACCTGCCTATCAACCGCACGCTTACACCTCTCTATGCGACGGTACCCAATCAGTGGCTTGCCTGCACCGAAAGCTCTCGAACACTTTCCCATGCCGCACCGGCGCTCGTGCCAAGGTATAGAATAGTTCCCGTCTTACACATGCCGGTACTTAGCATGATTACGATAAGTGACTTGTCACGGCCTACTTCCCCCATACAATCATAGTATAAGTACTATTAGTGCGGCTTCGACTACAAAGCAAGGGACTACGTACTCACTACCTATACTATGTAATGCATATTTACTTACATAGGGTCTAATACGGCTTTAGTTGTGTCTAAGGCCGATAGTGCGCTCAGCGTGTTGATAGTACGCCGGTGGCTTGGGCTATCGTTACTATTCTCAGGGTCGCGCGTTGTGTGCGAGCGTTGGAGTATTGACTCCCAATTGCCACCCTACAGTAATCCGGGACAGCAACTCAAGACTTTGCTCTGGAAACCGAGCGACGAATAAAATACAGAACTCAATCAAAGCGAGACGTTGCAACCTACTTCTTTTCTAATTATAATGATCACTTGGAGCATCGGGGTCTTTCCCGTTTGTTGTCGCATCTCTGCACTCTGCATGCCACCAGAAGGTGTGATAACGTGTGTGGTAGCATGTGGTCGCATGTAAGACGATTCTCTCGAGTCGGATGTCTCGGTAGAAAGGCGTGCTACCTTATACTTATGCACCTGGAGTAAAGAACGTGTCAGCGCAAATTCCAAGGCTCTCGCGTGTGGAAAATGTCACGCTTCAAGATTGTGCCATCACATTATATGGTAGTATTGCGAAGGAGCTGAAAATGTGACCCTGACTGTCTTGCATGTGCCAGGGCCCCCCATCATTACCCCTTTCAATCAAGACAGGACCAGGACTTGTAGCTATCGTGTTTTGTCCCCCGATCGTTCTGATTTTGTCGTTCCCATGTACCCCCTGCAAACCAGCCAACAGTCTCTCTTGGTCCTGTCTTATTGGTGTCACATCACGACAAACAGCGACGATCTCGTCGAGACAACTCTTTCGTGCGAGCAAAAGAGCAACCTCTCCTATTCGTGCGCGACAAATTCCCACCCACGCGCACGGTTCCTCCTAGGTTCTCTGCGCTGCCGTCGCATCGTAGGACTTATCGCGAGGGTAGTTTAATTTATCTTTCGCGCCTTGGCTGCTAAAGTAAATCCTGCACTTTCGACGACACGCGTCTTGGAGATCATGATTAACAGACGGGCAGCAAGCCGGTTAACATGGCTGGTGGTTTTTGTGGCTTGTGCGGTCGCTGGGGGATCCGCCGAGCTCCCTCTCTCTGTTTCTGCTTCTGGCCCGGTCGTCAGTCTCGGGTATGCAACTTATGAGGGCTATTATAACGGAACTTACGATCTTAATATCTGGAAAAGGTATGGATGCTGTCTCATTCTCGCCCGACACCGTATGGCTGCTTGCATGTGCTTGGCCCGGTATAAGTGACCCGGCTGGCATTCCAGACGCCACAGTGCTGACCGTCATCGCTGATCGCTCATGCTAACCGTTAACCCCTCTATAGTATCCGCTATGCTGCACCTCCAACTGGAAGCCGTCGATGGCAGGCTCCAGAGCCTCCTCTCCACGACAATCGCCTCACTATCCCTGCAGTAGCCCAACCTCCTCTGTGCCCCCAGACTGGCGCTTTTGGGGTCCCTGCGGCGTATGGCTTTAACTCAGGTCCCGGGAATGAAGATTGTCTCTATCTCAATGTCTACGCTGCGCCTAATGCGACCAATCTGCCGGTTCTAGTATGGATTCGTATGTGCTTCCTTCTACGTGTCTACCTGTACATAAGCATGCCTTACTAATAATATACCTCAACAAGACGGTGGTGGACATTCGGTCTTCGGAGCTTCATATGACCCGAGCGTATGGATGAACACCAATAACAATGGTTTCGTCGCGGTCGAGATGCAGTACCGACTGGGAGCCTTCGGCTTCCTTGCATCGCCAGACGTCAAACAGGGAGGCCGGCTTAACACCGGCCTCCTTGATCAGCGGTTTGCTATTGAATGGACCCGCCAGCACATAGCCAAGTTCGGCGGCGACCCGAACCGCATCACGGTCGGGGGCGAGTCCTCCGGTGCGGCATCTGCCGTCTTCCATTCTCTAGCCTACGGTGGAAATGACACGAAGCTCTTCAACAACGTATGCCGACTCGCTAGCAATTCATACGTCTTATTAAAAGCTTACTAAGTCTTTTCTAGATCATCGCTGCCAGCCCGTATTTTCCGTCGATTTACAAATACTCAGACTCATTTCCAAAAGCCCGTTATGACAAGTTCGTTGAGCTCGCCGGCTGCAGCAAGCCGGCCGCAAACAAGACAGCATTTGACTGCCTCGTGGCAGCTGACTCTGTGGTGCTGCAAAACGCTAGCGGAACTGTCTCAACAACCCTGGGGTATTTCGGGAGCTTTGCCTTCCTACCCGTGATCGACGATGACTACATCCAGGAACGGCCGGCCGTTCAGCTGCTAAGTGGGAAGCTAGGCGGAAAACGTGTTCTTGTCGGCGTAAGTCTTCAAACGATGTATTAAACTGGGGATATCCACTTACACGCTATAATAGAACAACGCAAATGACGGAGTTCCCCTATTCAATCCCAAAGTCTCTACGCGGGCGGAGTACGACGAATTCATCGCGGAGACGTTCCCGCTGTTCACTCCAAAAGACATCAATAGCCTAAATAGGATTTACAAGATCCCAGACCAACCGCCGCCGGCCAATGGCGTCGTCTTCGACACGCTCGGGTATACAGGGCCGACGGCATTAACGCAATCCGGTATAGCGACCGGCATCCAGCAATCCGTATTCAACATAGCGGCCGAGACCGTCTTCGATTGCCCGGCCCAGTGGATCGCCGAGGCCTTTAGCACGGGGTGCAGATCGGCTTGGAGATATCAATACTCGGTGACGCCGTCGTACCACGGCGCCGATCTGCGGTCGTATTTTGCCGTTGGTGCGAGCAACCCCAGCGCCGACTTCCGACACGCGATGCAGAAGATATGGGGCAACTTCATTATCAACAACACGCCTGTCATTCCCGTGGCGGATGCCATAGGCCAATACGATAACGCCTCTGTCCCCGTCATCGGGAACAACACCCAGATCAACTGGCCCCAGTTCACGCACAGCAACCCCGTTCACATGAATCTGAACACCACTGGTGGGCAGATCAGCCTCGTCAAGGTCGCGGATACACTGGCCTACTATATCCGGTCGGGGCCTGGCGTCGTGAACAATTTTAGCTTGGCCAATTCTTTTTCGTGGGAAGGCGCTCGCGGCGATCGTTGTGACTTTTGGCGGGCCGTGTCGGCGAGAGTGCCGCAGTAGAAAGATATGTAGGCTCGGTATATGTAGATAGATGAGGATGCATAAAGCGTGGTAGATTTTATAACAAGTGCCTATCTTACCCCTCACGGTGGGTTCCATATCGACTATTCCGTTCATTGCCCTTAATACAACGCAATTTACCCATCCAATACACCGCGTAGCTTACAAGAAGTCTATGTGACAACTGTTAGTGCTTCGGCGGTTCAACTGCTCGCGTAAGATGGGTTTCAAGGTGATTCTCAGGCTGGCTATCTAATAATTTTTGACACAATTGCTAAAATGAAACCAGGTAGGTATATCTAGAGTCGCTCCACGCCGTAGTAATAACCCTCGACAAGCAACCGAGCTGCTAACTCGATCGTCGGTTTCCGCGTTCAACATCTTCCTCTCGATGAAATCAATACATCTGAATGTACTTACCCGAAAACTGTTTGCTACCTAGGTAACTAGCCGCCACGTTAGACACGCGCCTCGCGTTGCTGGGAACGCTCCGGCGGGACCGCGTCTCTCATGGCAAACAACGCAAACAACGCGTAAAACCCACAACCAGGCCAGTGTATATAAAGAACAATAGCCATGCATTCTTTCAACAAGTTGGCCTACTGGTTAGAGCCGACAGTTCAGTATTAGGTAATCTCTTAATCGCTGAAACCTACAGAAAGGGGTTCGAGTCCCCCACACAGCCGATGAATGCTTGATTACTGACCGGGAGTAGTTAAAGAAGCGAACGGACCAACGACTACTGCGTAATTAAAATACAAAGCCTTGTTGGGGAGTAGTGGTAAACGAACGTACGGTTGGGCCGGATCATAATGATCTGATCATTATGATCTGGTTAAGTCGGATGTGATTGGTCAAGCAGAGGCTGCTTTTTTTTTTTCTACTCTCCTAACGTATAATTTTAAAGGCTAAACGTTAAATACTTAAAATGAAAAAACCAGAGGTTTAATTAAGTAAATAAATAGTGTTGTTAATAACTAACCAGAAGTTTTCATGTTATAAGTTGTTTAACTAGTAATGGCTATCTTGATACTAGTAGTTCTTTCTTTAAGCTTGTGGCGGCTGGAGATCTTTTTAAACACATGCTTTTTTATAAAGATATGGAGTTTTCAGATTTGCTATTCTAAGGGCCGGCCTTTATTTGGGTTGTATTGTCGACTTATTAAGCGCATTCTACGAGGACCAATTATATAAAACGAGATGGAAGCATGTAAGTAATATTTCTAGGGGAAGCTACAGCTTTGCAAGGTGGTTGCTAACGCGCTCTACCTTTTACATAAGGTGAAAGTCACTTACACTACCAACAAAGAAACTATAAGTTCATGAGACCAGCTGTGCATTTAACCCGAGGGAGACGTGGATACCATAATAAGACTGTCTAAGTACTAGGCTTTTCATCAATAGTGTGCCTCCCATTTCGTGAAAAGCAAACGAAAGCTTTAGGGAAAACATATCTTAATCTATCTCTCTTGTCACCCCACAAAACATCCGTTAATAGAATAGAGGGATCAAGGCATATAAAAATATGGCCTTACTATAATCTGGGTAGATAGTGATTGTGAATCTCACATCGAAGACCCCGAAGAAAGGGAGGTGAGGGAGGTTACCTACACCGAGGTCTTACAAAGATAGCGCGTTGGCACTAAAATGTTGTCCTTGGCTCCCACGTGCTTAGCCGACGCACAGACCTTGCATCATGCACAAAAAACTATGTACCTTAGTAGGTAGACTTCAAGTTGGTAGGTATAAAACGGGTTTACTGCATAAAATGGTGAACAAAGAAACTCAATTTACAAGAGAAAAAAAGACGAATACACGAAAAGGAAATATGAAATATTATTGATTTCTTTGAGGAGTGAAAGAAGAGGGTAGGGAAAGCAAGGGAAAAAAAAAAGGTGAAAAAAAAGGGTTGCTGCTCCCAGTTGAACTGAGAGGCATCAGGAATTGAGCCCGATGCGGGGGTCGAACCTGTGATAGTCGGGTTAGAATCTTTTTTGATTTTTTGATTTTTTGATCTTAAGAGCTACTCACCCGCAACCTTGAGATTAAGAGTCTCACGCTCTACCGATTGAGCTAACCGGGCGAGTTTATTCGCTATTTGGTGATTTGGCGTCGTTCAATACCCGCTTATTGTCCCGCTGGGACCTGGGACTAGGATTCGTACTGAAATTTTCCTTTGCGTAGCGAGTCTTCCTCCCGAGCAGACGGCTAGTGCGAATATTCTGAGCGTAGCTGAATACACTATGTTTGTACACTAACTCTTGCCCCAAAGCATTCGAATTTACTAGGTAGATATCAAGGGAGAATGATATCACTGCCTAATACATACAGTAGTGCGTAGTGTAGGTATCTACAGTAGATTCGATGAGGTCATGTCTGGTTCAGCTGAATTGCATAGGATTCTTCACGTCTTGTGACTTGCGAATCTTCTTATCTCTTTCATTACAGCTATTGAGACTAGGAATGAATGCTGGTCTTTTCCCCTTCTTCCCTGAAGGCTTTTAATGAGAGTTGTCCGTAAGTGAAAGCCACAAATGTTGTTTATTGGGTCATTCTACCTTAGACCATAAAAGGCTTGACACTTTCATCATCGTTAAGACAAAAGTGTCAACCTAATATTATAGTCCCGCCGTCGAAGGATTCGTTAGTCTCTCGTTACCACGCGAAAGGAAAAAAGCATGGTAAAAGCATGGTTCGGGTAGGTAAGGGTTCCATATTAAAGCATCCACTAGTGTGGATAAGCATTTGATCTATGAGTAGAGCCCGCCGGATCTTACGGGAGTTCCCGATGGCCTATGGCTACACGAAGGCAAGGGACAGATGACGCCAAGATAGCTTAGCCACGGCTACTGAGCCGACAGCAAATGGTGGTGCTATCGTCTAAAATTGACACACGTATCTCACCCGTTCTAGCAAAGATTAGCTGAGAACGGGTCATCCCCTATCCTAAATAGTAGTAAGTCATTCCCAACTCTCGCTTGCCGTCAGCCGCACTGGGGAATGGCAGTGGCCTTAGCTGTCAGTAAGTAGTAAGTAGGTAGGTAACCCTCGGTGAATGTCGACCGTTAAGCGAAACTGAGCTGCGACAACGTACCTATAACAACCAACCTTATACGATATACTGCGAAGTCGAGTGTATAACTATCCATGTTAATTCTTGATCTTTGATTTTCACGAGGATGGCGTCTTAGTACTTTATAGGGGCCTCTGCACCCGTAGTGTATTGACGTGGTGTGGTTTTTGACTTCTGACTAGGCCCCAGTAGTGTCTTGGTAGTCTGTGTTGCTGACTGTTTCTAGAATCGTACCCTGTCAAAGGATCGACTCAGGGGGCAACTAGTACTAATCATAGTAGCAACTTTGACAAATCATAGTGGACGTATGGTAGAAGATGCTGAGAATAAACCCGTAATCAGGCAAGGCAAGTTGTATTAAACGTGGTAACCTGGTGTGAAAAGTGGAAATCAGGTGGTTTGCCCTTTTCTTTCGTTCGTCGCGATATAGGCATCCCATGTTTTCTGCCTTCTTCGTAATTGTGGTGTATTGATCGCATCGCCTTGGAGATTACTGCTGTATTGCCGGATTCACAACGGACCGAGAAGAGAATGGACGGCTCAGGAGTCAACACGATGAGGCGGCTCCACCCGAACGGGGTGCCGGCAGTGCGCCCGGTCAGTTGGAGTGCGATTCCGGCCGACGACCCAGCTGCACATGAACAGATGATCAAGTACATTTCTGAGTCGATAGTGGATGGCATGCAGGGCAATATATCAAGTGGATTTATGAAACAAGTCCAAGCCTCCAAGAAGAGCGCCATGTCACCTCACGACAAAGCAGAGCGGATGCGCATAGTTCGCCGTATGCGAACGACATTGGAGCGGCTTACGGAGGAGTTGGGGCAGAAGTTTTTCGAGGAATTCCGTGAGAGGCCGGCTGTTGGCCGGTGGTATGACTCCTGGTTGCTCCACGAACCCCCGACCTTCCTGCGATGGGAAGAGGAATGGGCCCTGCCTACCCACGAAAATTTAGCTGCGATCGACGTGCGTAGCGTTGGTGGTAGTATTGACGAGCGTGTTTTTGGTTCCGAGACTACCCCTGAAGTTAGAGTAGACTTTTCCGAGGATCTTGAGGAATATGAAGATACTCAGGAGGAGTTGGCTCAAGCTCCCGAGTACAGAGCAGATGCGCCAGTGGCTGAGGTAAGCTAGAAACCCCATGTTTTCCGTTTCGGCATGAGACTTTCATGCAAGCGGTCAATCTACAGATTGATTGACGCGGATGTTAGACGAAAACCGACGGGCCTGCGCCAGCTTCTACGGGCTGTAAGTGTGAGCATGTACATGAAGGCTCTGACTCAGAGAAAACTCCCCATCTCTGCCAGACGTGTGCCTGCAGCAACCAGGGTTATGGCTGCATTGCGTCGTGTGGTTGCGACGAGACATGCCAGAATAACTTCAACAACATCGCTCTCGACAATATTCTCGGCACGGATGCTTCTGGGTTACCGGTGAAGCTTGATCCGTGTTTCATCACTTACTTGCAGAAGCACAAGCTGGATGGGATAATCACTCTCGATTCTTTGTTTGACCATCTTCTGTCGGGTTTGGACTATGTGCCGGATGGTAATGACGAGGCAATCGACACGTGGCGGGTGACATGGGAGACGGGCTATAACGGCCCGGACCCAGAAGCGCGAACGGAAGAGCTCCAGCGTCAACTTCTCCGTCTCGGACTCGGACTTAGCGACAAGCGTGGGGACTGGTTTTTCTCATTCTGTTACAGCAATAGTGAGCGGACGGGAAGCTGGCAGCAGGGCCAGCAGATATGGCACTGCAGAGCCTGTGGGAGCTGTAGCGAACGGGAAGAGTGGCACTGCGGAAAATGCAACAAGTGCACGTACGGAAGAGCGATCCCATGCGGCGGATGCGGAGGAGTGTCGAATTCCTACCACGAGGCACACAAGGCATGACTATATGTAAGTCATGACTGGCTTCAGGCTGCCATGATCAAGGTCGTGTTGGTTTGTCGAGGACTCAAGAGAGCAGGAAGAAAGCTGAAGACACGACCTTCATATGGCAGCCTTCGCATGGGAAATAAGAAGAAAGTGAAGAGATAATGATAGTCCGGCCTGGTCTGGTCTGGCTAGACATGAAGTGTGTTGGTGGTGGTATTGACCGGATGTGGTGTTGTCCTAGGGGTATGAATAAGCTCATGGCGATGTTCAGAAAGAAAGCGACACAGGGCGATATAGGGCTCCGGTGTCTGTATATAAAGCATGTGGCACACTCTTTTATACCCGATTATTATGAGGGTATTTTCCTTGTATGTATTGATCATAGATTTGTAGTATGGTGTGGTGTGGTGGACTAGGGAGCCGAGGGTATATACAGCCCAGGCCTGTACATAGGGGAGGAGTCTGTCTGTCTTTGCAACATGGTTTCGTTATTGTTGGAAGGAAAGGTGAATACCTAACTGAATGGCTATTATAGCTGTTACATAGTACTTATCAGATAAATAGTTTTCTTTTGGATGGAGGTCTCGTCAGCGGCCTTGTCAGAGGCCTTTGCCTAATGTCTAAGGTCTAAGGTCTAATGGTTGTACATCAGATCGATCACCAGTACCTTGGATCTAATCTGTCTGTCTGATCTTGGGGAAATTCGGAGAAGTGACAGCTTGAGCTATCTCGAGGTAAATCTTTACTAAAATGGTACCTTTGTCTCCACCCCGCACTGCACACTGGCACTTACATAGTACACTACACTACAGTATATAGTAAGAGTTATAGTGGCAGCCGGTGCCGTAATACACCACCTACATAGGGAGAGGTAACACTAAGGTAGGTACTCAACTAGGTAGTACCACTACTAGTACCACTACTAGTAAAGCTCAACCGCGTGGAAGCACAAGTACGTAACACTTCCCAATCCATGTATGTACTACTAATGTAAGCCCCCATCTCAATTGAATTAACCACCTCGATCAAGCCTTAGGCATAAGTGGCATCTATTTCTCAACGAATTGACCTACATTCAATTTACCATTCCAAAAAGTTCCAATTGTGTACTGACTGTATTGTCTGTCTGCATGTCTAGACTAATTAAATGCACTCTTAACATCAAAACGTCACCTCACCATTAACCCGAATAGGAGACGGCTATCACGGCTCGAGTCTTGGTCCCTCCTCCAGCCTCCCCATCTACCACCAGAACGACGGCCACTAGTGTACTTAACATAGCCTCATACGTGCAATACCTAATACCTGTTTGGTACAGCCTCTCTATACTATAGTATTACTTTACTAGCTCTACGCTCTACCCTCGCCCACTGGTCCCTCACGGCCGCCCTCACGACTATAATCATCCTCACACCCCGCTTCCCCTTCTCGCTAAGCTCCATCGTGCCACGAGCGCGAACTAGGTAGTCTTCTACGTTCGAGCACTGACGACCATGAGGCCGCGCTCATGATCCCTCTCCTTCGTCTGAAGGAGTGTCACCATGCCGCCCGAAGGACGCTCCACCAATATCCGCGTCTTCATAAAATGGGATGACCAGACTGTCTTCGCCGGCGAGGAGATTAGGTGTCAGATCACCTTCAAGAACGTCGCCTCCGATGTTACCCCCGGCCCCAATCACCTCGCCTCGAATCCCCGTCAATCGTCGCAGCCGTCTCCGAGAACCGATCGAACGAGACAGCCTTCGCCCTTGCTGAGCCCTCGAGGGGGTTCTACTAACGGCTTGACACCCCCTGGGTCCGCTCGTAGCCATCGCTCAACACTGTCTCTCAACGTACCCTCTACAGGCTCGCGCCTTAGGAACAGCATCCAGCAATGGCCTCCCCAGCTGCCTGCACCACCCCAGAAACCCGCCCACGCTCATAAACGATCCCTCTCTATCGTGTCCATGGGCTCCAATGCCACTGTCGACGACCAAGCATATGGCAATACCGCTCAAACGAGGCCCCAACGGCCTGGTCGCGGCCACGGTCGATCCGCTAGTCTCCAAATTATACCGCGCGCCGGTGCAGTGACGAATGGTCCTCAGTCAGCATTACTGCCGCGTCGGTCGCCCTTTGGCTCCGAATCGTCTCCGGTGTTTAACAACCACTCGTTCCCCCCTTCAAAGCATGGCTTTGGCCAGAGACCAGGAGCTGCGACGGCCCCCAATACCCCGGGGTTTACTAAATCGCCCACGATGAGGAAATCCCCAGGCCAAATGCCAGACTTCAAGTTTCCTATGGCCCCAGGACCTTCTACCAGCGATGTTGGCGATTCTCCTGATCACTATCTAGACGACTCTGCTTCAACACCCACTGCAGAAAAGATGCCTCAAGTCGCTCTGCCTGTTCGATCAAAAGAGCCGATTCCTACCATCTCTGAGCATTCAGCACCGGTCGCGAGGGTCCTGGCCACCACAAGTATGGCAGGTGGCACTCCTAGAAGTAGTGGAGAGTTTTACTCCTTGAGCAATAATTCGTCAGAAACACTGGCGTCAGAATACGTTACCCACCCATTCCAGGGCGGCCGGAGGCCTGCTCACCTGCGCCGAAGCTCAGTGATGTCTGGTATTAGTCTGGCAAGACTGCCGGAATCTTTGATGATGGGCTATGCCCAGGTACAAGGCTCCTTTACGCTAGATGGATCACTCGTCAACTTGGGGCCATTTGAAGCCGTTAAACGAAAGGCGGTTCTAGGTGGACAGGGTGGTGGTGTGATCGGAGTCGAGTCATCGCGGAGATCTAGCGGCTTCTTGACCGGTTTTGGATGGGGCGGTCTTAGCAATTCCATCGGGGAATTTCTAGGCGGAAGCGAATTCAGCAGTATCAAGGACATGCGAGGTGCGGCGAGCACCAAATCTATCCCTCTATTATCTACCCCTCAATCCATCTTGTTTGTGGATCTACAATTGGGACCTGGCGAGAGTAAAACGTATGAGTATTCCTTCAGATTACCAAAAGGACTACCTCCAACACACCGAGGTAGGGCCATAAAGACAACGTATAGCCTGGTTATCGGCACACAACGGGCTGGAGGTTCCAAGGAGCAGCAAGTGCGATCAGTTGATATCCCCTTCCGAGTCCTCGGAAGTGTTAATAGCTACGGCGAGATCCTCGGTCATGACTTGCTATCTCCTTACATCATACTTCGTGACCAAGCCAAGGTTCAGCCACACGAAAAAGGCTCTAGCCTATCGGCATTAAAGAAACGAACTAAGCTGGATACGCCGGACTCGACAATAAACGACTTTCTAACTTACGTCGATGAACTACTCGACCGCCCACGAGATGGCCTGGGTCTCCTCTCACCGACAGCTACAGCGGCGCCATCTCGGCGCTCTTCATTTACTGGAGAAGCAACCACTGCGAAGCAAGCAATCGACCTCGCTATCATCCGCTCGAATATGTCATCCGAATCTGGACAAAGTAGTAACCGTTTTGTGATTGCGCGCAATGGTCAGCGCGTAGGCGTCGTTATGTTAGCACGTCCATCGTATCGTCTCGGTGAAACCGTTAGTATGGCCATCGATTTCACTAACGCTGAAATTCCCTGCTATGCCGTGCACGCCGCTCTCGAAACCAGTGAGCGCGTCGATCCGTCTTTGGCCTTACGCAGTGAGGCGAGCGTACACCGCGTCACGCGTAAAGTATATGCGAGTTCATCCGAAGCGACGCTGTTTGCGCGTCGCGTCGTCTTCAACCCCACCATCCCCATTTCCGCGACGCCAGAATTCGTGACCAGCGGCCTGAATCTCGAGTGGAAGATCCGGATCGAGTTCGTAGTTCCCTCGTCCGTGTCCACGAACTCCGCTTCCACGTCCGCAAACTCCGTAGATGAACCAGGCGACCAGGAAGACTCTAAGGAGGAACAAGGCCACCCTTTGCTCGAGGAGATCTCCCACAATGATAAAAGTGGCCTCATACTCGTCGCTGCCGAGACCCTCGAATGCGAGAGTTTCGAGGTCGCCGTCCCTCTGCGCGTCTACGGCGCCGTTTGCAACGGCCTGGAACGCCTCGAGCGGGACGAAGCGCTTGAGGAAGGCCTCGTAGTATAGGCCTCGTCGAGAGAATCGGAGCGTCGCGATTAGCTGTGTATGTGTAAATGTGTGGGGAGTGGAGGTCTGTCGTATAGTAGTATCAAATATATGGTTAAAAGCGAGAATATACATTAGCAAGGAAAGGGGATGAACATAGCAGCCAGGGAGGAGGGTTCGTTGCTTCACTAATCTGGATAGAGAGCGACACCAAAAAAAAAGAACTACAACTTTCTTATGGGAAAGAATCAGTCAGGGTAAAAGGCATCATCATCATCATTATATCCATTACAGCGGGTGTGGTTTTGTAGATATTTGTGTAATTATAGTAATGGGAGTGGAATATAGCAGCAAGACGAACCGAAACATCCAAGAACAGAGCCTATCATCACAGCCAACGATATCGGTCCCGATGAAAAATGTATGGCATAGGTTAGAATCACTTGTATGCATGGAATAATGGAATGAAAGAACTTCGGGTTTCTACTGCCTGATTGAGTAGACTCAAAAGCATTTCGCTTCATCTATGGATAGGGAGGCATATACAAGTCTGTAGCTAAAGGGGACTGAAACCATATATAGGCAATCGATCACCCATCTAGGCGACCCAGCCCAACCTAGTGCAGCTCTATGAACGCCAGTTCCCCTTGTGCCCGCCCCCCTCAAAAATAGATGGATGGTATCATAGTTAAAGCAGTCAGTTTTGTCTTACTCCCTGAAGATAAATCCTTAACGCCACCATTGGTCTGTTCTCCGCAGACACATGCTCCCAGTGACGAATTTATAAAGGAAAGAAGAAATGATGGCAGTCCAGACGCCCAATCCGGTCCGGCGATGATCAGCCGATAGCCCCTCTAACCTATGCCACTTAATCCCCGGTTAGACCACCCCGATTATTAACTATACAGTGTTATAGCTCCATGCCAAAAAAATAAAATAAAGGACAGATACAAAATTAGAAATGAGTGTGCTGTTTATGTCGAGATAGTTGATGTTGAGACGCTGCTAGATCCTGTTCCCGACGACCCGGGGCGTTTATCAGCAGAGTCCGTCTCTTGATCGGATGATCGTCGATATTTGCCAAGACGAAGTTTCTCATCGAGGAGTGACACCAATCTCTCCGAATACTGGTCTAGAAGGCCACTGAGCATGGTGTCACTCATTGCCTTGCTTCGCGTTGCTCGGTCTCCAAGAGCAACTGCTGTGAGTCGAAGTTCTTGGTCAAGTTCAGCAAGCAACTCTTGGCTAATAGGATCCGTGGAAGCGAGCTTCTTCCGATAGGTTCGCAGGGTTCGGCAAGTTTGTTCGGTGGACATGTTGAGTGACCCAAAGGATCTTAGACTGCCATTACTCTTGGTTTTCGCCGAATTTAGCGCCGGCACGGAAGGGCGTCGATTGACTCTAGCCTTGGGGCTGACCGGAGGACTACCTGATGGAGTGCCTGATGGTCTACGTGATGGTGTGTCCTCGGGTATGACGGGAGCCGGAGTCGACGGCTGTGCGGCCACAGGGGTTTTGGGAGTCGCGGCGGATGAGAAGTTACCTAAATATAGTGATCGCCTCTTCGACAGTGTTCTTGGGGGCGATCTGCGGCCACCAGCTGCCGAGGAAGGACGTTGAAACTCCGCGAGTTCGGATTTAGATAGAACACGTCGTAATGTTGGTTGGTTGATGGGAGTAGTAACATCTTTAGCGGGTGAGGATTCGCGACTAACAGAACCCCATCCACGATCTTGCAAGTCTATCTCCCAGATCATAATAGTCCCATCGGATCCAACACTTACAACCTTTCGATTGGCTTCATCCTCCTCAATCATGGCGACACCATGTATCGCCTCTGTATGCCCCCATTCTCGGACTAAGAAATGGCCTGTTTGGGTATCGTACATTCTAATCGATTTATCCGTATTGGAAAGGCCGAGAAGAAATGCCGGTTCTTTCTCGGTGCCCGGGCGAGTTGTAAGGGAATCGAGAATGACAGGATCGGCACCACTTTCATCGAAGCACTTGAAGGACTTCAAAAGTTTCCCACTGTCCAGATCGAAGGAATAAACGGATCGCTCAGTCTGAGATACAAAAAGAATTTTCCCATCAGGACCCATTGCCATAGATGTTGGGGATGCTTTCAGAGAAAGTGTTCGAGAAGGGATGGCTGCCAGAACATCTGGATCACCTTCCTTTCTGACTAGGTCATGTATTTGTACTGTCCTGTCTAACGAGCAGGTAATGATTTTATCTGTAGATGGTATCAAAACCTGAGAGACTCGAGCCGCGAATTCAAGTGTCTGGAAATGTTCAAAATCTCCATTACTTAGTCGATGGAATAATTGAGCTGTGCGGTCGCGACCGCACGATGCAATGAGTAGGTT
Organism: Xylaria digitata; assembly: GCA_022495195.1. Lineage (NCBI taxonomy): Eukaryota > Fungi > Ascomycota > Sordariomycetes > Xylariales > Xylariaceae > Xylaria > Xylaria digitata. The sequence goes on along the minus strand of MU376944.1, from coordinate 24,201 downwards.
CGAGTTGTCCTCGTAAATCGCAATGAACTGACAGTCTAAGGAATGTGCCTTCATAGACGACACACATTTCTTCGTAACGAAGTCAATCACTTTGACAAATCCTAGCTTATCCCCGGCAATAAAAAACTTGCCGTCCATAGTTGCACGGATTGTCGCCATCTGGTTTATTAAATCGGGCTCCTCTTCAAAATAAGCCTCATCTAGAGGTACCTGAAAAGACGATTTAATTGTGCCGTCCGTAGACCACAATATCACATGGCCTGACTGCGACCAAGTGTAAAATTGAGCGCCTGTCACATTCGTCTGGGAAAGGCTTCCAATCCCCATAGCTGCGTCCCCACATCCTGCTATGGGAGTTGACATTGATTCAATTCTTGACGTTCCTGACATGTCATCCCGATTCCAGATGCCAATCGAACGTTTGGTGTCAATGGTGACCATTTTGTCTTCTAAGAAACCCACCGCGAGCATGCCGACACTGGTAGGGATTGCTACAGGCATCTGTAGGCAGATTGTAGAACCCTTGAGCAAAGATTCCAAGTCCAGCGTCGCAAAGTTACCCGACTTGCCACCTATGTATACGAGACCATTGCGGATAGCAACACACGTTGTCACAAATCCACTTTCGAGGAGATGCGTCAACTTCGTTTGCTTTCCAAGGTCGTCCAATAAACACACATCTCCCGTCTCAGAGCAGATAATGGCCTTGGTGTCGTCGATGGCGGCAGCACACGAGAATGTAGCCTCAATCATATTGCCCAGCAGAACATTCCGGCCGGGTAGAGTCTTCTTCTGCGGCTGTGTAGCAGTATTCATGTCTCCAATAAATTTCTGCTTCACTGGAGAGGTAGCTTGCGCTTCATCGATGCGCCAGACCTTCACATGACGTACGCCTAGGGTAATAAGATTGTTTCCTATCCAGATCATCCCTTTTATGTAAGTTGTGCATCTGTTTTGCTGGAAAAGCCTCGCTGCGCCGGTCCTTGGATCTATCTTCCACACATAGAGGTAGCCATCGTTCGATGATCCGAGAGAGGCGAGAAACCTGGAATCAGGGGACCATGCAACTGCCTTGACGCCATGAAGATGTTCACTAATAGAGACAAGTGGAGAGTCGGGTGAGCAGTCTTCAAGGCTGTATATAAGAACTCTTGGGGCATAGCCTGTTTCGCCTACGGCTAGAAACTTCCCTTCTTTGCTCAAGGCGAGGCATGTTGCGGCCTTGATACGCTCTCGGCTCGTCCAGGTCTTGGAGGTTGGAGATTCCGCCCAGTCGTTTGTGCCGAAGGCAGATTCCCGTAGTGAGATCCTGTTCCGACTATCATTCGCTTTCGGGGTAGATGGTGACGATGCAGAGTTAGAGTAGGGAAGAGCCGGTGTGCTGTATATAGGAACCGCTGTTGGGCGTGCTCGGAAGAAACGCTGGCCGTAGTTATTACCATCCAGACTAACCACCACAACTGCACCGCCGGCCACGTAGGCAAAAGAAGATCGGACGGCATCGAAACCGGTGGGGGAAACGCATGTGGTACCGATGACCCGTTTCAAGGAGAGTCGAGAATCGCATCGCTGAGGAGCTCGGCCACGGTGAGGGGACCGTGAAGCACGCGGCAAGAAAGGCGAGTTCGCAGGCGTCAACCTCAGTCGTTGGGAAGGCGTAGAGGCCATCTTAATCCATGAACGGGAAGAAGAGAGGGTCGAGTGGTAATCACGATACCGCTGTACGAATCAAGTTCAAATAATACTAGATATCCTAGACCGTTCTGTGATAACCGGGTAGAGAGGCATCGGTGTAGGACCCTGAGATTCTGATATCATAGAGCTGGAGAAGCGAATCTGAGAATGTTGTAAAGGAGTTGGCCAAGCGAGGCAGTGACTGTGTTAGTTGGTTACTTCCTGCTGTTACCGCTCGGAAAGTGAAGACTGGAACCTTCGGAGGGAAGGTAGGTAGATGTAAGGAAGATGTAAGGTGGGAAGAGAAGCGGGATGATGTATGATCCAAGATCCAAACGCTGATGACTTGTCAATGGGAAGGTTCAGCTCTCGCAACTCCATGTGGCGCAGGTTCTTGACTTACAATGAGACGAAGGGAATGTTTCCGGAGAGACAGAGGACTAAGAAAAGATAGACATGCAGGCAAGGAAAGAAAGACAAAAACAGCCGGAAAGAGAATTGCTGCTACACGTAAGAAGCAAGAGCAAACAAGTAGAGATGTAGACAGGCTAGCTCTTGACCTCAAAGTCAGAGATTCGCCATTGAGAATTGAGAATTGAGAATTGAGAATTGAGAATCGAAAATCGAGAATTGAGGATTGACAATTGGCACCGAGTAAGAAGAGAGGGAGGTGGGAGACAGCAGAGGGGACGAACGGCCTTGTTCCTCAACCAGCATCCATATGATTGACGTACTCAGGTAGGTAGGTATCAGACAGCAGATATTGCGAGAGACAAGTTAGTGTAGACCGCCCCATGTTGCTAACCGACCCCATCACGGTACGTACGTGTGTATAGTGTATTTTGTTTATCAAGCCCTGGTCGACCCTTGTTGACCCTTGTTGACCCTAGCAGTGCACCCTGCACCCTAGTAACGAAAAGACGAAAAGAAGATGGCTGACAGGGGAGTTGACGGGGAGCAACCGAAGCTGTCAGCAGATTGGCCTGTTCCTGAGCTCTAGTGGGGACTTTGATGAACAGCTAAGATATTTTGGGCAAGGCTCGTTGTGACTACAGCAGACACTACAGCCACTATTAGTCCCGGGATCCAATGACAATGCAGCCTCCGCCCGCACCGGCGTCCACTGGGCTGCTTATCTGGTTTCTGTCTGGGCAGAGCTCTTGGGCACTGCTTGGGGTTCATCCCGTGAGCTGCAGGCGGAAAGGGACTTATCACACCAACAACCAGTGATCAAAAGATTATTCATGAATGTATGTGTGTCTCTGTAGTGCTGTAGGTCATTGCATGTTTCTCGGCTTCACCGAATGTAAAGTATGGTTCTAGTCATAGCTTTTTAGTGGTCATGTACATAACATCTAGGACAGATCCAAGTGTATTTTATTATGTAAACTCTCAGTGGACACAATGAAGGCTTGCCATATTCAACAAGGATTCTTCCCACTCATCTTCCTAATCCTTGCCTATTCTCCTTGGCCTGAACCAGCGGTAATGCACCTAGCCGAAAACAAAATTACGCTAATATCTACTATGTACTGTAAGGGACGATCGCCCACTACTACAGTATGTCGACGTGCGAAATAGGTAATAGTTAGTGCCTTTTACTACTACCTATCACGCGCAGATCATCAGATACAGTACATGGACCTCTATACGCCTTCACCATTTACTATGTAACGCCAATATATATCAACTCTGACTCGTCGTTTTCCCTCAATCGTTCGTCGCTACGGAAAAAAAGCATACACGTAGCAAAGAGGAGGGTTGGCTTCGACTATACGCGAGTTAGAAGCTAAGAACTGTCGGTTTTCCCTTGGATGAGGCACATCTCGAAACTCGATGCCCTCTCGACAATGACCGGCAACACTCAGCTCTATCGCGGTATTCGGTGCCGCTAGAAATCATCACCAGCATCCTCCTTAGGCTCGACGTACTGACACTGACTACTTTCCGACGCGTGAATCGTCGCGCGATGAACCTTGTTGACTCATTACATCAGTACAGAACAGTGTTGAAGCATTGCCCCAATGTTCTTCGCGCTATCATTAGTATCAACGCCAATTCTTTTAGCCTCATTACTCTTTACAAGGTACTCTCCGAACAAAAGTACGAGGGTTGCCACCGATTTGGCCACTACCTTTACCTCTACCTTTCATCACGTGCAAACGTGTATGCTGGTTCTGATTCAACGGAAATGCCAAATATTTGCCCGTATCCGTCGCGTATGCGGCCATATATACCGGGCTCCTGAGAAAGGAACTTCATAAACACCTGCCTTGTATCTCCAGCCTACCTGGACAGTATACCCCGTTCGCCAAAAAGGGCGGCTCCAATGCGACATTGCTAACCCCTCTAATTCGTCTATTTCTGTTCTAATCTCTAGTAGCACATACAAGGTCTTTAATCCTCAACGTTTGCTTGACAGTGATCAGCATTCCGTGTGCAACAATTTCTTCAGCAAGGGGGCTCGTCGAGACTATTAGCTTGAGCCTCAAACGCCATAATAGTGCTTAAAGCAAATAACAATATTCAAATTTTAGCAACGCTTGTCGATTTTAACGACGAAGAAGAGGGTGAGTACTGCGTTTTAGTCGACGGTAAACATGCTAAATATATTACCGTCGATCCGAGTGATTTCCCAAATGACCGAACATTTGCACCGGCATTAATCAAAATGTTACCACCTTTTCCTCCCGGCGACTGGAATGAAGGTCAGATCTCCAAAGATCCACAAACCGGCCAACCGCTCTTCCCTCGTACTGTGAAAAGCGACCTGCCGGGCGTCAAAAACACCTGGCGAATCGATCTCTTGGAATTGAAGAAGCTGGACCGTATGCGCCAGAATATTCACCTGATCACACACCCACTCTTCGGCTCTCCAGTAGTCGCCAAGTTCACTAAGTTTCCCTGGTAGACGCCATAACTTCGAGGCAAAGACGACCGCGTACGAGTGGATCAACGGCCAAGGAATCGGCCCCACGTTTCTCGGCCATATCATGGAGGCGGGGCGACGCATCGGCTTCGTCGTAGAACACGTTGACGGTGCCAGGACACCGGGACCCATAGATCTATCGACTTGTCAAAGCGCCCTAGCGAAGCTGCATTCTTTAGGGATAATACACGGCGATATTAACAAACATAACTTCCTCATACGCCACGGGAAGGCCGTTTCGAGGCCTAGAGAACTCGTTGAGTGACACTTCGCACAAAGGCGGGGTGGGACCCCCTGAAGTAAGTATCTTGCTAATGGATGCTTTGCCATGGCACTACACTAGGATGCATACTGCAATTGAGCTTATAATGACGCCGAGTTCGCGGTCTCGGTAGAGTTGCATAAGCATGGCCTATTATGTATAATACAAGTTCTATGGCCGTGCATTCGTTTACATGCGATGTGCATGAATAGCAGGTAGGTAGGTAAATTACGCGATTTTTTTAATAAAGTTTCTCCAACATCTTATGACGCGTACGCGACGCGGCCTCAATTAACACGACCATTAGCTCATACCTATAATCATCATTTTGTATGAGCACCACAGAGTGCATACGAACGAAGATAATATGGTAGGTAATGTAGATGAGAATTTGTAAACATAGATTAGAGTATATAAACCCCCACGAAACTCTTGTATCTACATCTATTTTTCAGTAATATACAGATTAATTGCCTTTCGATACATACAAAACCAGGCAAGACCAACCCTGATTTTTTTTTTTTTCAACATATCATAAGGGCATTAAAGGAGACTACCCGACAACTTCCGCTGCGCGCTGTCCATCGGGATGTGGTCCTCCTCTCGGCGTGGCATGTAAGGCCACTCGGTCTTCGGGCCCGTTTTCTTGTTCCAGTGGGGTTTCCGGACAACACCCTCGCGACGCCATTTCTTGGGCGGTTTCTTGCCCAGCTCGGCCATGTGGCTCCAGATGTTCTTCCCACGATTGAACCAGCGCTCCTGGCGGCGCGTCTCTTCCTCCGAGTTCGGCGTCCACTTGCTCTTGAGGATGCGGCGGATCGCCTCCGGCGACACCTCGAAATGCCGCGACAGCACCTCCGTCGTGTACTGCTCCGGGAACTGCGAGTGCAGCGCCCGAATCCCCTCCAGCGCGTCTGGCGACAATCGTTTGCGCGGCCGCCAGCCCTCTGGAAATTTCTCTTTTAGTGCCTCCTTCTGTATCTGCCAACTTTCTTTCGGCGGACCCCGGTCTTCCCCTGCAGAATGTTGTGGTTTGTCTTCTTTTATTATCTTGCGTCTTTTGAGCTGGCTCGATGTGACGGGCGGTTTAGGTCTCGACCGCAATCTGGATTGCGTATCTATATTGGCATTTTTTTGCTTCCCTAACACATCTTCTTGCCCGGAAATTGACGTGCGATCTAAGCTCGCAATAAGCGTATTGATAGACTCGGGAGTATAGTCGAGAATGGCCCCACTAGATTTCGCGGCTGCGAGATCATCGCCAGAGGCAAGTGGCGCTGAAGTAGGTTGGCCATTGTTTATTGTATCGGATGCTGTGCGGATGGATGCATGAAGTTGCCCTTCCTCATTTTTCGTCACCGATGCATCATCATCTGCATTATCGCTCCATTGTTGTCCAGGCGAGTAGGTAGTCGTAGAGGAACTGAACAATCTAGTAGGGTGTTGAGGGAACGTCAAACGAATTGGCGAGCCAAGGCGATTGAGTCGAACAGATCTTGGAATAATAGGATCAGTGACGCGAAGTTCGGTAAGGCTATGAACAAAAATCCTGAGGGATTTTGTTCGGCAAGCGCAATTCATCTTTGGTGCTCGTGACGTATGGGGTGTGGTCGTGGAATATGGATTTTCGAAAATAACGGAAGACAGCTTCTTTTTTTTTTCCGCCCCAAAGTAAAGTTGACACAGACAGCAGGGTCTCCCGTCATGGTCCACTTTTTGCCTTATCTTATCCGAAGGTTCGGGCCTCCGCCTCTTAGGTATGTACATAGTAGGTACCTAGTACCAAAACTTGCTGGGTTCAATAAACTGTTGCTCAAGTCTTTGCAGAGTTCTCAACGTTTAACGCTTGATAAACAGTTAATTTATTATCGATTGAATGATTATCGACTGTTGTTTCTTAGTTGAAGTTCTTGTAAACATTTGGAAAGAGCAACGACCTCCTAACCATGTATGTATGCAGTTACTAGGTACTAATTGTTAATGTGGGGGTTTGAGAGGACGGAGACGGGGGCCATCTTTAACTTCTCTGTTCTTTGAGACGACGTCAACGAAGTGCTCTGATTTGCCCCAATACTAGCAGGGCTGTCAAGTTTCCTGAACTGCTTTCCATCCTGGTCATGGTCTCATGTTTCCATAATTCCCGTCTTCATAATTAGTTAGTAGTTCACAAGTGGTTTTCTAAAATAGAGTTAAACTTAAAGCTGCCTCGGTACACTACCGCCTATCCTGTACGAAAATGATTCCTATTCGGTCTCACCCTCATTGTATATAGTGCGCAGTCAAGTGGTCTCTGTTTTAGATCATTACAAGTCTTCTTCTTCATCTTCTGCTTTAACCGCTGGTGTCCATGATTATACGTTACCCGTAGGAACGCAGCCGAGTTGCGTCATATTCCACGCCACATTCCATATTTTCCACAATCAACGTCCGACTTGTTTCCACTCGTGACTGGATTTTCAAATTCTTCGATATTGATCATAAATAATTTCATTGCCCAAGTATCTACGGGTCAAAATATAGGCAAAGATGACCTACACATATAATCATGAAAACCTCGTTGAAGGGGCGTGGCAAGAGCACTGGGGGATGAAATTCAGATGGACGTCCAAACATCTTACGCCGCAACAACTAAATCCATTGATTCACTCCTACGACAAAGTTGCGACGGAGGCCGTAGAAAGGCTAGAAGAGATAATGGCTCCCCCATCTGCCAGACCACCGTCCGATGACGAGAACATCGAGGGAGCGGCTAAACCAGACGGAGAGAAGAAACCACGGTGGCATTTGTATGAACTAATTCAAGAGTACGCCCCTATGGATGAGAAGATAGGAAAGCTATGGACCGAGGTGAACACCGTTCCAGCATGGGTAGATTGGGATCAGATAGAAAGGGGTCAGAAAATATTTTTCCGGTACGGAGGTCCTGCTATTAGCACAGTAAGTTGAAATAGAGAAGGAATGTACGAAATCTTGTATTAATTGCTAATGTATGTACAGTTGGCATTTCTCTCGTTGCTAGGTGGTATGGGTAGCGCGAGAACAGTCGAAACACTTGATCGTACAGGGGGCTTCGACGTAAAGGTGGTCCGCCGCCGCCTTCTCGAGACGACGCAACACACTCTCAACATCCACCGGGATTTGAAATCCATCCAACCAGGCGGGGATGGCTTCGTGAATTCAGTGAGGTCAGTATACCAGAATATCATCCTCCTTCCCCATTCGAAATACCTCGAGAACATCAGTGACTTAATCAGAAATGTCTATTTCTATCCCTCCTGCGAGCTCCCGAAACTATTGTATCGTTTCCCATAAATAGCAGCACTGACTCAGATACATAAAAGAGTCCGCCTGCTGCACACTGCCGTCCGGCGACGAATCATGCAAATGGCATCAGAGCAGCCCTCATACTACAACACGGCCTTATATGGCATCCCGATCAACGACCTAGACAGCATCGGCACAATCAACACCTTCTCAGCAACGCTGATATGGATGGGGCTACCGCGACAAGGCATCTACATGCGTCAGCGCGAGATATTAGACTACCTCGCGCTGTGGCGGTACGTGGCTTATCTCATGGGGACACCACACGACTGGATGGCAACGCCCGAGTCTGCGAAGCGCATGATGGAGTCCCTCGTGGTCTCCGAGATCCGCCCATCAGCCGCCTCGGCCAATCTCGCAAACAATATCCTAACGGGCCTCGAGGGCCAGGCGCCGACGTACGCCTCGCGCGAGTTTATGTGCGCGCAGACGTACTGGCTCAATGGGCGGGAGCTCTCCGAGAAACTGGAGACCGACCGGCCGAGTTTCTACTACTCCGCTCTCGTCTTCGGACAATGCCTCTTCTTCATGGCGATAAGCTACGTCAACAGGACCTTTAGGCGGCTCGACGAGCGCAACATAGACGTATATTTCCCCAATTCTCTTGCCTACCTTATTAGCTAACACAGGCTGTTCTAGCTCGTGCGTAGAGTCTTCTACAAAGTCCTTCTGGAAGATAAATCTAAGGGCGCACTAGGATACGAGAGTAAGTTCCTCTTCAAATATATCCCCAAGTTCAACAAGATGTCAACAGAGCGGGGCGTCACCACGGCTAGGTCAGGCGTTAGGAAACCGGGCATCGAACGCACAGCTCTGTTATCCCTTATCACGTTCTCGATGCTCGCTGGGGGTTGTGTTTGGTATGGTTATATGACCTTGAATTGGGTTCTGGGGTGACGTGATGAAACGTGATGATATATGCTTTTTGTATCGAACTATTTACTTTACACATTGACGAGTGAGCAACGGTACTGAAGATTTGCGGAGTTTGGCATGGGACAGATGCCCCGACCGAAATCTATAGTTGATACAACGAAATAGCAGTGTGTAACTGGGTCTTAGGGGTATCGGATATTTTATTACTCCTTTGGTTCGAAATTATTTGCTATAGATGGGGACTTACTACCACGCAGTTAGTGTTCACATCACAGAGAAAATGAAAGCGTTTGAGTTTCTTGAACAAGATTGCTTTTTCTGATTGGCCACTTCTACTATATACATCCGTGAATATGTGTCCAAGCATGATGCGAGCGCCGGTCCATATTTAAGGAACTTGGCTACTTCCACCCATGCAGCTCCGAACCCTAACTAGAGATACCTGCATGCTATATCGGCCCCCTACCCCTATCATCTCCTTTAACCAGTCTAATGCGGGAATTTTTAAAAGTATGATGCTGTGCGATTGAAAATGCAATTGACCGTGACCGCAAGGAAGCTGCTCGTGGCCATATTTTCTCCTTAACGCCATAACCGCCCAACAACAAGGGTATGATTAATTGTGAGTAATACAAGTACAAGCTGGGTGGTATTGAGCCTCGCCAATGGCAGTCTCGGCAAGGCTCGTCACTCCATTAACTCCACCGGGGGCCGTGCTGTATGTGCCTTAATAGGCTTCTCGCTGGCCAGGCTCACAATCGGCTCGTCCGTCATATCATCCACTGATATAGCGGGTAAGTGTGGGCTGCCACCATGCTCGGAAGGCTGGTAAATCAGGGTGCTGCTTCTGCTGCGCGTTGGCAAAGGCGCAGCGTCTGTAGGTGATACAGGCGAGATATCAGCCATGGAGGAGCCGTGGTGTTTGTGGAGCTTAGATAGAGCCTCGGCCAGATCTTCGGCGTGGACCAGCTTGTTGGGCGCATCTTCTAGGCGCATCTCCCAACCATGAGGGGGGGAGGGGGGTGGGCTAATGAAGAATAGCTTGCCCGCATCCGGAAGAGGCAAGTGGTTGTTTTTGGTCAAATCTAGCGGTGTGTGCTGGCCGAAATACACACGGCACCGTTCGCCCATTATAGCCTCTCCGTCCCATATCGAGCGTACCTTGATAGCGGCCTGTTCGTCGAGAAATGACACTACGATACGGCGGAATGACTTTAATGGTGACCATGTGTATATAGGAGCGGTAGCTTCGATTAGCTCTCGGATTGTCTGTAGGTTGTCGGGACGGAAAATGTCGAGATCGTCCAAGTTTGTGATCAGAAGAGTATTGGTAGGTGGCGTTGGTTGTGTGAGGGGTGGTATGCTGGACAGGTCTAAGCTAAGGGACGACCTAGATGAGCCACGGCGCTCGAATAGAGGGCGATCGGGCGAAGAAGGTGAAGCAGGAGAAGCTGTGAGTGATGGAGACCCCGCCATGTCTGTAGCGTATGGATTGGTGTCTTTGTTATCGTGCGGTAGTTGACAAAGTGGGAAACTTGTTGAAGGCGACTATATCGTTAGAATAGAGCGAGATGACAAGAAGCAATCGTAGGGCTTCGTGAAGTGATGCTGAGTCGGGTGGTGAGTAGTAGTTGAGTTAATAGTATGGTGAAGGAGGTTGGAGGTGGGAGAGAGAACAAGAATATATGTTGTAAGTCGGTGGTGATGGCGAATATGTATGTAGTATTTGCCATGGAAGTGGCTGAACACCAAAGAGGGACGCCAATCAGAGTCGTAATGCCGGGTCTCGGATGGATTCGAGTGAGGTAGAATTTGGATGCAGCCGGTACTGTACCTGCTAAGGTACGAACCCACTACGGCGCTAGTTACTGCGCCTACAGGGGTCGACAGGGTCAGGGGCGCTAAAGTACAGGGGGCAAGTTGCCTGTTTGGCACAGTCTGTTGAGCAACGACCCACTGGACTTGGGGTTACAGTGGATCACAAGTCTCCAGTTGTTGTGCATCGCCAACCATTCAACCCAAGTCTCAGTTTACCGTACACGCTTCCATATCTCTATCAAGCATCAGGTAATTTACTCATCTGCTGTGCTACATACCAAATCACCTGCTGGCACTTATAGCACAACTCATCTGATGCTGAACATGGTGGGTTGCCATTTATCCGTACGGTCAGCTGACCAGTCTATCTTATCTACGAATAAAATAGTGTACCTACAGTAGTACCTAGTGTAGTCCCTCGTGTAGTACCTACCTGAACTCTACTCTCAGGTTTATACTTCCTACTCCTTGCACAGCCAGGTTAGGTTGATGAGTACTCGAGTGATCAGGGATGGCTGGGATCACAGATCCGACTAACCAGCAATACGATTCAATACGCGGTAAACTACAGGCGCTGTTATCCGAAGCGTTCTGGAAAAGTTGGTTGCCATCCAAGAGAGGCAAGTAAAAGGTTTGATGCGGGGGAAATTTGGCACCGTGGCGATGCAGCTTGGTGGTTTCTAGTCAGTCAATCAGGTACCTGTACCTAAGGCAGCATACCTGCTACACTATTCTGTGGCATACGGCGGTCTAGGTACCTACTACTATATACGGCCTAGTCTAGATAAGTCTATACCTTATCTTTAGCGGGCTCTGGACTGCGTCATGCCGCCACGCACTGAGCATGGCTATCTCTCTTGACTTGCCACCCATTCCAAGGCGCAGCGAAACTCACTTTGATTACGCCTATAACCAACACGAATGCGATCGGCTTACTTACCTAGGCAGTCTCTCAACATTCTACTCGAATATTCTACAACTGCCTAGTAGCCATACTTAATTTTTATTCTTAATGCGCAGTCATTATTATTACTATAGTATGCGCTATTGCTGTTTTCCGAGACGCTGTCGTCATTAATAGCTCTACCTACCTAGGTGCTACATGCGCAGTTAATCATAAACAAACTTCGGGTTTGAAACATCGCATTTGAACGAGAAATAAACTTATAGACGGTTTACCCTGACCAGTTCCACATGCTGTTTCGGAGATTTTTACCTGGTTTCATCGGAATGTTCAGATGACTAGTAGTTGGGGTGATGTGATGTGTGAATGATGGGATAGGTATCCTGCGTAATCGTTTGTCATTCATTGGGCACAGCCTCGTTGGCCTCTCGGCATTGCGGGCGAGTCTTGGAGAGCGTTAACTGTAAAAGAATTTTGAGACAAGAGGAGGCTCAGAGCCGAGACTTTGCAGATCTTCGGCAAGGTCCCTAGGGGTATCGATCTGCAGAGCACCCCACATTCTGATCCGTTGTTGAGAAGTCGAAACGTTGTTGTGTCAACCCTGAAGACGAATCTAGATACTCTACTAGTGTAGGTAGATAAATTTCTCCTCCATGACTTTTTTTTTGTTGCTCAGCCCTCTTGGCTACCCATGGCTAACATCACGGCTTCGGCGGACATCGCTAACTCGGCGGCGTCATTCACCTGCTGACAACCCACTCACTCCCTCCCTCCCAGCACAGCCAAAAACTCTATGAATCACGAGAGTGAGAAAAAGCCTGACCAGCGACAAATACACCAGACTAGACACTTGCCACCAACGCAATCAATCCACCCCAATCCCCTTTTTAGTTTTAAGGACTGGCAACGTAACTGCGCGAAACAGAAGAAATTGGTAACTTTTGTTGAAATTGCTCAAGGTTAGAGACTTATACACCGCGACGTAGGTATAGGGAGCTCGACTTTTTTTGCCCTAGGGCTATATTCTCTTGCTTTGCCTAGAGGTTAATTAATATCTAAGCAACCAAGGCAGCTTTGTTGGATACGCATCAACTTACCTAAGCTCAAATTACAGCATGGCTTAGTGACATAATAACCCATTATCTTATGACCTCTGACCTCTACCTAGTAGGCAATGACTATTCAACAAAATTCGTCATAACATAACGGGTGCAATAGAAGCCTACGCTAAGGTTAGGATTGTATGACCTTACACCTCCCTCAGGATTCGTCGCACAAAGCCGCATCCGCTCAATCGATCAAACGGGTCCCCCCCCATTCCATCAATCAATCCATCTTACGATGGCCACGTTGACAAAAAAAAAGCCGGCAAGCGTTGATCCGCAGCGTTTTACGCTTGCGTTTGTAATTCTGTCTTCTCCTTAGTTCGTCTTGACCATGGGTTCCGAATTTCGGATTCTAAATATCCGAACGGCTCATCACTTCTAATTAATGTCTGACATAAAACATAAACGCGTCAACTCCTGACGCCAGCACTACGATGGGAAACTCGGCTGTGCAGCGCTCGGATTTATTTGCGAATGGATTGCCACATGGATGTAGTAAGCGATGAAGAAAGACACGAAAGCAGAGCAATGCAAATGAGAGCTCGGGATGAGTTGCTGTCCTTCTAAGTGGTATCTATTGTATCCTATTCGTACAAACATTTATCTGTGATTATCAATGCGAGGCACCCTATTGGATGTCGGCTAAGCTTGCTCTACTAGATTTATACTACAACAATACTAATAACAACCATGGCACGAACAATGATGATAATTGTGCCGACTTCTCCGATTTGGCCATGAATACGCCAGACGGGAAGGCATAATAGGTTATCAAATGCGCACCTAGACGCCGGGACCCCCGATTTGGTCGTCTACCGATCATCGGACTGCCTTGCAGCAGGGCAAAGCTGATAATCACATTCGTGTTACACTATGTCGTCCTACCGAATCTCGACGCCAAGTTTTTTTACCAGTGCTCTCTGAACCTTGCTATGAAGATCATTGGTCTCGCTATTGGTAAGCGTGCGCTCGAGACTGCGGTAGTTAATTCGGTAGCACAAGCTCTTCCGTCCGGTTTTCGGATGCGTGAACTCGTCAAACAGCTTGACGTCCTCAACAGAATCGCCGGCTATGCTACGCACGATCTCCATCACGTCATTCTCGTGGAAGTCGTGCACGTTCGGCATCATGCTGCCACCGGCTGCGGATGTCGATTGAAGCCAGAACGAGACGTCCTTGGAGCACCCTGGGTACTTGGAGAAAGGCGTGAACCGCCGTAACGAGTCTAGATCGTCTGAGACGCCTTTGAACTGGTTGAGGAATCGCTTATCTTGCGACCAGAAGAGCCGGATATCGGGAATCTTGAAAAGTAGCATGGCAATGCGGTCGAGGCCTATGCCGAAGGCCCACCCGAGTTGGTTTGGCACACCTGCATTGATATAGAGGTCCTGCTTCACCACACCACAGCCCAGGCATTCAAGCCAATCGCCATCATAGTACACTTCGAGTTCCCATGACGGGCTCGTGAAGGGGAAGTATGCTTCTACCCAGCGCACCTGTAAAGGCTCGTCGACGAAGTCAGGGTCGGCCGTTTTGGCTGCTGCCTTGGCTCTCGTGAATATCTCGACTACCATGAGCTCCAGGGACCTCTTTAGATGGGCTGCAATAGCTTCCGTCTCAGCCGCGGAGTGGTGACTCTCTTGCAGTGGGTTCCGCTCGTGATGGAACGGCGGGTTGGGGTCTTGAACCTCGATGTCATGCTTCGGTAATTTTTCTAAGTCCGACCATACGGCAGCTGCGACATCACCGTTGGGCACCTTAGTGCGGTCCCATGAACGCGCACCTTCCATCTGATGGAATATTGGGTAATGGCTGCGGTCGACTTCATCGCGCCGGTATACGTCGGCACTGATTAGATAACCATTGCTCAGGTTGGCACCAAACGTTTCCGCTTGATGTGCGCTCGTATGTGTTCGTAATAACGTATCACTATTGACATAGTATGTGTCGGACTTGGCGCGGCCAGGATGATCTTTCGGGAAACCTAAAGAATCAAAGTTCTGATGTGTGGTTACGACGGGGTTGAAGTCGTTGTGGTATTTATAGGTAGGCGGCGGGAAGACGGATTCGATGATCTGACGGGTAATGTATACGGGGTGGTCCTTTTGTAGATGCAGCCGCCGCGGGACCTTGTCTATAATGTTCGGTGGTACATTGAACCACGAATCGGTTGTATATTTCTCACCATTGATCTCTGTCTCGGCCGATGTAGTTCGTCGCCGTTGCGAAGCCGGCGTAGGTACTGTAGGTGAAGTAAATTAGACTAGCTGTGATTCGAGGTACTTGGGAGGTCTGTAGCAAACCTACCCCCGGACAAGAATCTGCGATTCGGCCAATTCGATGCACAGGTCCTAAAAACAGGACCAGCTGCCCTTCTGGTGCTTCTAAAAGCAACGTTGAACCGAGATGCCCACATCCTACGTAGGCCCTAGATAGGTGTTGAAGCTATCGCGACAGCGGCGCGATACACTGCTGGAGCCACTAGAATTGAATGACTTGTCTTGGTCCGTGCACTTTTACTTAGTACTTTGTATTTTTTTTTTTTTTTCTTGGACCGCCATCCGACTTATCTCGGGGTTAAAAAAGCCGATGCTGCGCAATGAGGTAAGAGGACCGGGTTCTCGGGTAATGCCGATCAGAGGAAAATTGACACCGCTCAGAAATCAAGTCCCGTGGAAAACAATAACCGCCGTCTTGTCCCAGCTCAACCGGTCCCCCTTCAGCCTTGTCACTGTCACTTTTTCCTCACCGGCACCGTTCGTTCTTATTGTATTAGCTCTTATTCTTTAATGGCTGGACCTCGCTGTGATTTGCTGCTGGTGGCGAAATTTGACTCGTTTCTCAAACATTGTTGCTGAGTTTTTCTTTTCAACAATTCCCGGTCCAAGTAGTCACGGCAACGACGATTGAGACACGTACAGCGCGACGAGAAGAAAGCCTCATGATATACGTTACATAGTGTTACCATACAGCCGACGACTATGTCTTCGACTACCTCTAACAATTCGACGGCGGCGTCGTCTCCGTCGACACTGCCGAGTCCCAGCGTCAAGCCGAGACTCCATAAGAAAGAGATTGTTCTCAAGCAGATCGCATATCCATTCTGGTTTGGAGGCAGTGCGAGCAGTATGGCGGCCTGTGTAACGCACCCGCTTGATCTTGGTAGGTTGTGCTCGGCTAGCCTTGTTAGCAAGTACCCTGTCTAGTTCTGGCTGACGAATTTTTTTGGGTGGTATACAGTCAAGGTTCGAATGCAGTTGCGCTTAGGCGATGGACCAAAAAACATGAGTGGCACTATTATGCACATCGTACGGAATTCAGGACCACGAGGCCTTTACGACGGGCTCACGGCGTCGCTACTGCGGCAAATGACATATTCGACGGTGCGGTTCGGAGTTTACGAAGACCTCAAGCGCCGATTCACCCCTGAGGGACAGAAGCCCACGCTGCCACTTCTAATTGGGCTGTCCTCACTCTCCGGCCTTCTAGGCGGGTTATCAGGAAACGCGGCGGACGTAGTGAACGTGCGGATGCAGCAGGAAGCGGTACTGCCAGAATCACATAAGCGACACTACCGAAACGGTCTCGACGGCATGATCAAGATGGCGCGGACAGAAGGCCTGTACTCAAGCTGGTTCCGAGGCGTGTGGCCTAATGCAACGCGTGCTGCGCTCATGAACGCCAGCCAGCTCGCAAGCTATGACACTATCAAGGTCGCGCTCATGACATACACACCACTGGGCGACACGACAACGACACACTTTGCCAGTTCCCTCGCCGCAGGCTTTGTCGCTACTACGATTTGCTCCCCTGTCGATGTTATCAAGAGCCGTGTCATGAGCTCGCATACGACAAAGGGCCTCGTCAGCTTCATCGCCGAGATTTATGCCAAGGAGGGCGTAAGCTGGATGTTCAAGGGTTGGGTACCAGCCTTCTTGAGGTTGGGACCGTAAGTTGCTCTCCCATTGTCTCACTTCTTTTATTTTTAGGTGAACCAACACAAACCACAAACGATGCTAACTGTGCATAATAGACAAACGATATGTACATTTTTGTTCCTAGAGGCACACCGCAAAGCATATAGAAATATTATGGGTATCGAGGAGTGAGGTCCCTCAACCCGTAAACGACACTAGCATCAGTAAATCAATCACATCGTGGGTTCCCACACGGGTAGAACGCAGTAAATAGGATAGACAGGCCAGCATACACATAGGTATGTATACACTTCTGGGTCGATCCGGAGTATAGGCGTTGATTACACTTAGGTAGACAGGGTAACATGATGCATGAGATAGACACGCGCGCATTGAACAGAAGTAAGGACAGCGCGTCGAGTTGCATTGGGCAGGTACTGACTTCAGTAAGTTGGATGAGTACCTAGGTAGCGTGTCTTGTACTTAGCTAGATAATGTGAACAAGAATATTACATTAGCTAAGACATGTTTTCTACCGGTATTGTTGCTCTAGGCCATCTATATCCGATGGTCGGAAGCAACCAGCCATTGCTTGGTGACACGTCTCTAGGCGTCTAGAATGCATCCTCAATGCCCCTTTTTCAAACTCTCAAACGCCCAACTCCGTCTAGCAATTGCGTGTCTGTCTATATTAAGCTTTTTTTTTCATAGTAAGAGTGACATGCTAGAAAAGTCACTCAAGCATCATCGTTAGATCGAGTCTCACCCCCAACCAATTACCTTACCATCCAGCTGATCCGGAGTTGCCATAGGGCGTAGTACCATATGCCGTAGCACCTCCGCCGCCCCATGCACTGGCATTACCTGCGCCGGCGTACGGGGTAGTGTAGCCTTGGTCCTGCCAGGGTGCTCCTCCTTCTATACCGTCAGGGCTTCTCGGCCCATCATAGTCGCCGTTCATATCATCATTCTCACCAAGGCCATGAATCAGGCCAGCTAGTTTCCGCTGCAGCTCCTTGATACCTTCCTGGATGATGGCATCGGGCTCAATCATTCCTGCGCTCTCTACTTCAAAATAGAATCGATTAGGAACAGCATCATAGTCGAAGGGTTCGCCTTCTGCCGGCGGCTCCTCCCATTCTGCGTATTTACTCTTAGGCCTATAGCCGGCTGTTAGTCTTGAGGGCAGGAAGAGGCGGATGAAGGGAATCCCAACTCACCATTCCGCAGCCGCATCGGTCTCGTACCACAAGTCCAAATGATGTAACTTGTTGTGTGGATCATATTCAAAACCAACAGCAGCAGTTGGCGCCCACTTTGCGTGTTCTTTCGCAATACCCTTCTTTGCGATACAGGTTATCTTTAGCTCTTGGCCCTTGCGTAATTTTGCTATTAATGAACCCTGGCCTTCAGGATCTGTGATGATAGGGTTTCCGATATGGTTATTCGGTCGATCGATACCGACGATGAGATCTCGCGCGTAAACTTTCATGACTTCGTCCGACGAGCACTTAGCATGTAGGGTGAGGGTGACAGTGCACTTTCCACAGGACTGGTCGCAGTCGCAGTCGCGTGTGTAGTTTAGCTGGTCGATCTCGCGCGAGTCGAGGGGAATGAGGCCCAAACGGTGGGCGATGAATTCGTCAGCAAGCACGGATGTGTTGGCCTCTATTTCAACCAAGTCAATGGCGATCGTGGGGACTTCGGCCTGTATCACGCGACGCAGGGAATTCGCAAATGACAGATCAACGTTGCTTAGCTCGAAATCGACGTGTGTGCTATCGGCCTATAACACGAATCGGCCATTAGAGACATGACAACAAAACAGGCAAGGGGAGCCTGCAGCCGCGGCGATATCGCAGCTTCTTGGTTAACCTACAGCCGAGATCTTGACAGACGGTCCTAGGGACTCGCCGTCCATCATCATGGTATCATATTCCATTGCGGCTAACGCGCAATTATGAGAATACAAAGTATTTTATGAGTTCGAATATTAGAAACTTCAAAAAATGTGGCGTTGGGAGCGCGCGACAAGGTTAATAAGGTAAAAGGATTACCTAGGATGGTGGTGGTGGTGAGAAAGAAGGGAGAATGGTTTCTTCAAGGCTGAGAAACACGGATACACTATGTCCAGTATCGACCCTACCTACAGGGATGCAGGTACCTGCAAGGCTACAAGGCTACAGCGTATTTAGTTGGCGGGTGAGAGAACTTTAGCGGCAGATAGCAGGGGTATTAGCCAAAACAATGCGGGGCGCTCGTCTGCACCTTGGAGAAGTCTACAAGATGACTCCTTGAATATTTCGCATTACTAGCAATGTGAATAATTCAATAGCGTAGCGTAGTGTGTGCATATGTAGACTTACCTACAAATCATCTAACGTAATTTAGCAGGACAGAATATCCATGTGTACTGGTTGCTTGGGTATAGTTTTCACATTCAGCGCCTACCTATTCGTAACTCTTGTCATATTATCTACGGCACGATACAAATTGGTGACGGGCTTTCAGGAAACGAACATAGGGCTTGAATTCCAGCACTAAGGTCGTCCTTCAGAGTGAAGTGTTACACTGCAGCTAACCTGTAGCATCACCAATGCCAAACTGCCTATTAATCAGTCTCAATGACACCCCTCACGCAGGTACTACTGTCAATCTGCGTCACCAAAAAGACAGGGGAAAGGTCTTCTTCACCACACTAGACTCGCCAGACATAGCAATGAAAACGTGGTTCGCGTCGCCTGGAGGCAGTGTAATACCAGGGACACGGTGGAAGCAATCATGCGCAAGCACAGAGGATATGCCACCGAGAAACAAAAATTAGAATAATCACGATTGAGTCCAAGTAAGACTCTTTCAGAGATTAAACTGAAAAGAACAGATACTACACTTGATCTAAGCCAAAAGGCAAAGAGAGCTAAAGAAGAAAGCAAGAAAATAGTCCAAAAGCTGAGAAACAGGCCAGGTATATATACACATAGAAAGGCGGTGAATAGGGCGGTCAATAAATTCTGCCGGCAGACTTCTGCCTAGTGCTGGTGGGGCTGAATGAGTACTCTCTAGGCTCTATTAGGCCTAGCGTTTTTGTCACAATAGATCTGGTGCAGGCTGATGGAGTGAATGACATTGAGTGAATGATAACCATCTGCAAGTAGGTACATGTTATATTCTCATTAAACATTGAACGCACGACTAGTATTACGGACGAAGTATCTGCGCACCAGTAGGATCTCCAGCCAACTTGGACTAGGACTATTACGGGCTTCACAGATGGACTGGTATGGTATTCAAACTACCCTAGTATGGCCTATGGTCGTTGGTCCCGGTACCAATCACCCTGTTTATCACAGCCAACAGAGATACAATAGCTAGCTGCTTGATGCGTATCAACAATGGCACTACATTATCTTCGCTCTTATATCTCCCCTCCTACACCTATCTATTAACTTCAACAGCAAATAGAATACTATCAAATACCTTCCCGGCACGACCCACCCGCTTAAGCCTTAGACCATCCCATGTAATTCTATGTGTAGCTGGTGCACCTCAGTGCAAAAGGAAACAAATCAGTCCAAGCTTTCCATTGCGTCAGTAAAAACGCCAATGACTATGTGTGCAGGAAACTCAAAAATAGGATTTCAGAGATTCAGACCTAGAAACACGGCATAACAGATGACAACGGCAATAATATGCATACTCTCTGAGCCCCTTTTCCCTTTAGATATGACCTCAGTTGTTATGGCTGTAGCGCTCGCAGCGTCCCTATTCCCTCCCTGAAGGTTCTTTTTTGGGCATTCTGCCACTTCTCGTGGCACGGGCCGATCTCCGCCCACCGGTATTCGTTCTCGAACTTAAGACGCTTTTCCCATCTTCCCGGCTTATAGCTAGTTTAGCACTCTAATTAAGATGCTCTAGGAGCCGTCGTTTCAAATAGTTAGAATATTAATTCTCCCCTAGAAAATCCGCATTTATACTAACTATTGAAAGAGGGTGGAAGGGGGGTGGGTGCGCAAGTCGACTAGCCTCCTAACGCCTTTTAGAGAAGCGCGTCTTTTCCTCTCTCCCTAGGACTATGGTTTGATGCGACGGATACTAGCTAATAAGCTTTACTTCCCAGGCTAAATCTACTAGATGCAATATGGGGGGGCAGTAAGCACGGGAATTACTCACACATAGGTGGATGAAGGCAAAAAGTGATCCGGAATCGTTAAAAGAGTTATGAATGGGCTTACTGTTCGGAAACTATATGTTCTCAGCTCTAATTGATATATGGCCTGGGAAAAACCGGAAGAGTAGTTGCAAGTTTATGAGCTACGAGTAGCAATTATCGTAATCGGTACAGCATTATTGTACAGTAGCAAAATAGATTCTAAAAAATAGTAACGCGTAGAAAACTATTCTAATCTCCATTAAGAGTAACCCTAGCTTGCATATATAATGTAATAGGCGGTCAGTCTTCTAGTTTGAGCAAGCATATCATACGTGGCGATAGAGAAATGAATCTATTTCCCCGGTTAAATATCTTTCAACCTAGATATACTGCCTACCTAGGTGATGGTGAACATGTAGTAGTTGATAGCGAATTTTCTAGACTTGTCTTATACGCCAAGTTAGAAAATATCGAAAAGATGTAGGTAGGCCACCTATATAAGGTTTAGGATTTTACTTCTGCTAGCGTTCTTCTATGCAGGATTAGAAGAAGCAAGCCTTGAATAGTCTCCATAACCACGTGCCGATATCTATAGGAACTTGTTAGTGGCTCCCTTGATATTTAGGTCCGAAACGCCTCGCTCTTGTATAGTGTACTAGGAAAATATTTAGGAAAATACGGGTAGGCTTGTCACAGAATGAAGCCGCAGCACCAAATTAAACACTACCAAAAGTAGAATGTTGTCACATTGGGGGCTTAAAAGCATGCAGCCACTTATATACAATGAATCGTGATAACGCTAAAAGCTGAAGCCTTATACCAAGCCTCATACTCGTATGCATCAACCTTGTTTCAAGTGCGTGTGACCATAAGACTGCATGGCTTCGTTGTCTTGGCAGCCATCTTCAGCGCCGCTATATCCTACAGCCTGCAGCAAAGCCTCCAAAAAGATATGATATTATGTGCCTTGATCCCACAAACCCCTCGCGGGATCGAAGTCCTCCAAGGTAGCACAACGTTGCCTTGCTCTGCCTCTAGTTCTATTAAAGGGTAGGGTTTAAATTCAAGATAGAGTAGGTCTCCGCAGTCCCAACCTTTTTCTATTTTTTTTTTCTTAATTTCTATCATCGTATCACGATAACGAACTTAGGGCCGCTCACTACGACATTCGCTCCTGTCGGCCCCGACTGCGCATCTACTTTCATCGGTAATAACGGCATTAATGAATGGATTCAGTATGGTGTTGGTGCCGCCGCCTCATTACCCTGTTTACCGAGTAGTTTCATCCCATTTGATGGGTGTTACTACTCTCCTGGTCTATGTCCGTCAGGTTATACTTCTGCTTGTTTCGCTCAGATTTCTTTACCAACTAGATCCGAATCGGAAACCCAGGCTACATGCTGCCCAAGGTAGGCTTGCCTACTTACGCTGTTAGAAAGGGGCCTGCCTACTTTTCATGTATAGTTAGCTGACCGCGTATGCCAATGAAGTAGCTACTCGTGCCGCATAGATCGTGGGACCGACCCCTTCTGCTGTTTGTCATGCTTCCTCGGATCCAGTACCTTCTCAGTAAGCAGCTTTTCTTTCTCGCTCAACTCAGCGGGAGAAACAACACAGATTAGTGCCGGGACGACAACAACGGTCCGGGAAAACGATTGTATTCGAGCATACGGGCCTGTCGTGCATATAGTTGCGGGCGATATCCAAAGTACCACTTCGTCCACTAGCAGCTCCTCGATCACCAGCAGCTCATCGGTCGCTAGCCGCACATCTAGTCGCACGGCTACAGCAAAGGGACCTACTACAACGGGCGATACAAAGAATACGGAGGGCTTGAGCGCTGGCGCGTCTGCGGGAATTGGAATAGGTGGTGGACTAGCTGTGATTCTAGTTGTTGGATTCATTATCTTCTTTTTTCGTCAGCGTAGGAGGCGATTGAGAGGTCACGGAATTACGGAACAGGCTAAATCTAAGCAAGGCTTTCCTTATCACCAAAAGCGGCAGCAGCAGCAGCAGCAACAACAACAACTACTACTACTACAACAAATGGGTCCCCAGGAAATTAGTATCGAAAGACTATATAAACTAGAGTCTAGGAAAAAATAATACGGAAAATGATCTATTTAATATCTCAAGGTTCCTAGTTTCGGCTTTTGTCATCTATATTCCGTAAGGCCTTAAGCTACAATTCAAAGCGATTGCGAAGTATATTTTGGGAGGTCCCCAAAAGCGCTTTTAAGTAGCTCTAGTGTAATGTCACATAGGATAGAACAAAGAAAATGTTGTGTACATAAGGCAATAGTCGAAAGTGTTTTCCCTAAGCCCATCTCCTGCTTCGGATCAGAAAACATCCGGCCGGAGATTGCAAATATAGATTGTAAAACTTTACGTCTTCTAGTATTCCTCTATGCAAGGTTAGAAGGGGAAAGCTCTGAATAGATCTCGTAGCTACGTGCCGATACCTGTGGAAACATATCAGAGTGTCTTCAGGGGTACATACACTGCACTTACACACATTACCTTATACACTAAGGTGTATGTACCTATGCTACTCCCACCCACACTCCGGACTAAATTTGTCACGTTTGGGAGGTCTCTTGAGGTCAGGTACAATATAATGTGTATTCTGTATAGTAGGTCTCATACAAGACTAAAGCTTGTAGAAGGGAAGAATAGTGTGCGGAGCACACCTAGATAGATTATAGTGATATGGGCAGACAGAATCAGAGAGAACACACTCTGATTGGTGGTTTGGTTGGTAGTGCACCTAAATTATGACAAAATTCTTCTCTTCTTCAAGTTTTAGTCTTGTATAAAGAGTACTCCTTAATATACACCTATTGTACTTAACCTTATAAGATCCCACTTTATTATAACAACTAAACTTAAACTAAACAGGTATTAACATAAATAAAATAAACATAATAACTTTAGTTTTTATTTTATTTTATGTTATTTTTTAATTATAAAAAGTTAATTATTAAATATAACAAACAATAATTATAAAAATAATATAACGCATCCCCCAATTGACCGGATCACCCAATTGACCGGATCAGTTTCGAATTCCGTATTATTTTTAAATTTGTTATATTAATCTTTTAATAACTTTTTAAGGAAAAATCGTAAAAATAAAGTAAAAACATTATTAAATTCGAAATTAAATAAGAAAAATTATTATATAAACATTTTAAAATTAGCCCTACTATTTAGCTTATAAAGTTAAAAAGAATCCTGTATA